>JASPKZ010004950.1:1350000-1707489 GCA_030220185.1 Diploptera punctata
TAGTGTTTCTAGAATTGTTTTTCTCCAGGGTTTATTAGCTGTTCTGGAAGCTATTTCATTTAGGTGTTGTGCATTGAATAGTTATTTTATTGTAAAAATCGCAGCCTGGAATGTCATTGGTTTTTGGTAGATAACTGGGAGCATGGCTCCCTTCTTACCCAAATAATCTGCTTGTTCTTTTCCATATATAGAACAAAGTCATTGACAATATTTAGGACTACAATAGAAACTTTGAAACTTCGTTCTTTCTCCATTCTCATCTCTTATGGTAGCGAACATTGTCATAGGATCCTATTTTCGATTACTTTCAGCTTGTTTTCTTCTCTTAACGTTAGAAACCATTTTTTCACAACCATATAATACCATAGATAAACTAATTATTAGGGCAAGGCAATTCATGATTTTGCATCTTTTTTCTTATGAAGGTTGAAACATTGCTTGCATACATGAAAATGTACGACATTAAAAAACGAATTAAATAAAAGCAATTTGTTAGAGCATTTTTTTGCATTTCTTAACTTTTCTAGGGATAGGTCATTTTTTGGCAATTTTTAGGTCATTTTGAACATTTTTTACACTTTTCTGGAAAGCTCTCACATTGTTTGTATTTGATTTAAGAGTTTTATTATAATTCAGTATTTTTCCTTGTCAATACAATTTCTTGGAATTAAGTAGTTGTTTTGCTAACTACTACCCCTATTTTTCAAGGTATGTGCATAATGAACTTGCCCACTTCTAGGAATTTTATTCAATTTCTTAGAGCTTATGCTAGCTTCTACCCTTATTCTGATTGTTAATTGCAATTCAAAATTGCTGTAAAAGTGCACTGTGTAACTGAAATGGATTTTCTGCAATAAAAGGCACTGTAATATGTATTTTTTAAATACTTTTCTTTTAATATTTTGATGTTAAGTTAAATTTTATGTAATCCAGTAATCAAGTGAATACTTAATCTAATAAATAGTATTTTTATTGGTAATTCTTAACTTTTTATTCGTCTTTTTTTTTTATTCGTCATTTTTTGCATTTTTAGGTCATAAATGCATTTTTTATTTTGCATTTTTTACAAATTTATAGGTCATTAAATGCCTTGCCCTACTAATTATATTTTACATATTTTAATTTATATATTTTTAGACAAAAGCCGAGAAGACAGAATACATTGAACTTAATATTAACATGAATTCCCACTTTTTAAGTCAATATTTAATTTGTTCATGTGTATTTTGAAAAACTATGGTTGAATTGAAGTTCCTAGAAACAATTATTACAAATAGGAATGAAACATACAAATAAATTAAACATAGGCTTAATTCTGGAAATGCATGCTGTTATGCATTACAGGGACTCTTGTCCCAACTTCTCTCAAAAAAACGTTAAACTGAAAATATATGAAACTGTTATTCACCCAGTATATATATGGAGGATGCGAAACATGGACTCTTCTTTAAAGGGAGAACAGATTACGAGTATTTGAGAATAAAGTTCGTATAATTTTTTATGGAACAAAGAGAGATGAACAGACAGGCATATCTACTACACTACCTCTGGCAACATCGTATTTTACGGTAGATAGGACTGAATACAAGATAATATGCTACCAATAATTAGGAACTTTATGATTTCTTTACTTATGACAAAAATTATATATGTTCCTACCTGATCAGACGATTACGATTTTTCCATGATGTCGATAGATATTCTTTATTTACAATTTCATTATGAGCATGCTGGCTCGCCTGTAAATTTTACGTAGACGATGGGTTGGACTTTGATAAAACTCCATGGGTTCCGTAGCGAAGTGTGGAGGAAATAGAGAAATGCATATATTTTTAAAATCGCGGCGTTCAGAGTGATCATTGGGCCAATTCAGACTTCTTTTAATTAGTAGGCATACTAAAAAAAAAGTTTAACTTTATATATATATATATATATATATATATATATATATATATATATATATATAGGCCTACTGTTATTCTCCCAGTTTTATTATATGGATGTGAAATATGGACGTTTATTTAAGGGAGGAGAAAAGATTACAAATATTTGAGAATAAAGTTCTTAGGAACACTTTTGGACCAAAGAGAAATGAACACACAGGCGAATGGAGAAGACTTCATAACAGTGAGCTAGCTACAAGTTCTTTATAAGAAACCAGATATAATAAGAAAAGTCGAGTCTCGTAGACTGCAATGGGCAGGAATGGAGAATGGATGGGGAATCAAAGAAAAGCATGGAAACTTCTTGTAGAAAAACCAGAGGGAAAATGACAAGTTGGTAGACCAAGAATGAGGTAGGAGAACAACTATAACCATGATTTGAGGGAAGTAGATTATAACTTACAAGATATAATTGGAAAACATTAGCTCAGGATAGGGATGCACGGAGAGCTTATGTCCGCGCGGCCATGAACCTATAGGTTCGACAGAGCCAATGAGTTAGTTACACGAAACTTTACAGGATACAATTTCTGAAGAAGGCAATGACGATCATTACACTAATTTACGTCACATTTCTTTTTCTGTAAATAAAAAAACAGGTGGTGATGACAGGGCATATCTACCTTTTTAACTTTCTACGAACAAGGAGGAAAAGAAGAACTTTTAACTAGAAACGGTGATTTCTCAAGCATTCTTGGAATTTTTCTCTCCAGTTTAAAAGGGGCTATTGTGATAAACGACTACGCTCTAACACTTGTTCTGTCAGCGGTTTGTTGTTATAGCTCTTTTTTCTTACAAAATAATATAAACTCAACAAACCTTACGTTCGTGCCGGGGGAGGGAAAAAATACAAATTAACAAATCAGATTACAACGTAATCTGAATTTCAAAACATTGAGATACACGGTCCAGTATCATGTAAAATTCAAATTTATCAAGATGACAGGTTATTCGTTACGAGTTCCGACATATACAGATTGATTAAGAATTCCTATTGTACACAAATGGAGATTGTAGAAGGGACTTGGAAGATGAAGTTTTGATAGGGGACCCGGGACCTTAAGCATAGAGTTTTGATAGTATTAACGGTAGGCATATATATATATATATATATATGTTACTAAATGAATAATTTAATATTTACAGTATTATAAGACGTACAACTGACATATTTTTCAAAACCAATATTTTTCATATTGATATTCCTGGAGAGTAGATTATAAAGTTATAAAATTTGTTGTAGTTCCAGATATTTTCATTACACTTGTTAGGCTGCAAGAACGTGTGCCCACGTCTCCAAATTGTATTGTAGATTTTGTTCGATCCAGTCTAGTAGCTTTACTCCTCAATGAACAGTTATCATCATCATCATCAACAACAAGGATTAAGCCCAATGGCCTGTTCCGATCTCATTATAGGTCGAATTGGTCCTTCCATCTCCTCAGTGGTCTTCCCAACATTCTTCTCCCTTTTGGTTTATAATTATACGTTCTTCTTGGTATGCGCTGTTCATTCATTCGTAATATGTGCTGAAGATAAGCATTTTGATAATATGTTATTCTTTCACAGATATTAAATATATTAAGTTCTGTTCTTATGAACAGTTATTTTAAAATATGTGTTATTATTAGAGATGAAACCAATGACGCGAATTAGCCTAGCTTCAGCCATACAGTAGAGAGGTCACTCTGAACAGCGGTAAGATGTAAACAAGAGCAGGATTCAGACTTACAAAGTGTACTTCGATGGAATATAAAAGTTACGCACTGACTGTTTGGAACATTTTGAGTGAAATGTATAGTGGTTATTCTAACCCGTTCCTGTAACGAGACTGTGCAGAAAACTACTCTAACCCTCCTTCCCTCTGACGTCATGTACAGTGATCACATCATTCATACGCTGATGTGTTCACGAAGGAATTGTTCAATTTGTTGTTATTATAAGAACCAATATTTTCTCTTTTATTCCTGCGAGTATTTTAATAACCTTGTGACGTTGTGAGTGTGATCATCGACAGAGATAAGATACAATGTGTTAAAATGTCTAAAAAATTGTATTCAAAACATTTAAAAAACACTCTCGAAAAAAAAATCACTACAACCTGCAGGTCCTTACTTACTTACTCAATGGCACTATCGAACCCGTAGGTTCATGGCCGCGTGGACATAAGCTCTCCACACATCCCTATCCCGAGCCAATGCTTTCCAATCATTCCCTGTATAATCTACTTCCCTCAAATTATAGTTAATGTTATTCTCCCACCTCATTCTAGGTCTACCAACTGGGCGTTTTCCTTCTGGCTTTCCTACAAGAAGCTTCCATGAAAGTCTTTCATTCCCCATTCGTGCAACATGTCCTGCCCATCGTAGTCTACGAGACTTAACTGTTCTTATTATATCTGGCTTCCTATAAAGACCATGTAGTTCATTGTTATGTAGTCTTCTCCATTCACCTGTCTGTTCATCTATCTTTGGTCCAAACATTTTCCTAAGTACTTTATTCTCAAATACTTGTAATCTCCTTTATTTCCTTAAAGTAAGAGTCCATGTTTCGCACCCATATAATATAACTGGTAGAATAATAGCCAACCTGCAGGTCCACAACTAAAAATTGTGGAAGTTCAAAACGAGTGTAATAATAAGAAAGAAACATTGTACAATAAATTATTGTGTGGGTCTGTATAACGGGTCTGCGTGGTTATGTAGGTGCGATTTTTTTTTTCTTTTTTTCACGTTTGGTTATGCAAGTCAGTATAATTGCATGAATCATTGCATATTAAAATACATTTTATTGAAAAGAGAAAAACTACAAATCAAGACAAAGCCATATAAATAACGGAATTAAATGGGAAATAGGCAGGCAAAGTCGATATCACATCACAGTTAAATGTGTCACATTTAGTACCGATTGAAAATAAAGAAATATAACGAAGATGTATAAAATATGATATACTTGGAAACCTGATAAACTATAGCCTTTAAAGTTCTGTTGTATCATCGAGCTCGCATTAAAGTTCATGAATATAGTACGAATTCCGAAAATCCCGGGATTTTTATCGAAGTCTAATTAATTTAATGTCCAAACTTGACGTTTTCATAAAATAGAACACAGAGAAATCGGTAAAGTTAGAGTTATTAAACTAAAATTCCATGGCGCGACAGGTCTAGAAGACCTTTGACCTACCAGCCGGCTCCTGACCTCACATCCACATGTGCTAATCACAGAGGTAGACGATCATCAGCCAGTTTGGGGTGACATGTGGTCCGCATTTCGGGTATTCTAGCCGTTATAGCTGGTTTTGTCAATCTGGAGCCACTACTAATTGTAGCTACCCAAATTCCTCACGATGCTGGATGGATACCGATCCTATGTATACTACTTCCCTCAAATCATGGTTATTGTAATTCTCCAATCTCATTCGTGGTCTACAAACTGGAAGTTTTCCCCTCTGATTTTCCTACAAGAAGTTTCCATGGCCCTCTTTCATTCCTCATTTGTGCCACATTTATTGCCTGTCGCAATCTACGAGACTTAACTATTCTTATTATATCTGGCTTCTTATACAGATATGTAGCTCACGGTTTTACAGTCTTCTCCATTCACCTGTCCGTTCATCTCTCTTTGGACCAAACATTTTCCTAACAACTTATTCTCAAATAGCCTACTCGTAAACTTTTCTCCTCCCTTGAAGTAAGAGGCCATGTTTCGCATCCATATAATATAGCTAGGAGAATAACAGTTTTATATATTTCCAGTTTAACGTTTTTTTGAGAGAAGTTGAGACGAAAATAGTCCCTGTAATGCAGTTTCAGAATTGAGTCTATGTGTAATTTCTTTGTGCATCTCATTCCTGTTTGTAATTATTGTTTCTAGGTATTTGGATTCAGCCACCCCAACATATAGAATTCTACATAAGTCAATGAATTGAAGATCGAAATTAATGAGGTATATTTCTGATTGGACTAAACTATAAGAGCTGTATACCCAAGAAGAAGATAAATATATATTAATATGAAAACTCCATCGCGCAATAGGTTTAGAAATCCCTTAGCTTATCAGCCGGCTGCTGCCTCACATCCATATGTCCAATTTAAAGAGATGAATGGTCACAAGGGCTGAAAAAAGTAGCGGTATCAGGATAGTAACTAATTTCTTTACACATTGTTTACAAAATGCGTGTCTTTGTCGAGCGTCTCCACTGCCTGCTCGGAGCGGAGAGTGTGTATGTTCGATTCTCCTCAGTAATAGACCTGTTTACGTGACGTGTAACATCAGAATACCGAAACAAAAATTGTGCAAAGATGAGTCCATTCCTACACAAAGCGGACTGTACTAGAAGTCTGTTCCGAGTAGCGCGTGCCAACGTGCAGTTTGTAAACATAACGGTCTAAGTACGATGCAGCCTAGCCTATAACCAATACTTTTTTCAGCCCTAATGATCACCCAACCAGAATAGAGGTGACATGTGGTTAGCATGTGGGATCCTCCAGCCATTATAGCTGGTTTTTTCAACCTAGAGCCGCTGCATAGGCCTATTGTAGATAACCATATTAATCACGATGTTGATTGGGCACCGGTCCTATATTGGCTAAATTCCATGAGAAAAGTCACTGGCAGTTATGGCGCTGGACTATAAATTAATACCGGTATATTAACAGAAATAAGATTTAATTTTTAATCCTCCATATAAACCATTATTAAGAGATGTTTATCCTTTAACATGCACGTTCTCTGTTTTCTATGTTTTTAAATATCAAAATAGGTTATTTAATTAAATAAAAATAGAACAAAGTTTTATGTGATTTTCATATTTATTAAAATATAAATTAGTTACAGCTGTTTTGGTACTTTCTTCCTTCTTCAGACATGATAAATTAATTAATTTTGTTATTATAGTACATAACAACTGTAACTTAAACTTAAATTTATAATAGAGATTGTAAAAAAAAGTTACAGTTGTTATGTACTATAATAACAAAATTCATTAATATATCATGTCTGAAGAAGGTACAAAATACCGAAACAGCTGTAACTAATTTATATTTTAATAAATATGAAAATCACATAAACCTTTAAGTTTTATTTTTATTTAATTAAATAAGTTATGGATTTTCATTAATAAACACCAATCCAATTGATTACTAATTAAAATAAGTACCTGATATACCAGTCGTTCTCAATTAAAATTGATTTTTGTTTAAACGAGAACACACTCACAGACCTGGACCCGTTATATAATTTATACACCAACATCAGTAGCAAATTACATGCCGAAGATGGAATGTTCTGAAAGTCTTGCTAATTGACGAAGTTTTTAAACACAAATCCATTTTAATTGAAGACGACTGATATATCAGGTTCTTATTTTAATATTTAAAAAAGTTACTACATAACCTCATTTGTGATTACAATGGGTTTTAGAACTGTGTTTTCGAACACTGCAAATACTGTACCTCGAGTTTTCTCACAAGGTAGAACAATGTTTACCTTTCTCTGCTTCATAATCTGTAAGTTGACCGTAAATCTTTATGACTGTAGCAAAAGTCATAAATTTAAAGAACACTGAACATTCAGGGTTGAGCAAATACCACTTAAAACTTTCTAATAAGGCAAAGGACTGTTTTTGACCTGCGCCAGTTCAAAAGAAGCAATGGCTGACAAGTAGAAAAGCCTGAGGATGAATCTTCTCTAAGGTTATGAATATATTTTAATTAAAAGAATTCGTTCTTGACATGGTATACTTCACCTAATATACAATTTTGTTAGGGTACATTTTTATCTTTGTAAGGTAGCAGTTATTTGAGTAGGCCTATAGGGTTTGGAATGGGGTTCTCTCATCGGCAGCTTAGTGATGAGAATTGAGCAATTTTTTGAATTGAAAATAACGAAATTAAGGGAAAGTGGCTGAATTCAAATACCTAGGAACATTAATCACAAATAGGAATGAGATGCACAAATAAATTAAACATAGGCTCAATTCTGGAAATGCATGATGTTATGCATTACAGGGACTCTTGTCCCAACTCCTTTAAAAAAAAACGTTAAACTGAAAAATATATTCCGATTTGAAGGTCTTTCCACTTTTCAGCGGTTGCCCTTTTACCAGCCGGCTGCTGGCCCTTCACATCCACATGTGTCAATCACAGAGGTAGATGATCAACAGCCAGTGTAGGGGTGACATGTGGTTAGCATGTCGAGTCCCCCAGCCGTTATAGCTGGTTCCTCAACCTGGAGCCGCTACTTATTGTAGCTACCCAATTGCCTCACGATGCTGGGTGGGCACCGGTCCCATACTGGCCGAAATACCACGAGAAAATTTCTTCCCCCATGGAGACTCGAACCAGCGCAAGTCCCGTAGCTCTGCGCCAAGGCTTCCTACCTTAACCGCTCGGCTACGGCGCGGGAAAAATATATAAAACTCTTATTCTACCAGTTATATTATATGGGTACGAAACATGGTCTCTTACTTTAAGGGAGGAAAGGAGATTACGAGCATTTGGGAATAAAATTCTTAGGAAAATTTTCGGACCAAAGAGAGATGAAGAGACAGGTGAATGGAGAATACTATATAACAGTAAGCTACATGGTCTTTATAGGAAGTCAGATATAATATGTAAACAGTCAAGTCTCATAGACTGCGATGGGCAGGACTTGTAGCACGAATGGGTAATGAAAGATGTGCATGGAGCTACTTGTAGGAAAACCAGAGGAAAAACGCCCAGTTGGTAGACGAAGCATGAGATGGGAGAATGACATTAACAATGATTTGAGGTTGAGGGATGATTGGAAAACGTTAGCTCAAATTAGGAATGTGTAGAGAGCTTATGTCTACGCGGCCATAAACCTAGGAGTTCGATAGTGTCAGTGAGTTAGAGATAGAAAGGGAGGTTAAGGGATTGGGTCACACTAACCACGTGAGTGCCTATGCTCTTATTTGTTTGCCGTGACATCAGTCAGTTTACCTGATCTCATATAAAATTAACATATGACATTTTGAAAACAAGTCTCATTTATTTCAGTATTTAGCCTTAAATTGATACAATTCATTTTTCTTCTTCTTCTTCTTCTTCTTCTTCTTCGTATGCAGTATTGGGTGATGATGCCCGTTCTGCGACTACAAAAACTGATCTTTCCATCGGTTGAAGTACAAGTATATTTAAATGTGTAGGGCCGCAGAGATTACACTGGTCAACATGATTTTTGTCTCATGAGTACCAGTAGTTGTACTTAATGCAATTTTTTATCGTGTTTTCAAATATATATTCGGAATTTCTCCATCACCACACAGTTTTTTTAATTTAACAATTATCAATTAAGGGATTTAAATAGTTAGGTTTTAATTGTAAATTGTGAATAAACCAATAGATTATACAGGAAATGATTGGAAAGCATTCTATCAGGATAGGGATGTATGGTGAGAGCTTATGTCCCGTTTAGCATCCAGGCCATGAACCTACGGGTTCGATAGTGCCACTTAGTAAGTAAGTTAAATATTTATTTTTTAATAAACTTTTTCAGTCCATTTGTCCCTTGAGCGATGAAGCGCGGGAACCACTTTATTTCATCAGGAGATTTCAGCTATTGGAAAATATAGTATCAAGGCAAACGGAATCCTAATGTGCTGGCCGATTAGTGGTTCGTAACAATCATATAGACGGAATGATCCACAGTCACTGAATTCATATGCAGTCATAATTTGTCATTTCTAACTTTTCTTACTAGGTGAGGTCCCGAATGTTCGAATATTGTGAGTTTTACGAATGTAGAAAATATTTAAGTGTTTGAAATTATAAATGACTGTCTGTCGGAAACCTTGCTTGTTGGAGGAAACGCGATATCATATCTGAATTCAGGAGAAAAAATACTATCAGAATCACATATTTTTCTTACTGAGACAAAAAAAGATATATTTTTTGTTGCTCAGTGTTATTAATGCACGGTCATACTGTTAATATTGGCTTTTATTTCATTCTTCTTTATATATGCTTAGACATCTGAAGTCATATCGGCTCTTGGACCTTTATATGTATTCAGTGAGATGTGTGGTTGCACTGTCGTATTTATCGCAACCACTATAGATTTTTTTATTACCAAAGCCACCACATTATCATTACAATTCTGGTATTCACTCCTGGCATGCCTTGTTTTTGTAACCCACTTCTGAGGTTGGAGCACCTGGAAGGCGTGGTTACGGTTGACCCCCAAGATATGAAAGGTGATGATGGTGGTAATGATGTGCTAGGAGAGGTCTTAATCTAGTAATGATGGCCAGATGGTGTTCGGGGACCGTTTGGGCCTTAAAGTTTCCTGACATTTGTCTTACAGATGAGGAAAAACCCAAAAAAACCTACACAGGAACTTGTCCTGACCGAGAATCGAACTCGGGACTGCTGCATGACAAGGCAGCACGCTAACTCGAGACTACAGCGGTGGGTTTCTGTAGAAATTCACTGATTCAATTTTAGAGATAGACCTATTATAAAATGGTAATTACACTGAGCAACAAAAAAATTTTTTTTTGTCTCGGAAAGAAAAATATGTGATTCTGATAGTATTTTTTCTCCTGAATTCAAATATGATACGGGTTTTCTCCATCACGCAAGGTTTCCGAGAGACAGGAAATTATAATTTCAAACACTAATATTCATTCGTTACTACGCAATATTCGAACATTCTGACTCATCTAGAAAGTAAGAAATGATGATTTTCTGCTATATTTCGCCTGTGGAGCATCCCTCTTGATGGTCCAACAATAATCGGCCAGCATATTAGGATTCCATTTGCCTTGATATCTCTTTTCCATAGCTGAAATCTCCTGATGAAAATGTTCCCCGTTTTATTTTACAATGGACAAATTGACGAAAAAACGTTTATTAAAACAATTATTTAAATCAATTAATTGAAATTGAAATAAAAAAAAACTGTGGGTGATGGAGAAATTCCGAATACATATTTGAAAACACGATAAAAAACTGCATTAAGTACAACTATTGGTACTCATACGACAAAAATCATGTTGACCAGTGTAATTAGGAATTTCTTCCATTTCTTGTTTACTTATGACAAAAAAATTATGTATGTGCCTACCTAATTATATGTTTACGCTTCTCCATGTGGTCAATAGTTAACCTTTATCATTATGAGCAGAAATTCTGTTCCACGGTGACTCACCTGTAAATTCTGTTGTTATTTTCACCATATACTCAATGGTTAATGTCATAATGTGGAATATTTTTCATTAAACTTTTTGAATATGTTCAAAATAATTTGTACCTCTCCCCTTTTCAAATGTTTGTTTTCAATTAAAATTAAATTAATTCAAACACAGTTTTCCACTTTCAAACTTAGATTTAGATTTATTTAGCCTGGTGGAGTTAAGGCCATATGGCCTTCTCTTCCACTCACCAGGACAAACATATGTTACATCAGAATATAACAATCTCAATTAACTCTAATATTAAATACTAAATAAAAATTTGATCAAAAAGATAATATCTATTATATTACGATCTATAATGCAACCAGTTAATGTTAGTTAAAATTAAGGCTAAAACTAATAATAAAGTGTATATAAGCAAGACATATTAAATTGACCCTGTCTAACGTTTATAAAAAACAAAGAAAAATGAGATATAGAAAACTAATTTTACGTTTGTACAATATTTAAAACAAAACAAAATAAAATATTTGTTAATCTTAATATTATTTTCATAGATAATTAAATTTATTAACTGTTAAAAGAATACTATCAGTGAGGTGTGTACGTTAGTTTGCTATTAAATAATTATTTAATTTTTTTTAAGGATGTTATAGTTTGACAGTCTCTGACATAGGTCGGAAGGGAATTCCATGTTTTGGTAAGTGAGACCGTAAAAGATAATGAATAATATACAGTGTGATGAGGAGGGATATAAAGACCAATGTGCTGATGGGATCGAGTGTCAAGATTATGTGTGTCGGATAGTTTTCCAATGTTTAAGAAATTTTGCCATTCTGAATTGCGCATGCGTAAGAATAAAACAATGCTTATTTAATGTATTAAAATTGTAATTATATATTTTAAGATTCTCCCATATAACTTATATAGACATGTGCTAGATAATAATATCTATTTTTATTATTTTTATTTTATCTATTTCCAGTGCTAGAGCGCGAACTACATTTTCTTATACGCTTAACGGTAAAACCATTATTTTACTAATGAAAATGCAGTAATACATATGGTTTATTTACATTACAACTGGAACTTAACTCGGTAGAGGTATAATAATAAAATTATTAGCCAACATTTGCCATAGCGACTGAGTGAGAGAAAAAAAAACATGTTGGACGAACTTCGGGATTTGAAGCCGTCTTATCTTGCTTGGTGAAGCGCTATGTAGCTTAGCCCAATATTAAATATAGCCTACATTTTTTAATTCGTTCTTCTCTTTTTTGTTAAAACATTAAGTAAACGAAACCAATGTTTCATACAGATAATCTGGTAATTCAAGAATAGTAAGTTCCTTGCATACTATGCAGAACATTTTTAAAATTCTAACTAGCCTTCTTAAGTTATAAAATAAGAGTTTGTTTACTTTTTTCTAAGTAAATTGAAACCAGGAACATCATATGTAACCATAACTCTCAAATACGTTGTTTTCTTTGCTGTCTTTTATATTTCTTTCAAGTGCTTCAATTCCAAATTACAGACCAAGCAAGAGTATAGAAGGTTCTCACTACAACCTCTCCAGAGATATGCTCCCCTTAACTAAATTTTTACCCCCTATAACATTTCCTCTATTGATCTACTAAACACATGTAAGGGTAGCATTGTTAATGTCATGGGGACGAGGGTAATGTTTTTTATAGCATGAATCTGGAAATGACACCGAAAGATAATAGAGTCTGCTAAGGTTATTGTGACGTCAGTTCCAGGTGCATTTACCGATACATGCCTTGATCTTTTCGTATTATGTATTCAATTGTCTCATCCTAATCAATAAAAGACGTATGTTAGAATGAAAATACAATGGTGGGCACTAAATCGGCCCGATTGACGCGCATTTAAAATTATTTCGACACAGTATTTATTATATGGTGGACTGGTGGTTATGTTCCTTGCCTCTGGTCCCGTGGGTTGCGGGTTCAAACCCGGCCGAAGTTAATTGATTTTTTAGGATGAAAATATCCAAGGAGCAAGTCCTCCAGGAGGGACTTTAATCCGTGGTTCCGAGCCTGACAATTTTCAGGCTCGTAAAAGATCTTTAGTCTCGCGCCTTAGCCGAGTGGTTAAGGCAAGATGCCTTCACGCAGAGCTACGGGACTTACGCTGGTTCGAGTCCCCATGGGGGAAGAAATTTTCTCATGGAATTTCTGCCAGTATGGGAACGGTGCTCACCCAGCATCGTGAAATATTTAGGTAGCTATAATAAGTAGTGCCTCCAGGTTGAAAAAAACCAAATATAACGGCTGGAGGATCCTACATGCTGATAACACGTCATCTCTATACTGGCTGGATAATCGTCTACCTCTGGGTGTGAAGCCAACAGCCGACTGGTAGGCCAAGGGCCTTCTAAGCCCCTTGCGCTATGGATACAATAATGGTTCTTCTTCTTCTTCTTCTACATCATGGAGTTAGGCCATAGACCTGTTTTCGCATCAAGAGACCGTATCCTCCATCTAGTTATGGGACACCCAGTATTTCTTCTTCCCTTGGTATGGCAAGATAAAGGTAAAGCGTACCAACTACAGGCCATAGGAGACCGTTGGGGTGGTAGGAGGCTAACGCTCCCACTTTTTCTAGACAATCGACACTTGATATCTGCCGGGTTGTCAGCCTTGCGTGACGGCCGCCTTTACCCCCAGAACAAGCGTCAGGTACTCTTACGTTTGAGGCCCCAGGATCATGGTGCCACCAGAAGGTTTATTTATTTATTTGTTTTACGTGATGGAGTTAAGACCGTAAGGTCTTATCTTACACTTCACCAGGGTTAAATAATACATACAATAAGAATGCTGACAGTGAAGCAAAATTTGTAAGTCTATTGGGTATCATTGTTTCTAGGCCTATATGCTGGAGTCAGATCTTGAATTTTTAATGTTATCTATAACACTGTAGATGTTTAATTTTTGTTCTTATTTCTTCATTATATTTCTTATCTAACAATGTATAGCCTGCTACTGAACGTAAGAATTGCATTTCAGCTGCTTCTATTTTCCTTTTATCTGATTTATTAAGTGTCCAATTTTCACTAGCATAGGCCTATGTTAACATAAATACTGTCATAGTTTTATAGAATTTTAATTGTGTGATTTTTAATGTTTTACAGTAATGATGTATTTAGTAATTAGTTGAGGTCATTTAACCCATTACAAATTTCATAATTAAATAATACAATTCTATTAACTTCGGAGATTTCTATAATTACTGAACTTATATCTATGAAAAAACGAGTTTCATGTCATCGTAATTTGTACACATTAAAAACCAACCGCAATAATTTGCTTGTGTGACATTTCAAGATCAAATTAATTGACGATCGTTTAGCTAGCAATGAATCGCTACGATACAATGCCCTAATTCAGTGTTCAACAAGTTTACAACTTTATTGTAAGTAAACTGTCACAAACCAGTTTAACCTGCAGTTTCTAACTTGTGTTTACAACATGTTAACAAACACTGCAGATGTATGAGTACATAGTTTAATTAAACAAAATTCAGACTTCTCAAAGAACAAATAAAGAAATTCGTCCAGATTTTATATTTTCCCCCTTTTTATTATATTTTATTGTTCCTCTTGTTGGGTTTATATCATTCAGGGACTTAAAAGCCCTAAACAGTTCACCTGTAGGTAGAGTACAGGAACTCTGAACTTTTATATTAGGTTTTATTGCCTGGTTCACAGTGGTGTTCCTCCCTGAATCTATGGTTATCACTAGGGCTTGGACATGAAGTTAGATTAAGTGCAATCTTACTATACATAATATTGCTTGATGAGAGAGTAGTAGAGGTGTAGTAGCACCAGTCTTACTAGTATGGCATTTGTGCTGTACTGTTTACAGGTGGTATAGGCGGGTAATGAAATAAGTAGCTAATTGTGGATTACAAGTTTATTTTGTTGCGTAAACTATTTTTAACTTTTTTAATTAAATGCTACAGTACAACAAAAAGTTAAGCAAATTTATAATTTCCGCATATTTCTCAAAAAAATTATAAGCTGGATTTGGCACTTTATTGAAAGGAATATTCGCGGAAACCATCGTTTCGCATAAATCCTTGGAAAATTCACGATTATTACAAGTGTCTGAAACTCCTTGTGCAGATGAATGTATTTCATCGTCAAGCTTATGTTTTACATTACAATGTGTGTTTTAGATTTGCAATGGCTCTTGATAAAAAATTTTCTCTCCCCCTTCAATTCTACATTACACAATTTACAAAATATTTTATCTTCTTTTAGGCAGAAATACTCATGGTCGTACTTACGTACAAGTGAATTCATCTTGTGTGTGTTTGGGTTTCGGCATGCTGTTATCATTCATCAGATCGTGGTGATCGGTATTATGATTTGACTGCATACTACTGTATACTTGTACAGTGGAGGAAATTGGTATAAAGGCACTTGTTAAAAGGGTTAACATGTTTATTTACTCTTTCTTTGGCATTTTTCTATATTAACTTAGGAGGTGATTGAGTATAAAACACACACAAATAATGTCAAAATTAATTATCCATTTCCGTCCAAAAAAGTACATGAAAACTGAAACCACTCTCACATATGGGTGGAAATTAGTATAAAGGCACTTTGTGTATTTCACAGATTAAACCAAAAAGACTGAGCGCAAAGTTTACAACATTCTAAAATTTAGTTGAACCTCCATTGTTGTTAATTACTTGGAAGATTTTCTTTGGCATTGACTTGATGAGGGTGTTTATTTCTTCCACTGAGATTGAAGCCCACTCTTCCTGAATAATATTTTTCTGCTCAGTCACTGTCCCAAACTGCCGTCCATTGCGATACACACGCCTTGCCAGAATCCCCCATAAGTTCTCAATCGGGTTTAAATCAGGACTCCTGACTGGCCACGTCAAAAGTGGTATTTCTTTCTTTCTGAATCACTCCTTTGATTTGGCAGACACGTGAATGGAAGCCTTATCTGGCTGAAGAATTAGATCTTCGCCAAATTCCTCATACATTCGTATCAATTAGGACTCCAGAAGCTCCTCAGTGTAGGACTCAGAATTCATCTTGGTGCGTATACATGCTATTTTTTATCTTTCTTTAAAAGCAGAATGCTGCCCAAATCATAACGCCTCCACCACCGAAGTTTCTACTCATTCTAACTTGCTCTTCAGTACGGAGGTCGTTCCAGTAATACTGAAGGCCATCAGGCCCGTCCAGATTAAACTTCTTCTCATCACTGAACATTACTTTATTCCATTCTGAGGTCCAGGACATGTGTTCTTCAGCAAAAGTCATTCTAACTTTCTTATGTGCATCGTTCAGAGTTTTTTATTTTATTTTTGGTTCTTGTCTTCTGACAGAATTTGTCTTACTCGTCTGGCTGTTACTGGCAACTTCAAATCAGCCTGGATTTGAGAAGAAAACATACTCTTACCTTTTGCTTTACGTAAAATGAGACGTTTAGTGCGCTCAGACAATTTTCTTGTCCGTCCATATTTCCCGGTTTTTTTTTTCATATTGTGAGCCCAGTTTGACAAAATGATCAATTACACATCTTGATGCCCCAATTTCGTAGGTATTTGTCTATTGGAAAGGCCCATCTCCTTGAAGGCACTAACTCTTGATTTCTCTTCATTTGATAGAGGCTTTCCTCGTGGCATTGTACGTACTGCTGACTTGTAACTGATGAACGATGCTCACAGACACGTCGTCTCCATGTAATTGCAGTGTTTTGTTTACATTTATGTCTCTGTAAGAGCCAGTAGTTGACCTGGCTTTATACCGATTTCCACCCCTAGGACAGCGTTTTCTTAGATTTTACGTATTATTTACATATATAATAAATACAAAATGAGGAGACCTGTATGGAATTATGTCCAAGATAATTATATGTAATCTATGACACACATACGGTATTTGCATAAATATTTCAGGTTGTTTTACTACTAAAAGTTAGTGGCTTTATACCAATTTCCTCCACTGTAGCAGCACAGCAAAGAGGACTGACTGTGGCACTGCGCACGGGACAGTACTAACTACCCGTGTAGTCAACTGTTTGAAAGCGAAACGTCAATGAAAAGGCAATGAAGTCCGAGCTCTAGTTATCACTATCAGGATGTCGGGAATACATTGAAGACAGAAAAAGGCAAGGGACACACGTAGACCAAGGCTGGAGATTTAAAATGTCCCACCTCGCAGGGATTCGAACCCTCGGAGAGGAAAGTACTGACATTACCGATAAGCTACGGCGGCGAACTGGTTTTATATTAGTAGGTCATATATGTATTAATTACTAATCAATAATTACTATTGGAATATTTCTTATACAGACCTGAAATTCAATATGATATTGACGAATAGACTAGAATTAGTTGTAAGTTATTTTGGAGTTATTTTGTAGTGGTTCAGTATTAGTTAAGGTCTTGGCTTAAATAATTTGACGTTCCAAAATATAACTCTAGGGGAAGGGTGCAAACTAAAATAAACTGAGTCTGAATTAAGATATCTTTGGCCCTATAGTTATTGTTTTCATTTGAGGAAGCTCTACGTTACTTTAAATAATCTAAGTCGCAATTCAAACTATCCGTGTAAGGACTGACAATTTGTTGTAGGGTTCTTGTATCAGGTTTTACTGTCGACAAAGGGCACACAGTTTTATTTACCTTCCGAAGGGAGACATATTTAAAATTACTCTTCCAAAAGAAAAGTCACGTCGTAGCGTAGATGATTAAGGCAATACGCAACAAACAGAAAAGTCGAGGGTTCGAGTCCCGGTGAGATCAGGATTTTTAAACTTATCCAAACCTTCTGGCGGCACCATGTCGCGACTCAGCCTCTGACGGAAATGAGTAACGGACGCTTGTTCTGGGGATAAAGGCGGCCGTCAAACAGGGCTGACAACCCGGCTGACACAAAGTGCCAATTGTCTAGAAAAAGTGATAGCCTTTTAACCTCCTATTATCCCAAGGACTTCCTATGATATGTAGTGGGAATACTTTACCTTTACTCCTAGGAAAAATCCATCGATTTCTCAGGATTTTGGAAGTGTGAGCCATGGACACTCAGGAGCTATTATGTTAGTTTTAGAACACTGGGATCGGCATCGTGAAGATTAAAGCCTTGAGTACGCCCTATGTAGTCCTCATTTTAAACATTTCTTCTTTTTTACATTTTTTTTTCGTTTTAAATATTTACACTGTATATAATTATAGTTATCCTCTTCTTCTAGGAGAAGATAAAGGTTTGTTAATTGTTGTCATACTTAAAGCAATTTTCGGTTTACACGACCAAAAACTATACTTAATAAAATCATTGTAATCAATCACCTGATTTAAAATAAAAATGACGTTCGAAGGACGATCTTCGTTCCGTGTGAAGCCGATTTCAAACGAATAACGCCGAACGATGATCGTTGATGATGTTCGATGGTCGATCTTCGCTATGTAATAAGCCAGTGCTTAAGCCACCAATAAGCCTGTGAACTATGTGTTTTGTTAATCTATCATCATGTGCAGACTTTCCATGAAGGCAAATTATCGGTGACCATTTCGTTGTGCATCGACACAAAGCTAGCACGAGCTACCGACAGAATAAAATGTTCGTGAATAATCTACTCTGCTAAACATAATAGTGGCCGAAATACGAAACCGACATATAGAGAAGGATAGGAGGGCATTATCGAGAAAGACTACTGCAACCAAAATTACTGAACATCCATCTCGAGATCGCAGCATCAAAGAAAACAGTTATTAGCGAATTAAAACTGTATAAACAAAAAAACGTGCCCACATAGGAGACTTCTTGCATCTTTTAAGCCCATGTTTTCCTTAACAGAGATTTAGGCGGTCTCCCCCTACAGGGAAGAATTTGAACCACACAAATTTAGTTACACTTGCTTTCGTATAGATGTCATTTGAGTGGTCCGTGGTCAGCGTTCCGCCTCATACTGACATCTAGGAATCCAAGGTAGTACTAGGACGGAAAAATTCGGTAAATTTTGCATAGAGGCATTTTCATTCAGGATTAAGGATCTTTTACGAGCCTGAAAATCTTCCCGGAGGACTTTCTCCTTGGATTTTTCCATCCTAAAAAATCCATCGACCCCGGTCGGGTTTGAACCCGCGACCCTCGGGACCAGAGGCAAGGAGCATAACCACTAGTCCACCGCGGCCGATACATAGGAGACTCCTATTGGCAAACCCCTTTATAATATTTGACAATGTAAAAAACGAGAATTGTATGGTGCAAGGTGGATAAAACCCGGACTGAATAACCGAATGAAACGTGTAATACGGTGCAATGAACCAACTTTAACCGAAGTGAACGTGTTTACATCAGTGGTTAGCACTGGCCGAAGCATTAAATCCAGATTGTCTTCTCCCAACAATGAACTATGGTGGAGGTAGTGAAATGGTTCGTGCAGTAAAACGACATTTACTCAAAATGTAACTTCACATGTTACAACTTATCAATGATCATTCTAACCCAATTGTTCAAAAAGTAGGGCATATGCTACAGCAACGTGATGTCCACCGAAATATATTCACCATAAACCGCCCTGATGATCCCAGACTGATGAAATGAATGCTGTACAACAGCTAGGATAGTGTTGCTCATTCCATGCTGTCGGCTTTGGGGTTCTCTGTTTGTCCGGCAGTGTCGTTTACGATGCCTTGTTCTAGAGAGGTAACACCTAATTTCACCCAACCGTTGAACACCAACGCTGCTACACACGCGAGGATTAAGTGGTTATATCCCAAACTGATAACCACTAATGGATTAACAGCCAGGGAACCTCAGCGGGTTCCAGATGCGGCACACTGGGCAATGATTAATTCATTGTTACCCTTTGGTTCGTTCGTTTTACAACATTCACGAGGTTCTATTGTCACAGTAAAAAAAAAAAAAAAAAAAAAAACTACTAAGATCTATAAAGAATTTCATGTAACCATCTCCATTCAGACCAAGACGACGATGGGCTGACATCTTCAAAGAACGAGCAGGGGCGCAATGGTCCAGAGTCGCCAGGTGCAGGAAAAGCTGGAGAACGATGGAGAGCCAACTGTGCATTAACTAATCACAGAACAGACAGTGTATACAAATCAAGTGCTACATCCAAGTCAACTTCTCGCCACGGAGTAGCTCACCAGGTGATACTCTCAAATAGAGCTTAACCCCTGTATAGGGAGGCCTTTGCCCTAAAGGGACATATCAGGCTTTATTTATTTATTTATCTCCATTCAGTGGCGTAGGCATTGTTTCCATAAGGGGATGACACCCATACATCTGGAATTGTCTAGAATTGTTTTGATGAACACGATAATAAAATTACATGTATTTCTTGCCCTGCATAATTATTTGATTTGAATATTACTGAGTCATTGTGGTCTTCATTGGAAACAAAAGTTTAACCTGATACCTATCTGCAGCAAATCTCAAGGAATTGGAGCACTTTCTTTTCGAATAATAGTTTATAGAATTTCACTATCACTTAGGATTTGTATACACACATTCCCCATGAGGATTAGAATTCCACTATCACTTAGGATTTGTATACACCCATTCCCAGGAGGATTGAACCTGTTATCAGTCCCAAAGTTGGTCCCTGTATCTTACTAGATTGATGTTCATTTTATTTTGTCAAACCCCTGTACTGTAATGTAAGTACAAAGATACCCAAACAAGTTCAGCAGACTGGATAATAGGGCTGAGAAATATATGCAAATGTATTATTTTGTTTTATTTTACTTTGTCTGCATTTTCATAAGTTTCGAAGTCGGTTTTCTTCATTTCAATCAAAGGAATTGCATGATGCTATTTGGACAGCAAGTTGTGATTTATGTAGGCAGTTGAACAAGTCAACTTTTCTAGCAAAATAGTAGGAATAGAAATAAAAATGAAACTTGCTTTTTAACGTCAAATAAGGTTAAAGATCTAATAAGGTTATATGCTTGCTGGACGTGTGCTGTGTAGTTTATACCATACAAGGAAGACGCTTTGTATCGCAGGATAAGATCTGGTCTGAGGAAGCATACCCGAGTGAATTTAGTTACTTGATTCATGACTCATGTTACATCACACCAAGTTCTCTTCTTAGTCTTAATGATGGCGATGATGATGATGATGATGATGATGCATTGTAAAAATTGAGAGTAGATCCATGAAATCAAAATGTAGAGACTGTACTTTTAAATGTATACTAATTGTACCTACAAATCTACTAATGAAAAATGCTCACATTGTTAATTATTTAATTATTGATAGTACCACAATTTTCTGGAAAGACATTTAGGTGGGAGTTCAAGAAGCGAAAACTTCCATTTTTAAAATCCTAATATACAGACATGTAAAGGCAATAATACAAGTGGTTCACAACATTTAATGTCTGATGAAAAAATTTGATTATGTCCCTATATATTTAATACTGTAAAAAAGCTGCATTACATCAGTATTTAGTTTTCTTATGAAAGTAATCATAAACAACAAGAATTCAAAACAAACCCAGGAAACAAAACTTCAGGAATTCATATTTAAATGATTTCCAAGAGTATCCTAAAAATAAGTACTCTTTATATTCTTTCAAGAACGAATAAACTGATCCTATTCCTTTCCTCAAATTTTGATATTGAAAACTGATTAATCAGTTGTTTCTACTTGCAAGTGTATTACGATATTTGTTCATAAAAATACTAGATATGTGACATAAATGTGCACGTGTTTAGTGCAAATTCCTTGTAATAAATATAATAGAAACGTTCAGGTAGCATCATCATCATCATCATCACTCCAGGGATTAGGTAGCAAATATTAAAAAAAAATCACGAAACAATTGTTTAAAAGTTTATTATTACATTTATTCGTACACGAACAACTCTTTCATATATATTTCCCTGGTGAGTGGAAGAGAAAGCCACATGGCATTAACTCCACCAGGCTAAATAAATAAATAAAATACAGTATTTCGTGAATGAAAATAATTCGCAGTTTCTATGTAATCAAGCGCCCTTAAATAACAACATACGATTATTTGGTTTCATTTCTTTTAATATTCAGTTTGTGCTAAAATCAACGATGTCATTGAAATGTACTAAAATAAGATTTTTTTTAATACCATTTCCTCTATGTACTGTATGAAAATCAGGCCAATACGTACCATCAATGTAAAATAATGTCCTAATGAATCTCTGTACCCTTTTTTTTAGAAAGCTGTATATTTGTAAGGGGGCACGCCGTAGCGTAGTGGTTAAGGCACTGCGCTACAAGCCGGAAGGTCGAGGGTTCAAGTCCCGGTGGGGTCAGGATTTTTAAACTGACCCAAACCTTCTGGCGGCACTATGGCCCTGGGGTCGACTCAGCCTCTAACGGAAATGAGTACCAGACGCTTGTTCTGGGGTAAAGGCGGCCGTCACGCAGGGCTGACAACCCGGCTGACATCAAGTACCGATTGTCTAGAAATAGCGGGAGCCTTAACCTCCCACTACCCCAAGGGCCTCCTGAGGCCTGTAGTGGGAATACTTTACTTTTACTTACTTTACTTACTATATTTGTAACCCAGATTCTAGCATATATTTTATTTTCTACTTCAAGGAATCTATATTTTTTAAGTCTTCGCTTTTATATTATTTCCACTTTAAATACTAAGGTAATAATTGTAATTTGACATTTTATTTATTTATTTGTGCCATTTTACATTTTTATTTGAATGGAAAATTTAACATGCCAATGTTATTTTTTCTTATGAAGGTAATGGATTCGTTCAAGAATTAAAAATTTACATAAGAAAACATTTTCTCTCCCTCCCTCCCCCCCTCTATCTCTCTCTATATCTCTCTCTCTCTCTATATATCTCTCTCCCTCTATATCTCTATCTCTCTCTCTCTGTCTCTGTCTGTCTGTCTCTATCTCTCTCTCTGTAAATTAATTTAAGGTGACACATACATTTAGTGCCTGAAACAACATCAAAATATTATTAAGCAATAAAGCACCAGAGAGTCCATATATCAAATTACTCTGTTAACGTCCGTGAACAAGCTCGGAAAGTTGCAAGTTGCGTTTGTTTCCACTCTTGATACGAGTTATTGATTCGGTTATTTTTTTAAATGTGAAGAGTAGACAGACAAACCCATGGAGTTAGTTACCCTACATGCGTTGGCATGTGAGACATTTGTGAATAAAGTACCAAAAGATAAAAGAAACCGACTTGCACGTGATGGCTGACAGAGTTGCAAGACAGGTTTTGTGTCCTCTCAGTATATTGACTTTGCATATTCCATAAGCCAGAACATTGTCCAAGCTACTTCATTCCTATTCAAATCTGCATCCATTTTTACAGTCACACCTGCTATAACGGCGACTTAAGTTCATTTGTAACCGCTACTCATAACATTTTGAGTAAGTGGTTATATTCCATTTTCATTTTATGTAATGTTCTAATTTAATCATCATCATCATCCGGTATCATGGCAGCTGCCGCCGTCTTCCGGAAACCAAACGCCATTCCTCTCTATCCATCCATTGATCTTCCTCCATTCCTCTGATATTCATAGCTGCTTATACCCCTTCTATCCAAGTTTTCATCGGTCTTCCTCTCTTCCTCCTTTCCATTGGGATCCATTCCATAACAATTTTTGGCAATCTTTGCTCTGTCATTCGTTTGACATGACCATACCACTGCAATCTTTTCTTTTCTATGCTGTCTGTGATGTCCGGCTCCTCTTGTACACCCATAATTTCCCTTATTTCTTTATTTTGTATTCTATCCATTCTAGATTTTCCAGATGATCTTCTTAAAACATCCATTTCTGTACTTAAAATTCTTTTCATTTCCCTGGTAGGAATTTGCCAGACTTCAGCACCATATGTTAAAATGTTCTGAATTATGGTTTGATATATTTGTAATTTTCTATTTTTTGTAATATTTTTGCTCCACCGAACAGAGTTTAAAGCATTTATTGCTTGTTTTGTTTGTGCGATTCTATTTTTAATTTCCACTGTGTTATCGCCTGAATGGTCTAATTTTGTTCCTAAATAAGTACATTCAATACTAGGTTTTAGTTCTTCTCCATTGTTGAAATTTATATTTTCCATCTTCTCCTATACACAGATATTTAGTTTTCTCAATGTCCCCATTTTTCATATTCTTCTTTTAGTTTTTTAGCCATATATTCTATGTCATCGTGGTCCTGTGCTATTAATACCTGGTCATCTGCAAAATTTAATGAATACACATGTGTATTTTGGATAGGTATGCCCATTTTTTGACGTTTTTTTTTTCATTTAATGAATACACATGTGTATTTTGGATAGGTATGCCCATTTTTTGACGTTTTTTTTCCCTCCAGTCTCTTAGTACTCTTTCGAGATAAATTTTAAATAGAGTTGGAGATGAACTGCAACCTTGCCTTAAACCTTTTGTAATAGTAAATCCCTTTGTTATATGATTTCCAACTTTTATTTTCGAAATAGATTCTTTGTATAATGCTTTTATAGCTTCTACTAATTTTTTGGTAATGTTGGAATCGTCTAAAGTTTCCCATAACATTTTCTAATTTAATATTAAAATAATATATACTCAGGCAAGCCATCCATAACCAATAGTTAATACAACTAAAGAGAAAAATTTCTACCTGAACCGCTGTTTAAACCCAAGATCCCGGTTCAGGCAGAAAGAAAGCTTCAATATTTGGGACTGGAAGTAAACATCAACAAAACTAAATATATGTTTACACATAGAAATACATTTTATATAGATCTAATGGAAATGGACAGCTAATGACAAATGATGAAAATTTTGAAGAAGTAGCTGAATTCAAATACCTAGGAACAATAATAATTACAAATTGGAATGAGATGTACAAAGAAATTAAACATGGGGTCAATTATGGAAATACATGCTCTTATGCATTATAGGGACTCTTGTCGTCCAAACTACTTTCAAAAAACGTTAAACTGAAAATGTATAAAACCATTATTCTCCCAGTTATATTATATGGATGCGAAACATGGACTCTTTCTTTAAGGAAGAAATGGGTATACGGGTATTTGAGAATCAAGTTCTTAGGAAATTGTTTGTGCCAGAGAAACATGAACAGACATGTGAATGGAGAAGACTTCATAACAGTGAGCTACATGGTATTTATAAGAAGCCAGATATAATCTTTGCTTCATCATCCAACCAAGCCGTAGGCCTGTTATGTCACTGATGAATTTTGTACCCAGCGTTTCCTTGGACGGCCCAGAGATCTCTTCATGAAACAGTTAACTCTCTTAGACTGCAATGGGCGGACATGTGGCACAAATGGAGAATATAAGAGGTGCATGGAAGCTTCTTGTAGGAAAACCAGAGGGAAAACGCCCAGTTGGTAGACTAAGAATGAGTTGGGAGAACATTAACCGTGATTTGAGGGAAGTAGGTTATACTGGAGACGATTTGAAAGCATTGACTCGGGGTAGGGATGTATGGAGAGCTAATTCCCGCGCGGCCATGAACCTACGGGTTCGATAGTGCCAGTGAGTTAGTTTTTTTCACGGTTGGTTTCCCAGAATATATTAATTTCAATATTACATTCATATATATCTGCTATAGTATGGAATAAATTCCATCATAATATCTTCTTAGTGTCCACCGCTGTGTCTCGAGGTAGCGTGCTGCCTTGACACGCAGCGGGCCCGGGTTCGATCCCCGGTCGGGGCAGTTTTTCTGGGTGAGGTTTTTATCGGGTTTTTTCCCTCACTGTAAGACAAATGTCAGGAAAACTTTAAGGCCCAAACGGTCCCCGAAATCATATGGCCATCATGATCATCATCATCCTTATCATTATCACATCATCATGATCATCCTTCACCGGTGTGGAAAGCAACGGGAAGCTACCACACCTACAATTCCCTAGTAAAGCTGCAAGCATAGCATGGAAATGCTATGATTGCAGTGAAGGGCCTCCCTTCGGGCAGAATTACTATGGATGGATCTTCTTAGTAGAAGCAACTTTGTAATGTGGATAGAATTTCACTACTATGGGTAAAAGGGGTTTAAGGGGACCGACTGGTGAAAATGTTAAAAAATTGACAAATTTTTATTTTTTTATTTTTAATAACTCTGATTCTTTAGAATCACTTTCATGCAATTTTTTTTATTGTAGGAGCAAAGTTGAATTCGTGACATAAGGGTTTAAATACCCTTCCACGTATGGTCAGCATTATTAATTCAATTTTAATATGCGTATTTTTTGTCTCCATTTTTTGACATTTTCCAAAACTTAAAATGCTCCTTACGATGCAATTTTTATGCTTTCAAAGTGAAATTTTGAGGTTAGACTCCCCAATATATGCTAATTGAAATTTGCTATGTAGTTACTAGTCTAAGACACATATGTTCTTTTAAAATGAGATGAAAAAAAGTAATAAGAGTGATAATTTTTTTTTCAAAAAATAAAAAAATAAGCAGTACCTTCAATTTATGAATATTTTCCATAGCAAATGTGTTTAGTGGAATCATAAAGACTCTGAATCTCAAATTATATAAGAAAATATTAAAAAATGCATCGTAAGGAGCATTTTTAGAAAATATTAAAATTATAGTTTTAAAAAATCATAATTTGAAACTATTCTACGTATAAACACCAAACTTTACAGAAACGCTACTATAAGCACATAATGTATGTGATAAAAAATTCAAAACAATCAGATGAAAACTAAAAAAAAATTGAAATTCATTAGTCGGTCCCCTTAAAAAGCATCAGAAACAGAACAATTAACTTTCACTCAGATCTATATTCCAACAGTTGACATTTTTTAATTTAGATATTTACAAAGTTATGTGAGAAGTTGTTGTTTCATAACTCGAGTACTTGTATCTTAAGAAACATCTTCATGTTCTTTCTCAAACATAATTAAGTTACTAAAATGAAAAATTACAACTAAAGAAACAGTTTCACATATTGATGCAATAATTCCAATGAAAGTTATAAATACATTTAGTAGTACTTTTATATATAGCGGGGAAATACTACAGGACAACACGCACACACTATTGAGTAACACTAAGGAATTAGGACTGGAAGTAAATATCAATAAAACTAAATATATGGTCACACGTAGAAATGCATTATATAGTGGAAATGGAGAACTAATAACAAATGAGGGAAATTTTGAGGAAGTGGCTGAATTCAAATACCTAGGAACAATCACAAATAGAAATGAGATGCACAAAGAAATTAAACATAGGCTCAATTCTGGAAATGCGTGCTATTATGCATTGCAGAGACTCTTGATGACCCAATTCCTTTCAAAAAACGTTAAACTCAAAATATATAAAACTATTATTCTACCAATTATATTATATGGATGCGAAACATGGACTCTTACTTTAAGGGAGGAAAGGAGATTACGAGTATTTGAGGATAAGTTCTTAGGAACATTTTTGGACCAAAGAGAGATGGACAGACAGGTGAATGGAGAAGACTGCATTACAGTGAACTACATGGTCTTTATAGGAAGCCAGATATAATAAGGACAGTTAAGTCTCGTAGACTACGATGGGCAGGACATGTTGCGCGTATGGGGAATGAAAGACGTGCATGGAAGCTTCTTGTAGGAAAGCCAGAGGGAAAACGCCCAGTTGGTAGACCAAGGATGAGGTGGGAGAACAACATTAACTATGATTCGAGGGAAGTAGATTATACAGGGAATGATTGGAAAACATTAGCGCAGGATAGGGGTGTATGGAGAGCGTATGTCCGCGCGGCCATGAATCTACGGATTCGATAGTGCCAGTGAGTAAGTAGGTACTTTTCTATAACTTAGTTAATAATAGTTTTCATGTATTGGGCATCCGCGGTCTCATGGCCTTCCCATGGCAGTTTTTTCCTTGTTTGATAGTACAGATTTTTAGTATGTAATTAGTGTGACGTCCATTGAACTTTTGCTTCTGTAATTGTATGGTCCAGTAATGTACATTTGAAATAGATTATCTGTGACTCCCCTTTGTGGCACAAAGTTAGCGTGTCTGACTGAAATTCTAGGGTTTGGGTTCATTTCTTAGGTAAACCATAGATATTTTCTTTCGGTATAGGTGATGAAAATCGGGTCAATTCAGTCTCTTGAGAGCAAGAGAGAATCTAAGCCTTCTTGATAGATAAATAGTGAAATCCTGTTATGAGAAATGAAGGGAAGTTCAAGGTCTGGGCCACTCTAATCCCGCAACACTTTGCACTGCCATGTGCTAGCCAGTTGACTGTTGCTCTTCGGAGCTGTCGTGCCACAAGTTCATATATTTGTATAATCTAATTATGCGTATTTCTTTTTCACATAAAATCCAGTATTTCCTAATGTTCTAATGAGGAATCTGAATTCAAGAGCCGTTTCCTGTCTTTAGAGTAAGCGGTCCACCATGTTAGGATATGAGAATAAATGTCACATAAACAATTATAGTTTCATATTTCTGAACTAGGTTAGTTAAGTAACTTTATCAGTATTAATTTATTATTATTATTATTATTATTATTATTATTATTATTATTATTATTATTATTATTATTGGATACAAGAAATGGATTTCTTGTGGAGAGCAGCAAGTTGTTCAAAATTAGACAAAATAAGAAACACTGTCATAAAGGAAAAAATGAATATTGGTTATTCAATGGTAGATTATATACGGTATAAGCAATTAAATTGGTATGGGCACGTACGACGAATGCAAGAAGAAAGATTACCCAGGAAAACATTGGAATGGTGTCCACCTGGAAGAAGGGGGAGAGGAAGATCTCGAAACTCGTGGATGCAGGAAATAAGAACTGGAATGAAAGCAAGAGGACAGGAGGACATGGATTGGATGGAGAGAGACGAGTGGAGAAGAAAAATAAAACTTTAGACACAGAAAGATGTGTAAACATTAAAATTCTGCATATAAATAAATAAAATTATTATTATTATTACTGTATCATTACTGTAATATTATTATTATTATTATTAAACCTTCATTCGAGATACATTATCCTGATAGGAAACGAGATACAATAACAGTTAAGTCTTGTAGACTGCGATGGGCAGGACATGTGGCACGTATGGGGAATGACATAGGGGCATGGAAACTTCTTGTCGGAAAACCAGAAGAAAAACGCCCAGTTGGTAGACCAAGAATGAGGCGGAAGAATAATATTAATCATGATTTGAGCGAAGTAGATTATACAGAAGATGATTGGAAAACATTAGCTCACGATAGGGGTGTATGGAGAGTTTATGTCTGCACGGCCATGAACCTACGGGTTCGATAGTGCGAATGAGTTAGTTATTAAACCATACTTTATGGGATGCAAAATATATTCTATGTAACGAGTGAATTTAAGTCTAATCAAGATTATATAACTTAATAATTATCACCACACCGCCAGAAGACGTGCAGAATATTAATTCACAAATGTTATTGTTTTGTACACTCGTTGAAGTCTCCGAAGAAATTTCCATTTTTTTTTTTTACTTACGGAAATAAGATTAATGATAAGAGTAACGCGTTAGATTTTTATATTCTGTTAGAGCTTGGTTTCGAAGAATGAATAAAGAAGCATGATCCTAAAAAAGAAACTAAGTTACAATATATATATATATATATATATATATATATATATATATATATGTGTGTGTGTGTGTGTGTGTGTGTGTGTGTGTGTGTAATATGTATGTATGTATATATGACATGATAAGAAAAATAAATGCTCGGACGGGCCTTGAACTCGGACCTCTGGATTAATACCCCAGTGCGCTCCCGATTACGCCAACGAGCAAGTCTATTACTCCGACGAGTTTAGCACACAAAGGAATGTGGTGTGGGGATGGATACTGGATGACAACACCAGTCAGGAAGGAAGTACAATCATATTAAAAACATTCGCCCTGTTTACGAAACCAATATGCTTTAGACCTATTCAAAACCGCAAACTGAAAACTGCATATTTGTGAATGAATAATACTTTCCTTCCACTTGGCTGTAGGAACAAAATAAACTACCTGGAAGAGTAGTAAACCGAATGGCAAGAATACCCTACCTCCCAACGCTAAATTCGTCGCAGGAGGACAGTACTATGTCTCTGTTGTATTATTATTCAATATAAATATTTTATGTAATATACTAACTTAATAACTAACTAAACCAACTCACTGACACTATCGAACCCGTAGGTTCATGGCCTCGCGGACATAAGCTCTCCATACATCCCTATCCTGAGCTAATGTTTTCCAATCATCATCACCATCACCACTCCAGGGATTAGGCAATTGCCCGTTCCGACTTCATAAAGCATCAGCCCAACGTCTTCTAGGTCTTCCAACATCTCGTCTTCCTCTTGCTTGATAATTTCTTGCTAACAATGGATATCTCTCCTTACTCATTCCATCCATAAGATCAATCCATTTCTGTCTGTAATCCCCTGTATAATCTACTTCCCTCAAATCATAATTAATGTTATTCTCCCACTTCATTCTAGGTCTACCAACTAGGTGTTTTCCCTCTGGTTATCCTACAAGAAAGTTCCATTCACGTCTTTCATTCCCCATTCGTGCCACATGTCCTGCCCATCGCAGTCTACGAGACTTACCTGTTCTTATTATATCAGGCTTCCTATAAAGACCATGTAGTTCACCTTAATAATTATCGTTAATTAATGATTAATTACCTACATGGTTAGAATCTAATATCATTTATGGATAAAAGCCTATGACTTATTTTTAGATATTTGCATTTTATTAGAAGAATTAAATTCCTCAAAAAGATTTAGAATGTTTTCAAAGTGAGAAATTATTTTCTATAGTGTATGTCTTTATTTATAGATACCTCTAGGTTTACTATGTTACAGACTGAATTAAGATTCTTTGTACATCAGCAAGGCAATTTTTTTTCTATTCGAATGATGAAGATAAAACTTTGAAAATATGCATTTTATGGTGTTTGTATTCCTGGCAGGAAAATTTTGTATGCGGAGAGTGCGTAATGAAGTGAACAATAAGGAACCGTTTCCCATTCACATTGTAAACGTGCAAATAATTTGAATGGACAAGTTAAAACTGCTACCAAGAGGTGTGATGACGATTAAATGAAACGCAAACCGCAAACTACATAGTGTGGGCGAACCCTGTCTAACTTTTCAGTTCCAGACCAGATACCTTCCTGCCTACCCAACCATGAGGAATTCATTATTGCTGTGCTCAAGCGAGAAGGCCTTCCTTTAACCCTTGAATTGGCAATATATCTAATAAGTTAACTAATTTATATTTAATCAGTTGACTTGGTATTTACTTGATGGAAAATCCATATTTATTAATTAAATAAAAATAAAACGTAGTTTTATTTGATTTTCATATTTATTATATAATTCAGTGACAGCTGTTTCGGTACACTGTACCTTCTTCAAACATGTTAACAAATTATGAATTGTGTTATATTATAGTACATATCAACTGATCTAAGCAACAATACAACAATATTTGTTTAAATTTCTTAATTTAACAAAGGGGATTCATTCAAATCAAGTTGACAATTTAACAGAAACTTGATTTGAATGAATCCCCTTTGTTAAATTTAAAAAAAAATAAATAAATATTGTTGTATTGTTGCTTAGATCAGTTGATATGTACTATAATAACACAATTCATAATTTGTTAACATGTCTGAAGAAACAGCTGTCACTGAATTATATAATAAATATGAAAATCAAATAAAACTACGTTTTATTTTTATTTAATTAATAATTTATATTTAACAAAACGACAAAATGATTTAATGAAAATGGCTTTAATTTTTTTTTTCAAATTAGAGAATAATTCACAGTATTAATAACATGTCTTTCGAATTAATTGTTTTCAATGCGGTGCGAAATTTAGTTTCGCTAATTTAATATATATATAGAAATCTGGAATGGTCAAACTCGTTATTGTTAAAACAATTTTCAGTAGTTGATTGTTATGAGGAGGATGAATTTTTAATTGGTCATTTACAAAAGTTTAGACTATAATATATTTTTTACCAATGCCACCAGGTTGTCTTCATGAGATATTTGGTATTCTCCCCTAGCATGGCAGAATATTGTAATCCACTACTTAAGTTGGGGCGCCTGGAAGCCGGAGTTAAGTTACCCCGATGATATGATTGGTGGTGAATTATAATGAAGCACCAGGAGAGTCCTTAAACCTAAACCCAGACCACAGGTGACAATAGGAATAATTCCCTTCAAGAAAAAATCTGTAGTCTGACCGGGAATCGAATCCGGGTCCCTATGAACCCTAGTCAAAAGCTCTGACCATTAGCTGGCCTGACTATAATTTTAACATTATGGATTTTGTTATTCATTTAGTAAGTCATTATCATCCTTCAAGTATTAGACTCCAGCTATAACGACTGGGGGATTCGGCATGCTGACCACATGTCACCCCTACACTGGCTGGATGATCATCTACCTCTGCGATTGACACATGTGGATGTGAGGCCAGAAGCCGGATGGTAGGCCAAGGGCCTTCTAGGCCTTTCGCGCCAGGAGAAAAAAAAAATATTAGACTCAATTGCTTCTGTTACGGTCTCATGCCAACGCTTCTTAGGTCTTTCCAAATTTAGATTTTTTAAATTATGTAATAATTTACATCGACTAAAATGCTTGCAAGAATACGTTGGTTTCCTCTTTATCAGATTATTAGTTACAAATAGCTTTATATAATTTACAACACATTACCTCAGAATTTAATATGCAAATATCTACGATAAACTAAAAATAATGTTATTTTACGAAAATGTCCAGTTCCAAGTAAAATTGTTATAAATAACATACAAATTGAACGTATAATTAAAATTAATTATATGGGATGCATATCATATCTAAATGATTAATATATGATACACACAAAATTTCAAAAATTACAAAAAAATTAAAATAAATTAGTAATGCATTTAGTAGATATGATCTTTTATTAGCAAAGTAGGTTATATTTTATCTGCATTTTCAACATAATTTTATTTGTAGAGCCACTTCTAAAAAAGTCCATAAATTATGCTCAAACTTTTGTTAAAATATTCTGTAGATACTATACTTTTATAAGCAGTATTTTAATATTAGCTATATAACTTTTTTTTTCAAATCTTAAATTACCAGGCAAGAGATCTTTGGGCAGACCCTTCAAACGTTGGATTGGGACCGTAACAGACCACTAGGTCTATCACATGATAGGAAGAAGACTTTTTTCTCCATTTATGATGTTTTAACTCCTCTTCTTTATCACTTTTACACATAAAATTGTACATTTTGTTGTCAGAAAGTGTGAAATAATTTTACCTCAAAACAGTGCTGTTATTGTGAATTGTTTAGTATCCAGAATTTAAATAAGATCTGAAACAATTGTTGCTAGTGTCTTCCGGGATTGTTGACCCAAGCCATTTTTTCCCCTAGCTTCCCAATAAAGAGCTTCCAAGTTTCCAGTTTTCTGTTTATTTTTATCTGGTTTTCTGCAGCTGAGAAGGTGTTCCTTGTTTAGAATCACATTACAGATCTCACAGAGTGGGCAGCATCCCTTCACTGTCAGTTTTCTCCTGAAAAAAAAAATGGAATTAGAACAACTCGGTTCTAAGCAAGCGATATGTAGAGTATATCAGACGTCCCAACAATGTATGTTAAAAAGTATTGGCACATGAAAGAGGATCTTAGATGAAAAAAAAAATGTTTCGTTTATGATGATCTTGAAGAAGATTTTCGGGCTGTAGACCGTGGTCGTGAGACGTATAGTTCCCCGACGTTTCGCCAGAGACTGCGTCTGGCATCCTCAAGAGTTGTTTTGAGACTCTGGTTGTCTCTGTCGAAACATCGGGGACTACAAGCCTCACGACCACGGTCTACAGCCCGAAAATCTTCAAGATCATCATAGCAATTCCGGCCGTGAAAGTCTACGTCAATACATGTTTCGTTTATATTTCTGATGCTAAATTTTGGGTAACACAGAGTTATTTATAGGTTGAATGTTAAATTTAGTCGTAAAAATTATTACCGGATAATTTAGATAGATGAAAAAATAAACAAATAGTAAACTTGTAGTAAAATATTAAAGTATTTTATCTATTAAACAAAAATATAATAAAATCTCAAATATTTTAAATTTTATAAAGGCTACGTTAGACTTACTGAGGTTGCAGTTAATTGACATCTTAGTAGTGCGAAGTTTCATGTTGGGAGAATTGCACAAAATGCTCATACTGTCGTGTCAGAAAACAAATGAAACTACATGACGTGTACATGCAAGACTGAGGTCACGAACCTTGTGCATGATCATCACTTTTTTTTTCACCTGCAGCTAAAATAAAACATGGCTACCCGTTGTGTCGTGATTAATAAGAATATAATTACCATGCGTCCAGTATATCTCGAAAATTGTTCAAAATTATGCTTAATACTTTTAAAGGTAGCATTATACTTTTTCTGCCCTAATGCGGTTTCTCCTACTGAATTATGACCGATATCAAACACAATTGCATTAGTGCAGCCTTTTAAAATTACTCAATATGAAACAAAGTAATCTCCGATATTTACAAAATGTTAGCATTTCAGGAAGGATAAAGGATTGTGTCACATTTCTATAAAGTACAGGGTGTCCACAAAATCCTGCTTCCAAAACGATGTAACTTACCTCGTAAACTGTTTGAGATAGAGACATGCGGTTTTTTTTTGCAAAGTATTCTACATCTCTCAAAGTTTTGTTTACATTCGTTACAGATTGTGATTTAAATGTCATCTAGGCTCATGCCACCACCCCTTGGGATACCTCGGTCATAATGACCATACTCCCAAGTCCCAGACTTGTCCTCCCTATCTAGTTCGCGTCCACATTCAAGAGTTCTCGGGGCTTGAAACCAACACCTCTAGGGAGAATGTGTTGGAGTTGCAACTTCGGGAATTGCTGAGCTACATAGTACGTCAGGCCGCTCATTCCTGACGACCCCACAGTTGGTCTACGGGCTCCTTGAGCCTAGCAGGGAGGACTGCTGTCGCAGATCCACCGACCGTTCCCCTGTTCTACCTCCAGGGATTTAAATGACAATGTCGACACCACAACAAAAGGCCCAATGTGTATGGTGGTGAGCTGAGTCTGGCAAATCACCAGTAACTGTTCAGCGAAATTTTCGCCGGCAGTATGGAAGAGATCCTCCATCCTAATCATCCATACTTAGATGAACCGTGAAATTTCTAACGACTGGCAGTGTAAGGGACTTGCCACCTAGTGGCTTCGTGCTTCACGGGAACTGCATTTACCAAAATAAGTCATTCAGAAAATCCTCCATAAGCGGCTACATCTTCAGGACTATAAAGTGCAATTTACGCAAGTGTTGCTGCCAACTGACTTCCCTCGGCGTGCTGAATTTGATGATTCCATGCTGAACGCAATTAACGAAGACAATGAGTACCCGAAAAGGGTAATGTTCTCTGATGAAGCGACTCTCTTTGCGTCTGGGCATGTTAAACGCCATAACGTTCGGATATGGGGGTACTGGTGATTTACCAGACTCAGCATACCACCATACACATTGGGCCTTTTCCTGTGGTGTCATCATTGTTGTTTAAATCAAAATCTTCAACAATTGTAAACAAAACTTTGAGAGATGTAGAATATGTTGCAAAAAACCGCATGCCACTATCTCATATAGTTTAGGAGCTAAGTTACATTGTTTTGGTGGCAGGACTTTGTGGACACTCTGTATGTTTTTATTATGATCTGAAATGCTTTACATTCGTAGAAATATTAGTACACATTTTTATTTGATTTTTTTTGTATATTTACATAAACTGATAATTCGAAGCAATAGCAGTGCCATTTTTGCACAATTACCTGGTTTGTTAAAGGTATTCTCAATGTAATTTCTACCTCTTAAATTGTGTTTTTCGTGGAAATATCTCCATTTGTTTATCTCTTAAAGTAAAATGTTGTAATGAATTACAATTAAATCGACGTTCTTGCGGTATATGACATATGACGACGGACATTTCAAGAATATCACTGAAATATTAGTTATTTACATTACAGGGATTGGAAATCAGGTTTTATGGGTAAGTTAGGATGTTACGGCCGAGGCCAAAGCGTAGCTACGACCCCAGAATTTCGTAAAAAAAATCAATTCTGGAAACGTACATATTTATATGTTATATGCAGAAATGTTATTATTTCTTTATAAATATTAACCCCACGTTATTCAACAGCATATATAGAAATGTATTCCTAAAATATGATAAAAAAATAAATGCCCGTATGTAATGTTGAAGATAATTAGGATTTTTTAAAGATATAATATAAATAAAAGTGATACACCCAAAATATATGTATATGCTAAGAAAATATCAACAATTACATATATATATTGACAGTTGTGAACATGAAGTGTGGCATTGTAATACTCGCTTAATAAAAATGGTATATATAAAGACTGAAGACGGTGAATGGAGAAGACTACATAACAGTGCGATATATGGTGTTTATAGGAAGCCAGATTTAATAAGAACAGTCAAGTCTCGTAGATTGCGATGGGCAGGACATGTGGCACGAATTAGGAATTGAAAAGGTGCATGGAAGCTTCTTGTAGGAAAATCAGATGGAAAACGGCCAGTTGGTAGTCCAAGAATGATGTGGGAGAATTGCATTAACCATGATTTGAGGGAAGTAGATTACACAGGGGATGATTGGAAAACATTAGCTCAGGATAGGGATGTATGGAGAGCTTATGTCCGCGCGATCATGAACCTACGGGTTAGAAAGAGCCAGTGAGTTAGTTATAGATAAAGACTTGACTCAATCACCTATGCCAAATGGGAAAATGAAATGGAATATTGTTTCAAAACTGTTGAAATACATTTTTTGTAACGTGAAATAATATATTTGAAGAGAAAAATTATACGCTCAGACCGGGACTTGAACCCGGGACCCTTGGTTGTCTAGACCAAGTGCTCTACCAACTGAGCTACCTGAGCAAGTACCGATCTAAACGCAAATCTTTCTCTATATACATTGTAATTCCCATTCACCAAATGCTGTGAAGCCATGCTTCTATCTTGCAAATGGCGGCTCCTTTATTAAGAAGACATATTTGGAATTATACATTACAGCCAGTACGGCTTTTTCCAAGTTTTTATTATTGATTTCGTACATCTCAATGATGGATAAATCATATTTGAAGAGAAAAATTATACGCTCAGACCGGGACTTGAACCCGGGACCCTTGGTTGTCTAGACCAAGTGCTCTACCAACTGAGCTACCTGAGCAAGTACCGATCTAAACGCAAATCTTTCTCTATATACATTGTAATTCCCATTCACCAAATGCTGTGAAGCCATGCTTCTATCTTGCAAATGGCGGCTCCTTTATTAAGAAGACATATTTGGAATTATACATTACAGCCAGTACGGCTTTTTCCAAGTTTTTATTATTGATTTCGTACATCTCAATGATGGATAAATCATATTTGAAGAGAAAAATTATACGCCCAGAGCGTATAATTTTTCTCTTCAAATATGATTTATCCATCATTGAGATGTACGAAATCAATAATAAAAACGTGAAATAATATATTTTAGTTAGCATTATTGTAATATTGAGGTGAAAGAAAAAACAGCTGCCGAATTTAATATGGAAATATCAATTAACAAAACTAAAATTATGACATTTCATGGGAAGGATCCCATACAACGTAAAATCTGTCTCCAGAATAAAATTTTAGAGACATCTAATCAATTTAAATATTTTGGATATTATCTCTCTCTCTCTCTCTGGGATGAAAAGGATATCCCTAGTTATAATAAAAGTTTGGGAATTATTAATCAGGCTATGAAACCATCCCTTGTACAAAAAAAAACACCAGATTACGTTTATGTAACACTTTGGATAGACCAGTGTTGTCCTATGGTAGTGAAGCATGGACACTAAAAAGACAACATGAAAGCAGATAACGGCTTGTGAAATGAGATTCATGCGCAGAACAGCGGGTTACACCAGATGGGATCGGAAAAGGAACACCGATATCTTAAAAGAATTGAAGACTACGCCAATTTTGGAATATATTAAGCAGTACCAACTCAATTGAAACGCCATCTTGAAAGAATGAGTTCAAATCGGATCCCCAAAGCTGTTTATAATTATATATCAAGAGGACGAAGATCTCTGGGCCGTCCTATGAAACACTGGAGGGACATTTTTCTATAGGATCGTAACAGGCCTTGGCCTAATACTTAGAAGGAAGAAGAAGAAGAAGGTGAGAGAATAAAATTTATCATTATATGAGAGAGGCGATTTGTACAGGGAATGATTGGAAAACATTAGCTAAGGATATGGGTATATGGTGAGCTATGCCCACTCGGCCATGAATCTTGGAGTTTAATAGTGCCAGTAAGTTTTTACTGTAGAATTTAATTTATTTTGTAGACCATTTTATAAGGCTGTAACTGAAATGAGATACGGTATGAAATAAAGCAAAATTTGACCATTGTTTTCGAACTTAAAAACAGTCGCTGATATGAAAATAATTTTCACTGCATAATGTATAGAAAAGTTAGAATAAATCGAAGGTATTTCAAGGGGAAAAAAGTGTGTACATTTTCTGTGTGGTCAGTGAGAAACCGACCCATTTTAACACGCCGATAACCACAAGGCAATTTTATTTCGTCCAGCCTCTAATAAATTCAAGCAACCATGACTAAATGATCCAGTCGTTTTTATTCTCCTTTCGCTCTTTGCAATAATAATCCCATTATCGCATGTCATGCTACCTCATTTTGCAATTTATAAAAAAGAGGATATTCATGTATTCATATTCAATTTATTATAGCAGAGTTAAGGCCGTAAGCCTTTTCTTTCACTCAACCAGGACCAATATAGTAAATACACAAATTAGAAGCGATACAAAAATGTAAACTGTATTAAATTATCGTATGGAAAACTAAGATACCATAAAATCCTATTTACCCTTTTTCATTCACAATTCGTGCCACATGCCCTGCCCATCGTAATCTAAGAGACACAACTGTTCTTATTACATCTGATTTCCCGTATATATCATGTACCTCTTTACTATGTAGTATTCTCCATTCACCTGTCTGATCGTCTCTCTTTGGTCCAAACATTTTCCTGAGAATAAAGTTCACAGGAAAAAAAATTGGACCAAAAAAGAGAGGAACAGACATGTGAATGGAGAAGTCTATATATTAGTGAGCTATATGATCTTTATGGGAAATCAGATGTAATAAGAACCGTTACATCTCATACCCTGCGATGTGTAGGATATGTGACTCTAATGGGGGATGAAAGAGGGGATTGAAAATAGTAGCAAAACCAATGGGAACATGCGCTCTAATGCTACGGTTTATTATACAGCGTGTCGCGCCCGACGTGACGCGAATTCGCGTTTCGCTCGGCGTGATGCTGGTTTCACATGGAGCGCATACGCTACAGCGCATATGTTTATGGAATTGTCGCCAGATGGCACCACATATATGGAAAATCAAAATGACCAACGTTCATAATGAATTTCCAAATGTGTTTACAAAAACTAATGTATACAAACCTGTCCCTGCATAACCTAATAAAATAAATTACATACATACTATTTAGTAAACTATAAACTAATCTGATGTACACTAAACTGACCCATTGGAATCTAACAAAATGAAGTGATTGAACATTTATTTCTTAAAATATGGTTTGGAATTAAATGCAAATGTTGGTCATTCACACATATGTCCTGCCATCTGGTGGATTTAATTTTATGAGCGTTCGCGTATGCCAACTTCAATTCTAATAAAGAACTTTGAAAATAAATTGAGAGGAAAAGTTATAATTTGTCTACATAGATAAACATATTAAATTCTTCATAAAAAAAAAAGTTTCGCGTGTCATTGCAAAACGATTAAAATAGTTCGAAATATTGGTAAAGACAGAAAAAGTACCTAGAACAACAGCATCATATGAATGTTGTATGGAAAATTATAGAATAAATGATTCTTTAGTTCTTAAATAAACATATGGTTGATGAATATACCAAATTTTAGAATACTTCAGATTTTCGCCTGAGCAGTTTTATCAGGTTTTGAATTTAATAGAAGACGAAATTTATGTACATCCATAATATCCGCGAGATACAACATTTACAGCTTTTATTTATCTGTTGACTAAGTTCAAGCCACAATAACTTTTTTCTGTACATCTATGTACTCCTTCATGCTCATATTGTATAAAACTTGTATAGAACTGGATGATTTGCAACAAAACTATCTAACTTTCGTCGTTAAAATTGGAAAGTTATAAAACAAGTACTGTATTTCCGACATTTTGTTATAAAATCTTAGTTTGTTTTTAGCAATTACACCAATGAGTACGTGTAATATCTTCTATATTCTTTGTTTGCGCTGGCAAATTGCGTCCTGGATTCAAGAGATTCCAAAACACGACGCGAAATGTCAGCGCAAATTTTTTTTGCGCCAGCAATTTGCGTTGTAGATAAACCACATCCATTTAAATACATGGGGAGCAATTTTTGCGCTGGCGCGTTGCGTCGTAGATAAACCACAGCATAAGTAAGCCAAGAATGAGGTGGAAGAATAACATTAAAATGATTTGAAGGAGATAAATTAATTGAGGATTATTGGAAAACACGTAGGCCTACTTAGAGATAAGATTAGCTACTATAAATTAATATGATTTCCAGATATTTAACACATAATATCATAGAAAAAATTATTTACTATGGCGTGTCTTTTTGAACAATCTTTATTGTAAGGAAATTACCTTTATGATGTTATATTAATAACAAAGTGGAGAAAAAATATTATAGGCCTATAGCTGTATGATTTTAAAATTAAATATTGTTGTTAATGCAATAATTAAAGACAATGTTTCGGGAATTCGCTTTTATTATACTGTATATGTCCACCGTTGTGGTCTCGAGGTAGCGTGCTGCCTTGTCACGCAGCGGGCCCGGGTTCGATCCCCGGTCGGGGCAGTTTTTTTGGGTGATGTTTTTCTCGGGGTTTTTCCTCACCTGTAAGACAAATGTCAGGAAAACTTTAAGGCCCAAAAAGTCCCCAAAAGTCCCCAAAATCGTATGGCCATCATCATCCTTATCATTATCATCTCATCATCACCCTGTAACGGGAAGCTACCACACCCACTATTTCCTAGTAAAGCTGCAAAGCATAGCATGAAAATGCTATGATTGCAGTGAAAGACCTGCCGTCGCGTCGGGCAGAATTACTATGGTTGGATGGATACTGTATATGTATTAAATTGTATTAGTGGAATAATCGTATCCTGTATTTACCGCGTGTGTTCTTTAAGTTCGTTTTGTATTCTGAATAATAGCGTATAAATAAAGAAGTCTCAATTTAATGAGTTATAGACATACAGTATATCCATCCATAGTAATTCTGCTCCTTCACTGCAATCATAGCATTTTCATGCTATGCTTGCAGCTTTACTAGGGAATTGTAGGTGTGGCAGCTTCCCGTTGCTTTCCACACCGGTGAAGGATAGTGATGAGGATGATGATGATGATGATGATGGCTATATGATTTCGGGGACCGTTTGGGCCTTAAAGTTTTCCTGTTATTTGTCTTACAGGTGAGGAAAAACCCCGATAAAAGCCTCACTCAGAAAAACTGCCCCGACCGGGGATTGAACCCGGGCCCGCTGCGTGACAATAGGCATGTATATATATATATATATATATATATATATATATAAAACATCCCCATGAACTTATTTAGGTCGTTTGAACCTGTTCCTATGAGATTTCAAGTTGTGGTTGATCAGTCCATCTTAATTTTGGTCTTCCTTTATCTCGACATTCTTTAGGTTGATACTGCAATGCTAATTTAGGAAAGCGAGATGGGTCCATTCTTTGGACATGTTGTAAACAATTGATTTAATAATTCTGAATTTCTTCAACTATATTTTGAACTTTTAATTTATCACGTATATCTGTGTTTGTTTCTTGTCCAGTTTTGTCAAATCTTGGAGTGGATGTAAGTATGTAAATAAATAAATATCTCAAAATAAGACTTCGTTATCTAGCCTACAAAACAAACTTTAAAGAACACACACACACACACACGGTAAATACACGATAATATTATTCAACTAATAAAGTTTAATATTAGGACAACAATATATATCCCACCCATAGTAATTCTGCCCGACGCGACGGCAGGTCCTTTTCATGCTATGCGTGCAGCTTTACTAGGGAATTGTAGGTGTGGTAGCTTCCCGTTGCTTTCCACGCCAGTGAAGGATGTTGATGATGATAATGTTAATGATGATGGCCATATGATTTCGGGGACCGTTTGGGCCTTAAAGCTTTCCTGACCTTTGTCTTACAGATGAGGAAAAATCCCACCCAGAAAAACTGCCCCGACCGGGGATCGAACTCGGGCCCGCTGCGTGACAAGGCAGCACGCTACTTTGTGACCACAGCGGTGGACATATATATATATATATATATATATATATATATTTTTTTTTGACATTTGCAATGAAGGCAAATATGATATGAAATGAAAAATGAATGCTTGAGTCGGGATTTGAATCCGAGTCTCTAAACTCTGTACGTTTAGCCCTCTAACCAACTGAGCTACTCAAGTATTCCAATACAAACATACATTTTTCTTATATATGTAGTATTCTCAATTCACACAAGAGGTAGCGGGAAGACGTCCCAACTACCATCAAGCGGCCACCATAACAGGTAAGCAAATTTTTAAAGAGAATATTCTCTGTGTTGGAATACTTGAGTAGCTCAGTTGGTTAGAGCGCTAAACGTACAGAGTTTAGAGACTCCAAATCTCACATATAAAAGTTATTCGTTTTCAGACCTGAATGTTTACACTCATTGCTTTGTTATTGCTTTGATAAACTATTTAAAAACACCGGTTTAAAAATAATGTTCGACTATAAATATTATATTGAAATGTTTAAATAAAACAGAGTTACTGTTTCAGAGATGAAGTACTTTCGGAAGATATTAACAGATCAGATGAGTTAAGAGTACGAAATGTCGCGATTAGGGAAGGGTTAAAGGTGGAATCGGCAGAACAATCTATTCAAAACCAATATTTTAAAATTGTATGGACACATTGTAAGAATGGTTGAGGGTAGCAAATCTAAGCAGGTGTACTCGAAGAAGGCGTCCTATGAAGAAATTGATTCAGTATATTACAGAGGTGGCAGGTAAATCAGGCAGCTGTACAGCAAGTCAGGCACGTCGCGGGAAATAGGGGTGCGTACAGAAAACGGTTGGAAAAACTGACAATGAGAGGCAAGGGATGGTTAAAGAAAGTGCTAAAATCAGGTAACAGTTTTAACAGAGAGGGAAATTAATGTTTAATGCACATAACTGTAGCCATAGAATCTGATAGAGATTCGTTTGTTCTTTAATCGTGAAACAAAAGCACGAGCAGGCAAACAGACTTGTGCGCACTATTATTGAAAATGTATGTATTTTTTTAAAACAAAACGTAAATAAACCAACTTCCTAGTCCATCGTTTCCCCACCTGTGGTTCGCGAAGCAAAATATTTCAAGGTGTTCGCCAAAACTTCCGTAATGGCAGGTTTCGAGGTTAGGCCTATTATTGTTTCCTTCATTTCTGCGACATTGTCACAATAATAATAGTTATTATTATTGTTATTATTATTATTATTGTTATTATTATTATTGTTATTATTATTATTATTATTATTATTATTATTATTATTATTATTATTATTATTATTATTATTATTATTATTATTGTCCACCACTGTGGTCTCGAGGTAGCGTGCTGCCTTGTCACGCAGCGGGCCCGGGTACGATCCCCGGTCGGGGTAGTTTTTCTGGGTGAGGTTTTTATCGGGGTTTTTCCTCACCTGTAAGACAAATGTCAGGAAAACTTTAAGGCCCAAACGGTCCCCGAAATCTTATGGCCATCATCATCATCCTTATCATTATCATCATCATCCTTCACCGGTGTGGAAAGCAACGGGAAGCTACCAAACCTACAATTCCCTAGTAAAGCTGCAAGCGTAGCATGAAAATGCTATGATTGCAGTGAAGGACCTGCCTTCGGGCAGAATTACTATGGATGGATGGATTATTATTATTATTATTATTATTATTATTATTATTATTATTATTATTAATAGTATATACGGGGTTGGGAAGTGGTTCTAATAGAAGCGAGGAAATGATTAAAAACCGAGCGATAGCGTAGTGGTTAAGGCACTGCGCTACAAGCCGGAAGGTCGAGGGTTCAAGTCCCGGTGGGGTCAGGATTTTTAAACTGACCCAAACCTTCTGGCGGAACTATGACCCTGGGGTCGACTAAACCTCTAACGGAAATGAGTACCAGACGCTTGTTGGGGGGGGTAAAGGCGGCCGTCACGCAGGGTTGACATGTACCTATTGTCTAGAAAAAGTGGGAGCCTTAAACCTCCTACTACCCCAAGGGCCTCCTGAGGCCTGTAGTGGGAATACTTTACTTTTTACTAGTCGTCTGAAGTAACTATTAATCGTGTTTGAACATTGTGTGTGGTTCTATTTTATTGGTGAACTTTCTGTTCATTAATTTATTATGTTGTTGCTGGTAGCATGAATATATTAATCTTGTGCGAGGTTTGTGTTGATATGTATGTTACACATGGTGGGGACATCCACGTGTCATAGTATTTAAAATAAGAAGTGTTTTGCTGAATGTAGTGTTTATTTGCGCTTCACCCACTTAGAGGAAGTTACACACAACACGCGTCTCCCGATCTCTTGTTAGTGCTACTATAATACATTTTTATATAATAGCTCTTTCAACTTTTGTCTTATAAAACATCTGCATTAAATGCATTTCCTGTTTAATCTCTGCCATATTGCCTCAACAGTCTTTCCCTCTGTATGGAATTTTGTATGTTTTTGATTTTGTATTTGATGGCAATGAATTTTTCTTTGCTATGAGTATGTTTTACTTCAATTGTATTTTTAGACGCATAAACATATTTAGTCAAATTTCGCCTAGGAACTTTTAGAGTATCAATAGACTTTATTATTGCATGTATTCATGTGTATTTTAAGAAAGAAATTATGTTAATAAATAGGATCTTCTTGGTGACTATTTAACTCATGCCCCAAATGAGAGTCCAACCAATCACGTTTCAATAAATTTTGTTTTACAACCAATGACAGTCATGTTTCACCTCGCTATTTATCAAATTCTGTTTACCAAAATAAAGAAAGCTTCTCCTTTTTTAATATTTTGAACAGGTCAGATCATTATTTTGCAGTGACTGACTCTCCAAAAAATGCATTGAATATAAAAGATAATGAACAGATTCCTTCAAACTACACATTTCATAATTGTGTTCAAAATAATGATTTTTTGAGTTGTTTACTAAAAAAATTAATTAGTAACCTATCCATTCGTCCATAGCAATTCTGCCCGAGGGCAGGTCTTTCACTGCAACCATAGCATTTTCGTGTTATGCTTTGCAGCTTTATTAGGGAATTATAGGCGTGGTAGCTTCCCGTTGTTTTCCACACCGGTGAAGGATGATGATGATAATGATAAGGGTGATGATGATAATGATAAGGATGATGATGGCCGGATGATTTTTCTGGGACCATTGGGCCCTAAGCTTCCTGACATTTGTCTTACAGGTGAGGAAAAACCCCGAAAAAAAACTCACCCAGGAGCCTGTCCCGATCGGGAATCGAACCTGGGCCCGCTGCGTTACAAGACAGCACGCTACCTCGAGACCACAGCGGTAGACTTAATAACATATAATCTTGGTTATAATATTCAGTTTGATGTGTTTCATTATTTCTTCACTAGTGTACATTCTTACAGTATTGCGATCCTATTTCGCAACAAATAATATGATCAAGTTGCAGTGATTAAACATAAAGCGCTACAGATAAATAATCTTTGAGGAGACGGACCTTTTAGGTAAATATTTCATAATTTCCTATTTTAATTTTGAATAAACTTAACCTCACATTTCTGATTTGTTTTCAAACACCGCCGTTTATATTAAATATATAAATATTTTAAAATACCGGTAACTATATTTAAGTAATGGTTTTCGAGTAAACCGCGCTGTAGCCGAGTGGTTAAGGCAGGAAGCCTTGGCGCAGAGCTATGGGACTTGAGCTGGTTCGAGTCTCCATGGGGGAAGTAATTTTCTCATGGTATTTCGGCCAGTATGGGACCGGTGTCCACCCAGCATCGTGAGGCATTTGGGTAGCTACAATAATAAGTAGCGGCTCCAGGTTGAGAAAACCAGCTATAACGGCTGGAGGACTCGACACCCCTACACTGGCTGATGATCATCTACCTCTGTGATTGACACATGTGGATGTAAGGCCAGCAGCCGGATGGTAGGCTAAGGGTCTTTTAGGCCTGTCTCCCCAGGAGTTTTTTTTTGAGTAAACAGCATAATTTTATTCGTTAAATAGTCCTAAGAAGCCACTCTTGATTTCCAAATTTCTAGATAAATTACTTGTCATTTCGTGACTCGTGAATTTATCGATGATTTGGAAAAAACTTTTGGCATTACTTATAATTATTATCATTTATTCCAATAGGCCTATTAGTTGTTGCACCCATTTAGGATCCCAAAGTAGACAATAGGAGCAAGGATGGGAAATGGGGCGAAATTAGCTTGAAAATTGCCGTGGCGGCATAAGAAAATGGAAACGAGATGATCTAAATGAATGGGCAGGTATATATGGAGTGCTGTAGGCTACAATAAGAAGACCCGTCGATGGTAAAAAATGAATAAATTTTCAAAAACAAACCTTCTTACAGACGAGCAATGTTAATTGAAGACATAGAAAAATTATTTTTAACCACCTTCTTTTGTTTGAAGAAATCTTGGAACCATTAAAATATGCAAACGCGGTGTAAATACAACATTAGTCAGTGTTATTAATGTGACGTGCTCAGAATATTGGAAAGATCATATTTCAGTTTCAGATATCAGAGCTATTGAACGAAAGATATGAACGTACATTACCAGTTGGAATTGCAGAAAGCGTTTTTCGCATAATAGGAATTTGGCTTGTGCTTTTGAAGAGATTTTGCAACATCAGATATAATAAAAAAAAAAGAGATGAACCTACTTTTAGCGATGCTGGCGAATCCTTTTCAGAAGACAAGATGATAGGCATATTGGAAAATTCATCGACTGTGTAAAGCGTGTGGATGAATTATCGCCACTTCCAAGAACATCCACTGTCATGAAGAAAGAAGGGAAGCTGAAAGCACAACTGTAATAAAGAGGAGCCCATATACAACTTGAACTTATTTTTTTGTAGGACCTAATTATGTTACTCTCTTCGAAGGTCGAAATTAAGAAAAACTTTGTTCAAACAACTAGTTTCCCAATTTGGATCATTCGCATTTTTTTATATATTTTTAAGGTGTTTACACTTGTTAGAAATAAAATAATGAAAAATAATAGTATCATTCTAAAGTAAACAATAATACTATACAATGGTGTTACTAAATGCGCGTATTCAGTTTTGATACGATAATTATTTCAGAGGTAATAGGTTCTAAAAATCTAAACCGGGTCTAATATAGGTATCATATTTTTCCCTAAAATCTACCAGCTCATTGGTGTAACCGTTAGCGTGTGCAACCTGATGTTCCAGGAATCCGAGTTCGATTTTCAGCGATAAAGAGGTATACAATTTAATTTTCAGTCTCATGAGAACAAACGAGTAAGTTACTTCTTTGAATTTAGCAGTAGCGAAAAATCCTGTTTCATAAACGGAAGCTATTGAGGTCACGCTAACTACATCACTATCATCTCATAAACCTTCAGCCGGCCTTGGCTTTGGGACTATTAGTATCACATGTAGGCCCTACTATACCACGTAAATATGTATTTATTTATTTAATGCAAGATAATTAAAATACAATTCATTCACTCAAATGACAGATCTTATTAACGTACACAATACTAGCTAGTCCACCGCTGTGGTCTCGAGGTAGCGTGCTGCCTTGTCACGCAGCGGGCCCGGGTTCGATCCCCGGTCGGGGCAGTTTTTCTGGGTGAGGTTTTTATCGGGGTTTTTCCTCATCTGTAAGACAAATGTCAGGAAAACTTTAAGGCCCAAACGGTCCCCGAAATCATGTGGCCATCATCATCATCATCATCATCATCATTATCATTATCATCGTCATCATCATCCTTCACCGGTGTGGAAAGCAACGGGAAGCTACCACACCTACACAATTCCCTAGTAAAGCTGCAAGCATAGCATGAAAATGCTATGATTGCAGTGAAGGACCTGCCTTCGGGCAGAATTACTATTGATACTATGGATGGAATACTAGCTAATGCCCGGCGTGCGGTGCTACGCCAAATTAAATGTGTTTTTATGTTTAATTGAATAAGCCAAAAGAAAAATTATTATAAACTATATCGTGATTATTTTAGATATCCCGTGCTTGTTACCTGGCGTTGCCTGGGAATCTACTTATCTCGATCATCTTGGTATCAATGAGCTGAAAGACAAAATTGGTTATTATAAGTTGTTATCATAAGTAATGCCACGAGTGATTTCCAATTTATCTAGAGAATTTGGAAATCAAGAGTGGCATTTGTTAGGACTATTTAACGAATAAAATTAAGCTGTTTACTCACAAATCATTATTTAACTGTAGTTATTTCAAAATATTTATATATTTAATGCAAACGGCGATGTTTGAAAACAAATGAGAAACGATAGGTACGCTTCTACTGCTTCTTTTGTTTATCACTGCAACCAGATCATACTATTTATTGCCAAAGGAACGCAATATTGTAAGAATGCTCTCTAGTGGAGAAAAAATGAAACACCAATCTGTATATTAATTCATTTCTGATGTCGTATGATGTAAATATTACAATTATATTTTTCTGGATTATTACCTGGGAAAAAATACATTTAAGAAAGTGAAACAGTGGTTTCTTTTTTGGTGGTATAATAAATTGCTACAAATGTTGACATGTATGCACTATATATACAATCTGGTAGCCGTATTTCTTATAGGCTCAGTCACTGCAAAATAACGGTCAGACCTGTTCAGAATATTAAAAAGGAGGAGCTTTGTTTAATATATGGTAATTATAACACTGATAAATATTTCGTGAAACACGACTCTGATTGGTTGTAAAACAGAAATCATTGAAACGTGATTGGTCATTGACTCCCATTTGGGGCATGAGTTAAATAGTCCGTAAAAGATACACATGCTGTTGCGGCCTTTTTTTGTAGAATTTTTCTAGAAATTCAGTTCTGTGTATATTTGGTGTATTTGTTATGGTTTAGGCAGAGTAAGACATTTAAGCGTCCAAAAAGCAACTTTTTTAGTGCGCAGATATTCCCCATTTTTTAGCTCCGACATACGTACGATATTATGTTATAAATAACTTTTATAAGATTCATGATGTCTTCCGTTGAGGTATTATTCAAAATTAAAATATAAAATTATGGAATATTCACCTGAAAGGTCCGTCTCCTCAACTTAATTAATTTTTTAACTGTAACGCTTTCGGGACTTGTCCCATCATCGGCAGGATTCAAAACTGGTGTTTCACTGAAGATCTGGTAGAGGGGGTTACATGTATTGGGTTCGTTTTCGTTTATCAGATTGTCGTTGTTGTGAGCTGCTTTCCTGATTTCCATCTCTTCGAGTACGTTTATCTTCGCTGGATTATTTTCTCTGTGCATAACTGTTAGGGTGTTTTCAATATTTAACATGCGATGTCCTTCATGGATAACATTTTCGAGACTTTATTCACGCAGAAGGAAAATCAAGCTATGCAAAACACGTTATCCATGAAGGACATCACATGTTAAATATTGAAAACACCCTAACAGTAATGCACCAGAGAAAATAATCCAGCGAAGATAACGTACTCGAACAGATGGAAATCATGAAAGCAGCTCACAACAACGACAGTCTGATAAACGAAAACGAACCCAATACATGTAACCCCCCTCTACCAGATCTTCAGTGAAACACCAGTTTTGAATCCTGCCGATGGTGGGACAAGTCTCGAAAGCGCTACAGTTAAATAATTAATTAAGTTGAAGAGACGGACCTTTCAGGTGAATATTCCATAATTTTATATTTTAATTATGTTATAAACGTTAATTGTCCCAGAAAAATTCTCTAAATTATGTTAGAAACCCATTCAAATCGGCCAAGTAGTTTTTGAGTCCATAAATGACAGACAGACAGACTCGCACTCATTTTCATATGCATACAGGGTGATTACAAATGATTGGAGCGATTTCATGATTTTATGGTAGCTGTAGTATTCGACATATTTTCACGAACTTTTACAGATACATAGAGCAACTTCCCAGGTTTTTTTTGAGATGTTACAGGTGCTCCATATGCTCCCCCTTGGTGATTCTGCAGATATCAAGTCTGTAATCAAGTTCGTCCCATACTCGACGTAACATGTCCCTATTAATTTGTTCAAAGGCATTGATTATGCGAGCTCGCAGTTCTGGTAAGTCTACTGGTAAAGGAGGCACAAACACTGAATCTTTCACATACCCCCAAACAAAAAAATCGCACGGCGTCAAATCCGGGGAGCGTGGAGGCCATGACAACAATTTCTGATCATTCTCTCCACTGCGACCGATCCATCGTTTTGGCAATCTCATGTTTAAAAATTCACGAACATCGTGATGGAAGTGTGGTGGAGCACCATCCTGCTGGTAGATGAAGGTCTCACTGTCGGTCGTCAGCTGCGGCATGAGCCAATTTTCCAGCATGTCCAGGTACACGTGTCCTGTAACGTTCTGCTCGCAGAAGAAAAAAGGGCCATAAACTTTGAACTGAGAAACCGCACAGAACACACTAACTTTTGGGGAGTCGCGAATGTGCTGCACAATAACGCGGGGATTTTCTGTGCCCCAGATTCGCACATTGTGTTTGTTCACTTTGCCATTCACAAAGAATGTTGCTTCGTCACTGAAGACAAGTTTCTCACAAAAACCATCCTCATCCATAAACTGCTGCATTTGTGTACAAAATTCAAACCGACTCACTTTGTCAATGGGCGTAAGGGCTTGTAGAAATTGCAAGTGGTAAGGTTATGCTTCAATCTTTTCCGCAAGATCTTCCAAACGGTTCGGTTGTGGAATGTTCAGCTCTCTGCTCGCTTTTCGTGTTGATTTCTGTGGGGCTACGTGTGAAACTCATCCGCACACTCTCAACCTTTTCTTCACTCACTGAAGGACGACCCGTTGATTTCCTTTTACAAGAGGCATCCTGTAGCTTTAAATTGCGCCATACCATCGCCGAATGGAGTTGGCACTCGGTGCATCTTTCTCGAACTTCGTTCTGAAGTGTCGTTGCCACAGTTAACACAGATTGAGTTGAATGAAATTCAAGCACAGCATATGCTTTCTCCTCGCCTGTCGCCATGTTTGATAACTGCTGCGCTCTCTCGGTTTAAAGCTGAAACACGGCTGCGAGAGGAAAAAACAAAAAAAACCTTATGAGTTTTTATACATAACTTTAAAGTTCTGTGAAGATATGTCAAATAAGATCGCTACAATAAAATCATGAAATCGCTCCAATCATTTGTAATCACCGTGTATATAAAGATATACAAATAAAACAATATCAGATGCACTATCAATATATAAACAAAATAACTAGTATAATAGGACGTAACTTAAACAACAGTGAAAGACTAAGAATAAAATAATTAGGGCTGTAACTGTGAGATCATTTTTCCTTTTGCCACCCGGTAGCGTTGATGGAGCTTATTTATTTATTTATTTTATTACATTATAATGTCAACCCGTGTTTTACAGTGGGACAAATCACGGAATATTTGACAGTTACTTACATACATTTTACGTTTTGTCTTGCTGCAGTTTGATTGTTCAAGAGTTTATTCTTGAAGATGAGCGGAAGATGTTGCTGATGAAGTTTCGTCACTGTGGACGGTTGTGATGTGGAGCTGTAGTATTTGAGGTAGTTTTTTTAAACTTTATTATTATTAATGCATCGCATGCTCCATTACATGGTAACATTACATGCATTCTATCAAACTATTACAATTTTATGTTTACAATATTATGTAAAGTTACAATATTATATACAGTTGCAATTTTTCGAAATTTATCGAGTTTATATAGTTTATAAATTCTTTTAAATAAACCTTCACTAAAATATTATTTGTTATTGGCCACTGTCCACCTTTTAAACTAATATTATGTTTTAAAATGTTTCTTTCAGTGTTTAATATAGAACACTCATATATTAAATGGTTCACATTTTGTATATATTGCCCACACTTACACACTTCACTTTGCACTATTTTAAATCGATGGAAATACTGTCTTGTCTGCCCATGTCCGGATAGAAAGGTCGTAATTTGTCCGTTGAGAGGGATCTTCTGCTTTATTCGAGAGGTAGTGTTTGGGTGTTAGAACAGGAGGCCGGTCTCTTGAGTACAGTGAACATTCTGTCAGAAGATGTATTGCTGTCTATGGTGGACTTTCGGGGCAGTTACATGGGGAGATGGTGACTTTTTGATCCTGTGAAGATATGTACGGAAGCGTCCGTGGTTGGTTAGGAATTGTGTAAGGATGAAGTTTGGCCATAGGGATATAGAGAGCCGGTGGTGAATAGAGGGGATGAACTGTTTGGTTTGATGGAGCTTTAATGCAGGGCAGTAGAGTAGGCAGAATCCATATTGGCACCAGTCCCACACAGCATGCAGACGATGAAGATGGGTAGCGAAGCAGTCATGTCTTGTTGCTATCCGAAATGTGGCAACAGCTATACCTTGAATGATACAAGTTTTTTTTTTCTTGGATGTGTGGAGTGAATGAACCCATTGTTTAATATTACGCATACTCGTATTCATATGTTAAAACTCTAGTCGGAGACACTGCCTCTTCCTGGCGGAGGTGTTGCATGCACTGTTTGAAGTGGGAGAGCTATTACGGTGGCAGTCTAGTTGCTGTTAGGTCTAACCTTGCCGAACAGGTCAAAGTTTAGTTTCAGGCGAAACGTGTTTAAAATCTCCCTTTGCGTTTGACGGGTGGCTGGTGTCCCTCGCAGTAAAAGCTCCTCGCCAGAAATTTGTAACAAAGCTCGGAATAAACAGAAACGCTGGAATCGTGTTAAAATAAGGGAACTTGATCATGATTTTGAGTTGAGGAATTGGAAGAGAAAAATATTAATACGGAAGAATGGAGGCAGATATCGAGGAAGGTCATGGCAGCCTTGGGTTGTAGTGGCATTGCTGCTGCTGTTGATGATCATATGTTGAACTGTATTAAAACGTGATGCAATTTTATAAGCAATGCGCTTTCGCACATATATTATTTTCAGACATACAGAAAGCACCCTTCAGCTGTATTTACACTGCATGGCAATATCGGTAATGGCAATAATAGTAATAGCTATCGAACCCTTAGGTTCATGGCGGTGCGGACATAAGCTCTCCATACATCCCTATTCTGAGCTGTTATCCAATCATCCCCTGTATAATCTACTTCCCTGAAATCATGGTTAATGTTATTCTCCCACCTCATTCATGATCTACCAACTGGGCGTTTTCCCTCAAGTTTTCCTATAAGAAACTCCATGCTCCTCTTTCATTCCCCATTCGTGTCACATGTCCTGCCCATCGTAGTCTACGAGACTTAACTGTTCTTATTTTATCTGTTTTATATAAAGTTCTTGCAGTTTACTGTTATGAAAGTCTTCCCCATTCGCCTGTCTGTTCATCTCTCTTTGGTCCAACATTTTTCCTAAGAACTTTATTCTGAAATACTCGTAATTTTTTCTCCTCCCTTAAAGTAAGAGTCCATGTTTCGTATCTATATAATATAACTGTGAGAATAACAGTTTTATATATCATCAGTTTAACGATTTTTGAGAGGAGTTGGAATAAGAGTCCCTGTAATGCCTAATAGGACGAATTTCCAGTATTGAGTCTATGATTAACTTGTTTGTGCATCTCATTCCTATTTGTAATTATTGTTCATAGGTATTTGAATTAAGCCACTTCTTCAAAATTCCCCTCATTTGTCATTGACTATCCATTTCAGTTATACTGTATAATGTATTTGTATGTGTGAACATATATTGATGTTTACTTCCAGGCCCAATTTCTTAGTGTTACTCAATAGAGTGTGTGTATTGGCTCTTATTATCTCCTCGCCATCACCTAATAATTCTATATAATCAGCTTAATGTAAGAACTTATTAATACCACAATATTAGAAAAATTGTTTGAAGATTAATTACATTTTTAAACCGTGTGAAGCAATATGCTTCCATACATATTTTCGCACATACAGAAAGCACAATTCATCCGTAATCACAGTGCATGGCAATGTTAGTAATAATACCAAAATGTTATTGAAGGTGAATAACCTCAAATGTACTGTGTGCATATACCTATTCCTGCAGTTTATTTAGCACTTACAAGTACTGCACAGTTACAACATTCTCAGCTGCTTTTAACTGCTGAAAGAAGTTTCTGCTATCAAAGCAACGCATTTAAGCATAGCGTAACACTTCTAAGTAGGCCTATATTTAACACTTTTCCGTCCAGATCAGCTGTACACTGATCATTTCTCTCTTGAATTGTGGAGCCAATGATTAGAAACATAACACATACCTATTACATTAGGTTAAGGTAACTGTTGTACTTATTGATCTTTTCCCCAAAAATTTTCCTGCTACTTTCAAAATTATTTCTTTCAAAATAATTGTTTTAATTATTTGTATTGAAATCAGCGCCAAAGCGTATGTAATATATAGGTAAAAAGGTAAAGGTAAAGTGATCCCACTACAGGCCTCAGGAGGCCCTTGGGGTAGTAGGAGGTTAAGGCTCCCACTATTTCTTGACAATCGGCACGTGATGTCAGCCGGGTTGTCAGCCCTGCGTGACGGCCGTCTTTACCCCAGAACAAGCGTCTGGTACTCATTTCAGTTAGAGGCTGAGTCGACCCCAGGACCATAGTGCCGCCAGAAGGTTTGGGTCAGTTTAAAAATCCTGACCCCACCGGGACTCGAACCCTCGACCTTCCGGCTTGTAGCGCATTGCCTTAACCACTACGCTACGGCGTGCCCCTAATATATAGGTATAGGTATATAATTAACTAACTCACTGACTCTATCGAACACGTAGGTACATGGCCGCGCGTACATAAACTCTCCATACATCCCTATCCGGAGCTAATGTTTTCCAATCATTTGGTATATACATCAGTTATTACTTCACTTCAATTATCTTCAATAATTAAAAACCAAGATCATTGAATTTGTGTAAACTTTCAATAAAAAAGGGAAATGGAGAAGAAGTAACTGAAGTCCAGTCGCTGTTAAATTCAAACTTATTGCTCTGTGATCCACGTATGTGTTTAATCTTGAGCAATATAGCTTTCTTATACTCTCCTGTTGTAGCAGGTGTACTTTATAATTCGTTTTTATTTCTAATGTTTTACTATTCTTCTTAGATGTCCATTTCCTTGGTATGTTTAATGTGGAAAGCACCATAAAGTGATCAGAACTCATATCGCAGTCTCTATACGCACGTGTGTCATTCATGTATGATGGATTTTTTCTTGTGTTGGTAAGTATGTAGTCTATATTTGTCTATAGTCTCTACTTACCCATGTACGAATATATTTACGAATATCTTTATGTCGAAAAAATATTAGCGATTTTAAATTAATTATAATTTACAAAACTTCTCAGTATTTTGCCATTTTCATTGATAGTCGATTCTCCGTTGTTACCTATTAACTTCTCCATCATTTGTTGTCAATGTGAGCATTGGAATCGCCTACTATAGTTACGTAGTCTGTTTTATTTACACTATGTAAATGGGTCTGTAGTGTTTCATGTAATATAACACACTCTTCTTTCCGACCTTTTTCGGGTCCATATGTTAATATTGATGGGATAGGGTCTCTTGATGGGAAACAGGTCTATGGCCTAATTCATGACGATGAAGAAGAAGAACTGTTACACTGAAGATAATAAATTAAGTGCATTAATAAAGGAATTGTAACGAATTAAATGGGGATATCGTTGAAGATAATATATTAACTTGAAACAAATATTTTTGCTACTACACGTGTTAAATAATTGGGAAAACTATTGAATCAGTTGCCCAAAGGATAGGTACATGAGACTATCATACAATAATACATTTAAAGCTTACGTTCCGTTAGATTTTAAGACAAATTAATATTAATCTTAAAAATATAATATAACTAATATTTCTTTTTAATGACAATTGATACTATACTAGCAGAATTATAGGGTTTTTAATGTTCAAATCATTTTTTATTACCCATTGAAAATTATGGTGTATATTCCTATGTTATTTATGATTAGTTTATAAAGTTTAATGTGATCCGTAATTCTATAATAGACTCGTCAAGTTTTATTCATATATGACTAATCTTGATATATGTTTCTAATGACAGCCTTCTTGGACAACTGATTCTATATAGTAGAATTATATGCTTTCGAAAGTTAAAATATTATCATTATCCATGTTACTTCAGTGAAAAAGTCTATTTTATTTAATAACTTATTAAGAAGAAAGCTGATAGATTAATTTAACCTTTATTTGACTGATGATGATAAAAATATGATTAAAGCTGCTTATATTTATTTTATTGCAGTCAATATGGATAAATTTAATCTGGGTTCTATTCATGTTCTTTTTAGTATTGATAATGATTTACACATAGAACACACTTAGCCTATATGCGCGTACACACACTCACTCACTCACTCACACGCACATACAGAGGATTGTATATTAGTTAATCAGAAACAAATTTAAAAATGGTCCAATAATAATTAATTATATTTATTGGATTTAGTAATAAATTCACATGCCAAATGTATTTACTTAAAGAGTACCCAAAATAAGTGTATACAGGGTGCCTGTGAGTTTGTAACTAACTTTTAGGCGTGATAGGTGTGTAATTTAGCTTACAAACCTATATCCAGAGATAATAATAATAATAATAGCTTCATTTTACCTTGCAGAGTTAAGACCTTAAGGCCTTGTCTGCCACTCAACCAGGTTTTAAAAATACAAAAAATAGTCTTACATGTAAATTACAATATACATAAACGATTACATGTTATAAATACAATACAATTAATATTTATAATGTATTTCCAGTACAAAATTATAGTCAGTCACGGTGGACTAATTGTTAATATTCTAGCATCTGGTTGTGAAGTTTGTTGTTTTCAGGATCCTGAGTTGTTTTTCCTCGGCAGGGAAGCAAAGACGTGGGTTCCGTGTAGTAGATTTAGGTAATATATAATTACCTCAAACTTAAAATAAGAGGCATCTGAGAAAAATTATCGTTCTTTCACACCAATCTGTAATGTTGGAAGCTGAATCCTTAACCCTTAAATTCGTAATGTATCCTTTTGGATGCATCAGTTGGTTCAATTAATTTAATATTTTAAATAAATCAGAAGAAAACGAACAAATAGAAACCACTTAAATGTGTGTCTAATTATACAATATATCAATTAATAACAGTTATACAAGATTCCGTTTTCACTGCGGTCCGCCACATTTAAATAACTAACGGAAGAATTTCTGTTTTGTCAATTTAAGGGTTAAGGAGCATCGTTAAATAAAATAATAATAACACGTACATAGATACTTTGAAAGCTGCAAGTATTTATTACATCAGTTTTGTTTCTTTCATTTATTGAATGCCTGAAATTATACAACCTTTGGTTGAGATATACTGATATGCACGGATTATATATATAGCCTATATACATGAGCACACCGTAGCGTAATTTGTTAAGACAATATGCTACAAGCCTAAGGATCTAGGGCTCGAATCCCGGTATATCAGAATTCTTAAACGGCCCTAAACCCCCCTGACGACACCATGGTCCCAGGGTCGATCCAGGCTCTAACTTAAACGATTACTAGGGATTCTATGGTCTATAGTGGAATCAATTTTGTACAGATGTAATTATCGGGACAAGAGGTACTATACTAGGATTCTTAGCCAAATTTTGGAATTCCTTAGATTTGGACAGGGTGTATCTTTCTAAAATTGCCATCGCTGCCATTAGAGGATCAATTTCAATTTAAGAAACCATATTTACAACATTTCTACCTTATAGTATGTATACTTCAATTAGGCCTACAATTTGAATTTTTTAAAATGTATTTACAAAATGTATTTCATCAATTCCAAAAATTAATTGTCTGTATCACTTTGTCCTTGAGGCAATCCTCTAATGAGGAAAGTTGTATCTAATAAAAATATGTAATATATTATTAGTTATAAATAAAGGGAAGATGGAACAAGTAAGTTCAAGAAAACGATAGTTATTACGTCATCCCGTTTCACAAACGAGAAAAAATTAGTAATGATCGTGGGTAGAATATTGTTTTCAAGTTTTATACTAGTACACTATCGGATGTGGGTTTATAAAAATAAGTTGTTTTGTTAACAGTACCTATCACACTTTTAAGTGTGGCGCAAGCTCAATCGAACACTCTGTATAGCTTATTCTTCTCCTCCTCCTTCTTCTTCATCAAAGGATTAAGCCATTGGTTCGTTTCGATTTCTTGGAAGTTAGAATTGTTAGACCATCTTCTGTGTGCACGTCCAACATTTCTCCTTCCATATGGTTTATAATTCAGCAATAATTTTGGAAATCTTTCTTCTGGTATTCTGTCAACATGTTCTTTCTAGGTGTTCGTATATTTAATTATTCGATCTGTTAAGTTAGAAAATATTTAGTTCCTTTTTTATATTTTCATTTCGTTTCTTATCCAGCAGAGTATATTCTGATATATTTCTTAAAAATCTCATCTCAATTGCTTCCAATCTTTGTTCATGTCTTTTAGTGATCGTCTAACATTCTGATCCGTACATCAATACAGGAACAGCCATTACTGTATAACTTATACCTATAAAAGTAAAATTAACTAAAACGTTAATTAAAACGTATTTTAAACATCCATCCATCCATCCATAGTAATTCTGCCCGAGGGCAGGTCTTGCGCTGCAATCATAGTATTTTCATGCTATGCTTTGCAGCTTTACTAGGGAAATATAGGTGTGGTAGCTTCCCGTTGCTTTCCACAATTTTAAAAACTTGGACATTAAAAAAAAGTTGAATTCAGTTGGAACCATGCAAGAGATAGTACTGAAAGAAATAATAATCATTAAGGATCTACTGAATACAAAAATCAAAACACCACAAACATAAAGAACAATAAAAAGGCAAATAATGTTTAGTGTATTGTCTTATAGTTTCTCCTATTGAGTATTTAACTATCTAACCAACTCACTGGCTCTATCGAACCCGTAGGATCATGGCCGCGCAGACATAAGCCCTGCATACATCCCTCTCCTGAGCTAATGTTTTCTAATCCCTGTATAATCTACTTCCCTCAAATCATGGTTAATGTTATTCTCCCACCTCATTCTTGGTCTACCAACTGGGCGTTTTCCTTCTGGTTTTCCTATAAGAATATCCCATGCATCTCTTCAATTTTCCATTCGTGCCACATGTCCAGCCCATCGCAGTCTATGAGACTTAACTGTTATTATATCTAGATTCCTATAAAGACCATGTAGCTCACTGTTATGTAGTTTTTTTTTTCATTCACTTGTTTGTTCATCTCCTCGGTCCAAAAAAATTCCTTCTTCTTGTAAGCCCAAGTTTCCCTTAACAGAGATTTAGGCGCTCTCCCCCTATAGGGGAGAATTTGAATCATACTAATTTAGTTACACTTGTTTTCGTATAGATGTCCTTTGAGTGGTCCGTGTTCTGACTCATACTGACATCTAGTAAACCAAGGTAGTACTAGGACGGGAAAATTCGGTAAATTTTGCTTAGAGGCCTTTCATTCAGGCTTAAGGATCTTTTACGAGCCTGAAAGTCTTCAGACTTGGGACCCACGGCTTAAAGTCCCTCCCGGAGGACGTGCTCCTTGGATTTTTCCATCCTAAAAAAATCCATCGACCCCGGTCGGGTTTGAACCCGCGACCCTCGGGACGAGAGACAAGGAGCATAACCACTAGTCCATCGCGGCCTAAGAACTTTATTCTCAAATATTCGCAATCTTCCTTCCTCCCTTAAAGTAAGAGTCCATGTTTCGCGTCCATATAATATAATGGAGAGATTGAAGTGTTTGCGAATGAAATTTATGTTCACGTTTTAAATGAAGAACAAAACAAAGCAGTTTTTTTAACCTAATATCGGAATGCGAAAGAAGCTAGATGAATCCATTAATAACTGTCATGTGAAGTGGTCACTAGGCCGTGAATTTCAACCTGTTCCACAATCCATTAGATGATCCTGTGTAACCGGATTTGGAAGTTGTTACTCATTCACAGGATACACGTTAAATTAGCAATGGCAGACACATTCAGGTCTTTCATCTATAATAGCCTATAAACGATACAAATAAATAAATGCAGGTTGTACAAAATGTTGGAATGAGTTTGTCACAACTTTGAAGTGTGGCAGGTGGATAAATGGAACAACGTTTGGCTATAAACCCATATTCAGCGACATTACATACTCTTGAAGGTAGCCAGTTGTTCACAGGACAGTTTTGACTTACTCCTCCCTTTTTTTGTATTAAATCTTTGGAATCATACAGCATTTCGAACTTGTTACCATCTTTGGTTAAATATGAACTTTTTAGGTACGCGATGTGTATTATTGTGTATTTACTGTAAACATAGACTTGAATATATTCATTGTTTTTATGTCTTCTTTATGTATGAGTTAATTAGGTGTGTAGTCATGTATGTATTTGTTTATATATTTGTATGTTTATTTTTTATTTTATTCATGAAAAAAGTATGTACGGCCAAGAAGACCCGTGCACAATGTAAGTGAAAATGCAGGCTATTTCCTTTCCTTCGAAATGTCATTATGTCAATAAATTCCATTACTAAATATAATTAGGTCACGCGCCGTAGCCGAGTGGTTAAGCCAAGAGGCCTTGGCGCAGAGCTACGGGACTTGCGCTGGTTCGAGTCTCCATGGGGAAAGAGAATTTTCTCATGAAATTTCGGCCAGTATGGGACCGGTGCCCATCCAGCATCGTGAGGCATTTGGGTAGCTATAATAAGTAGCGACTCCAGGTTGAGAAGACCAGCTATAACGACTGGGGGACTCGACATGCTGATCACATGTCATCCCTACATTGGCTAGATGATCGTCTACCTCTGTGATTAACACATATAGATGTGAGGTCAGCAGCCGGCTGGTCAGCCAAGGGTCTTCTAGGCCTGTCGTGCTTGAGTTTTTTTTTAATATAATGAGATCTACTAAACGTTTCAGTGCAGTACCTCGCCATACCTGAGGAGTCTAAAGTATCAATGCCTTGGCAAAGAATTATGGAAAGCGAGCTGGCCTGGTCCTCATGAGGAATAGACATTTTCTCATGGAATTTCGGCCAATAGGGGACCGATGTCCATTCAGAATAGTGAGAAATTTGGGTAGCTGCAATACGTATGGGCTGCAGGTTATATAGCCGAGAATGCCAGCTATACCGGTTTGGGGATCCAACATGCTGACCAAATGTCATCCTTTTACCTTCTGGATACTCGGTTCACATCTATAAATTGCCCCTGCGGATTTGAGGCCAGCAGCTCGATGGTAGGGACTTGGGACTTCTAGGTCCGTCGCACCATGGAAAGAGTGTTCAGTGCTTTGTGTAAATATTATTTAGTATAAGGTACTTGAGTCAAGTAACTTGTTCTAAGGAAAATGTTGGTAGAAACACTTTTAATACCCCATTTTGATTATTGTGACACTCTTTTTATAAATCTAAATACTATTTTCACTCAAATATTTCAACGTGTTCTTAATTCTTGCTCACATTTTATTTATGGTATTCCCAGATTTGATCACGTTTCACCATCCCTGAAATATTGTCTTGGCTTCGTTTACGAGATCTTAGAACTGTCCATTCGTTATGTCTTCTCTATAAAATACTACGCACATCATCGGCTAATTATTTATCAATTTGGTTATGGTTGGTATTTGTTTACCAAAAATTATTTTTATGACTCCACTAGGTAATACCCGGCGTGCGCTGTTACGCCTAAATAAATGAAAAGTAATGTGCTTTTTATGTTTAGTTGAATAAGTAAAAGAAAAAATAATTATAAATTTATATTTTTTAGATACCCCGTGCTGATTATCCGGCGTTGCCCGGGAATATACTTATCTCGATCTTCTTGGCATAAATGAGCTAAAAGACAAAATTCGTTATTGTGGGTTATCCGTAAAAGAATACCCGTCATGTGCCGCTATGCTTGCACAGGAATCTACATACTTGTCTCGATCTTCTTGGCATCAATGAAAGACAAAAATGGTTATTGTGAATTATCCGTTAGAGATAAACATATGCTGTCGCGGAATTTCTTGTAGAGCTTTTTGAGACATTCAATTCTGTGTACATTAATTTTGTGTATTTTTTATGATTTAGGCAGCGTAAGCCATTTAAGCGACCAAAGAGCTACATTTTTTCCACGTTTTCCACTACAAAGGGTGATTTTTAAGGGTGTAGAAGTTGAGTATCACAACTCTCTTATAGCCAGTGTTCATCCCGGGAATCTCCTGAACATTTTGTAAAAGGCCACATCACAATCGGATCAACGGTATGGGCCGCGCGCATAAAGTACAAACAAACAAATATTCATTTTTGTATATTAGATTTATTGCATTGCATTCGTATTTATGTAACTTTATCTCTTGTGTCATATCTTCTTCTTCTTCTTCACTTCACGGGCTAGGCATAAATTGCCTGTTCCGCCTCACAGTTGTTCTATCCATCTTTTCACTGGCCTTCCTACATTTCTTGAACCTGTTGGCATGTAGTTGAATGCTGCTCTTTGTAATCTTGTTACGTTCATTCTTTCCACATGTGTAAACCATTTCTCTCTATATTCTCTGATTTTCTCATTCAATGGATATATGTTTAACTCTGTTCTTATATCTTCATTCCTTATCCGATCCAATATTGTGCAGCCTTTTGTTCTTCTAAGGAAGTTCATTTCTGCGTTTTGTATTCTACTTTGCAATTTTTTGGTCGTTTCTTATATCAGATATTATGTGACCGAGGTAATTAAATTCATAATTTTTCCAGCTAATCCTATTTTAACTCTTCGTAAGTTTTCCCCACACATATCCTTAGATTTTTTAAAGAATTTTTTATAATAGAACTGTTTTGCTATATTCTTTAATTGATATGCTCCATTTGTAATATATCCTCCAATCACTGTATAAAATAAAATAAATATAATTATGACTTCTGTCAGTGAAAAGCTTACAGCTGATATCAACAGCGAGTAAAACAAGGATGTCCGCTCTCACCACACTTTTTAATGTTTATATTGTCGATGCCATTAAAAATTGGTTAACTATTTAAAATACTATTTTAACTATTATAAAAATACATTATCCTTTTTAATGATCTCATTATTATAGGGAAAGCAGAAAATGAAGTCCAAGAAGCAGTTCATAAGCTAAGTCAGGTTGGTCATAAATATGACATCATAATTTCCACAAATAAAAGCAAAGTGTGACATTCCAAGAACTATAACCCAGAAGAACTAAAATTGTATAAAGTAGGGGAAAAAATCATTGACCAAATAAATGAATTCAATTATCTGGGATGTAATTTAGTATATACAAAATCTGAAAACTTCCGATGTTATTCTTGTTGTTGTTATTATTATTATTATTATTATTATTATTATTATTATTATTATTATTATTATTATCGTCGTTGGTATTATTATTATTTTTCAGGTAGGATTCAAATTAATAGAGTGGCTTCTTTCGGATTGATTCCGTGTCTTAGATTTATGTTACGTGAATATATGAAATATTTGATGTGACATAAATATAAGACATGGAATGAACATTTCCGTTTCCCTTCCAAAATAATTCATTCTTTGAATTAATCAGGACTATTTTGAAGTCTAAAATTTATCTCTGAATAAATTAAATGGTCCTTTCAAACCAAGCTTTGAATCGCGATGTTAAGGGTTTGTTAAAAGCTTAATTTATGTATAGGCTATATAAGGGACAGAAGTCAATTATATATATATATATATATATATATATACACATACATCTTCTTTTTCACTTCCTGGTTTAGGCAAGAGTTGCCTGTTCCGTCTTCACTAATAAGATCTAAGACCATATCTTCCGAGGACGTCCGACATCTCTTCTTCCTCTTGGAAAATAGGAAGATTTTATTTGGTAATCTACTTTCTTCCATTCTTTCTACATGTTCTTTCCACTGTATCTTGTTGTTAAATATCTTGTATACATATAAAATTGATTTATGTCCATTATCTCGTAAGAGAATCATTGATCCACGTCACAAGTTTCTATTATCAAATTCTTGACCTATTGACCTGTGACCTGTCTTGTCAACTTCATAGAATGATAGTTGCTAATTTTAAGTTTTAAATGTATCTTACACAAACTCCAAGTTTTAAAAATATAACAAGGATTTAAAACATGGAAGAATGGGTTCCTTAAAAACACAGCAGTCGGGCCAAAATTCGGGCACTCATATAAACATTAAAATATTTTATATTTTTTGTTAGAGGAAATAAGAATCGATCGCAACGACTTCACTCAGCCTTTTTATGTTTCATATAATTGTATATTTTAAAGATGCCAATTTTTTGTAACAGCTATATTTATTTAATTATATATATATAGGCCTATATATATATATTTTTTCATTTAACCATAACTGTGATACACACACTTGTATATATATATACGAGCATATATACACGTATTAATCTTTAATGCAATTTGAGATAATTATGCAATTAAATTTTATTTTGAGACTGTTCAACATTTCAACATTTTCGATCATATCGCGTCATATCGATCTTTGGGTGTATACCAGAATATTGCGTATGTATTCTTAAACGTTGTGTAAATGAAAATTATACCAACATTTTCAGTCACATATTTGGATTTCTATAGGCAAAGGGAAGTATATATAATTTTCGTTATTATCCTCCAGGGTAATGATAAAAAATGTCTTGTAACAAACAATATGATAAAATAATACTGAAATGGGTTCAGTAATCTAGTGAATAACAGTTTCAAATCCTTGTCAGTTTTCTTAAAAATATAATTTATATAACAGAGTAAAAAATGGAATAATTTAATATGGAGAGAGTTGAAAGCGTATATATATAATATATGGTATCATAAGAAAAATAAATGCCTGGACGGGATTCGAACCCGGATCTCTGAGTCTGTACCTCAGCGTGATATCCATTACACTACCAGGCGAATCCAATTCAAACATTTATTTTTCTTATATATGTATTATACTCTCCATTATTACTAGATGTCGCGAGACCAAATAAAGGAAATGTTGGAGAATCAAAACAGATAACGAACTGAACTAATTAATAAAAAATCAGAATATAATAAACCATATATGATCGCTCAGAATTGGTTGGCTGGGACATTTAATAAGAATGGATGTTCAGAGATTGGTTAAGAAACTCTACAAATTGAAACCTATAGGAGGCAGAGCTGTTGGAAGACCGAAGATAAGATGGGAGAATGGCACAATGAACGATCTAAAGAAAATGAAAGTGTCTAACTTGAATGTGGCAAGACCTTTGAAGTTGTTCGCCTTAGGATGATGATGATATCGTTGTATTAATAGGTAGATAGATAGGTAGTTAATATTGTTTTTATTTAACGACACTCTTTAACATCTCAGGTTAGAAGCGGCGCAATTCAAACCTGGGCGTGGAAAGGCAACAAATTTTGCTCAGTGTTCTCTTATTTAAGACTTGAGGTTCTTTTACATGTTGTAAATCTACGACAATTGACTCACGATTTTATTTCCTTACCGAAGGAATTCATATAAGGATTTTTATGCCCTGAAAAGTTTCCATCGATCCCGGCCGGGTATGAACCCGCAAATCCTGGGACCATAGGTGTGTATGATAATCATTAGTGTGTCGGGAACATTAGTACTGTTACTATATACCTAACATTTGTCATAACTTTCTGGGGTTCAAAATTAGTCTGAAATAACAGCTATAGGCCTAATAAATGACGTATGCAGCTCGTGTGTGCGAATATACAATTTTTTTTTCAAAATTGTAAGAGGAAGTTTTATGATAGTTTAAGAATTCTAACTTCCGCTCACGAGATGTGCGTGTATTAATACAAGTGTAAAATGAAAGAGCGAGGCGGTGGCGCAGTTTCATTCACGATTCAATTATTTTCGTTTCATTCAGTTGGGAACGCAGTATTCTGAGAGAGGAAATGTGTACACAAAGAACATGTACGCCTCAGGTGCTTGAGGGTTAGAAGAATTTTTACAATGGAATTCAATTTTCTATTCCTACATAATCAACATTTAATTTATCTAAGTTTTCTTTCAGTGTGGTGTTTTTCTACATTTTTTATTTTCCATTATTTAAGCATTGTCCAGTAGTTGGCTAGTATTACATAAGTTATATATTTAAAATTACATATTTTTTGTCTATTCTAAATTTGGAGATCTTCAGTTCCCTCGAAAAAAGGTGTAACCAACAATATCTGGGAATGTGATTTTAAGGTGTTCTAATTATGACAATTACTTTTTTATTTACGTAAATTTTCCCAAAAATATTCAGTAGAATTAAATAGTGGCATACTTCTGAATTATGTGAAATTTGTTTTTGGGGGCACGCCGTAGCGTAGTGGTTAATGTACTGAGCTACAAGCCGGAGGGTCGAGTGTTCAAGTCCCGTTGGGGTCAGGATTTTTAAACTGACCCAAACCCTCTGGTGGCACCATGGCCCTGGGTCGACTCAGCCTCTAACGGAAATGAGTACCAGACGCTTGTTCTGGGGGTAAAGGCGGCCGTCACGCAGGGCTGACAACCCGGCTGACAAAGTGCCGATTGTCTAGAAAAAGTGGGAGCCTTAACCTCCTACTACCCCAAGGGCTCACTTTACTTTACTTTACTTTACTTTACTTTACTTTATATATGTATTTTATTATATAGACATATACAGGAATGGATAACAGAGGGAGTCAATTCCCGCGTAAATTAAAAAATATATAACAAATGAATTTTTAATTACCACACACACACATATATGCCCCATATAAATTATAGGTGTGCATACCAACGCATAAATGAGCAGTCATTATTTTATTCAAGAAATCGAGATGTTCATTGTATTTTCATTTTAACTAGCTTTTTCATTACTTCTGACTCAATAGAATATAATGTTCACATTTTGAAGCATTTTAATGGGGGCACACTGTATTATAGTTGTTTGAGGAAAATTCGCTGCAAGCCGGAAAGTCGTGGGTTCGAGTATCGGTATGGTCACGATTTTAGCTGGATCGAACCTTCTGGCGGCATCATGGCAGTGGGGTCGATCCAGTCCCTAACGGAAATGAATATGATATGAAAACAAAGGTAGCCGTCATTCGGCCCGACAACCCGCTTGATATCTCGTGCCGATTGTCTAGAAAAATGGGAGCCTCAACCTCTCCTACCCAAGGCATATATAACACATTTAATTAATTTATTAAAAAAATATAGGCCTTCAAGAAACAAAACATACTAACCAAAACAAACAGGCTTCCATGGAATAAACACTGACAAAATTTAGACTAGGTACAGTTTGGGATGGCTGCTATTTACGTTGCGTAAAAATATTGAACTCCAGTAGATGCAAATGTAACAATAACATTAAATTGGATGGTACAAAGCACAGACCAGAACCAGTATGTCATATTTGGAGAAACAATAGGTTAAAATTATTAATCCACAATTAATTCTAGAGAGTATTTCAAAACTCTCTTTGAAATCACAGTTAGATATAATATTAAACAATGAATATAGTGAAATGCAGTTAGAATTACTGTAACTTTTTATTATTTTTTTCCATGAAATGCGTCTAGTACACACTTTCTGGACAGGTCTACTTGTCTTTGAACAATCCAATTGTCAATTCTGCTCGCAATGCACAATTAGAAGGGGTTTTTTCTATTTTCTGGTAATAAACCATAACACCTATCTGTCATAATTGTTTTGTATGATGAAAAGTACGCTCCACATCACACAATGTTATGGGAACTTGATGTAAGTGAGAATAATGTTGGTCTTACTTTCAAGATCTTTACTAATTTCACAAAGTGTGGAGTAAGACCTGCATATATCCAGAACTGCTATAAGTTTAGCAGCAGTCTTTCCTACATTTAAATGCTGTAATACACTCGCAAATTACACTTTTTGGCAAGGTGCTGTTGACTTACATGAAATTAATAAGGACTGCATTTGGTAGCAAGAAGAATCTGGCTGCAGCCTGATTAGAGAAGGATAGGTGTTACATTATTATTCTAATATTGTTGTTCTACTTATTCATCTAGGCTCATGTTATCGTTCCAGGGATCGAGTTTCGGACAAAAGCTTCCATCTAACTTGGTCATTCCAGGCCTCTTCATCCAAATACTTCCTGTTATCAAATCTACTAGGGCATTCGATAAGTAGTGAAAACACTGTTGTAAATCAGCGATTCTAGGAGTGACCTTTGTAATCTTGTAGTATGTAGCTGAGTTGTCTTTGTTGTATGAATCTGTAATATTGAAAGTCTCGAAATCAATCATTATGGGTCACCAGAGACTATTATCTACAATTAACCTGAACACAGTCTCGCATGTGTCACTAAATGGAGTTCAAATTCCTTATAGAGAGAGACTGTAAAAATTCTAGGAGTATTATTGACAACAGCTTAAATTGGAATACACAAATAAACCATACATGCAAAACAGTCTTCTCAATAATACATTCATTAATCGCGTAACTAATTGTATGCCATTCGCTCTTAGGAACATGTTAGTAGAAAGACTTGCAATGCCCCATTATGATTATTGTGACACTCTTTTTACAGACTTAAATATTATTTTCACTCAAAGAGTTCAACGTGTCATAATTCTTGCGCACGTTTTATTTGTGGTATTCGCAAATTTTATCATGCTACACCGTCCCTGGAACAATTATCGTGGCTTCGTCTAAGAGATCGTAGAAACTGTCCATTCCCTATCCCTTCTCTATAAAATACTTCACTTATCATCGACTAATTATTTATCACGCCGCTTCATCAGACTATCCGACACACATAATCTTGACACTCGATCCCATCAGCACATTGTCCTTTATATCCCTCCTCATCACACTGCATATATTCATTATCTTTTACGGTCTCACTTACCAAAACATGGAATTCCCTTCCGCCCTATGTCAGAGACTGTCAAACTATAACATCCTTCAAAAACAAACTAAAGAATTATTTAATAACAAACTAACTTATACACCTCACTGATAGTATTCTTTTAACAATTAATAAATCATAATTATTTATGAAAATAATATTAAGATTAACAATTATTTTCTTTTGTTTTGTTTTAAATATTGTATAATCGTAAAATTAGTTTTCTATATCTCATTATTTTTCTTTGTTTTTTATATACATTAGACAAGGACAATTTAATATATCTTGCTTGTATACATTTTATTATTAGTTTTAGCCTCAATTTTAACTAACATTAACTGGTTGCATTATAGATCGTAATATAATAGATGTTATCTTTTTGATCAAATGTTTATTTTGTATTTAATATTAGAGTTAATTGAGATTGTTATATTCTGATATAATATATGTTTGTCCGTGAGTGGATGAGAAGGCCACATGGCCTTAACTTCACCAGGCTAAATAAATCTAATCTATTCTAAATATCAATATTTTGTGATGTATTCACTGTTTTTCACATTCAGTAAGTAATACTGCCTTAAAAAAAGATATTCAGTAGAATTTGTTTAGAAGGTAGAATTGGGAAGTACTCGAACATCCTCCAAATTTACCAGACATGAGCTCTTGTGACTTATAACTTATTATGAAAGATCCTCTATTATGCATTCGATTTCAATCAAGAGTTAATATCGTGAAAGCTCTAGAAATGAAAGAGATATCCATAAATAGTGCTGCAGACAGAGTGCGTCGTCTTACAAGGAATTGGCAACATATAGTTGACTTGACAAGAGACTATAAATTAAGTACGTAATGTCAAAAATAACTTGAATAAATATTTTGTGATGTTATAGCAGTATTGCATTACTTATCGAATGTCCTAATAATTCATTATTCAGGATCGGATAATGGGAAATTAACACTTGTCTATCACATTACATTATCAAAAATGTCAGAACTACGGTCACTTCAAATATGGTTTCAACAATTTCCTAGAACTTCTATTGAAAAAAAAAAAATTGAAAAATGTGAAGGAATGAAATTTTCACTAAAATATGAAATATGATTTTGGTTCTATTTGTCTGTACACATCATAAAATGTAAATATACTTTGTTTCAATGGTCTCTATTAATTAAAAACATTCCTCCCTCTATTGATAATCTTGAGAGGATATGTAATTTAAAATTGACATCTACAAGTATATTCTTTATTCTTTCGAAGAATATAAGAAGAAATTCGAAACTTTTTCTAGTAATCTGCATGACACGTAATTTCCAGATGTGGTAGTCACGTATTCCACCGCTTAAACTAGTAAATTGACATTACATGCTGCAAACTTTCTCGCTTCATATTGCATTGTATCGTTTTCTGCAGACATGGCCAGACACGCTGATTTAATTGCTTGTCATATTGTCTGGAAAACTTGTATTGACGAATAAACCACTACAGCTATATATAAAAAAAATGTTTTTGAATCTTCAACAAATAATCATATTTTAAAAATATAAACTAATTCAATACTTCATTAGAAATAAAATTCATGATTCTAAATTACTTCACGTCATTTAATTTAATGAATTTTAACAAAATGAATTCATCATCATATATAGCGTGACAGCCCATTCTGGGCCCTAGCCTTCCTCAGAATGTCCTTCCAGACTTCTCTATTTGATGCTAAATTCTTCCAATTTCTAATTTTATTAATTTTAATATTCTGCAAGACATCATCCTCTCATCTTAATTTTGGTCTTCCATCTTTCCTGGTTGTAATGGTTGTGCCATATATGTCTTTTTTAACAGTTTTATTATTGTTCATACGTATCAAATGTTCAGCACAGGCCAATCTATTCATTTTTATATACTTCACTAAATCGGGTTCCTTATGTAATTCATACAATTCACACAATTCACAATTTTTCCTTCTACAAATAGCACCCTCTTTCGCAGCCCCAAAATAGCTCTTAATGTCTTTCTTTCAAAGTAGCCAGAGATTTCTCATCTGACTTTAAAAGTCCCAAGTTTCTGAAGCATATGTAATTACTTGTCTTAACAATATTATTCTATCAATATTATAATCAATATACGATTGTATAGTCCACCGCTGTGGTCTCGAGGTAGCGTGCTGCCTTGTCACGCAGCGGGCCCGTGTTCGATCCCCGGCCGGGGCAGTTTTTCTCGGGGTTTTTCCTCACCTGTAAGACAAATGTCAGGAAAACTTTAAGGCCCAAACGGTCCCCGATATAATATGGCCATCATCTTCCTTATCATCATGATCATCATCCTTCACCGGTGTGGAAAGCAATGGGAAGCTACCACACCTACAATTCCCTAGTAAAGTTGCAAACATAACATCAAAATTCTATGATTGCAGTGAAGGACCTGCCCTCGGGCAGAATTGCTATGGATGGATACGATTGTATATAAGCATACAACAGAATATATTTATGTGCGTGCCATTATTTTTTCTTGTACCGAAAACGCGCGAAACGGGCTGGAGGCAAGTTCTTGGCAATCTAAATAATAAATAAAATTCCATCTTCCAAAATTCAACATTCAAGCAATCACTATCAGTAAGACAAGACGGAAACCTCTCATGTATGTAACTTCTCAGTTAAACAATACTGACTTTTCAACTTCCGTCACTGATACCTATCTTTGTGATAGAATATCTTGCAAATTACAACCTTGTGCCGCCACATACATCTGACATATTTTAAGTAAGCTTGAATTTACCAATAGCTACTAGGGCATTCGATGAGTAATGGCAACTCTATAATAACATCGTAAAATATTTATTTAGGTTACTTTTGACAATCAAGGTAAAGTAATCCCACTACAGGTCTCAGGAGGCCCTTGGGGTAGTAGAGGTTAAGGCTCCCACTTTTTCTGGACAATCGGCACTTAATGTCAGCCGGGTTGTCAGCCCTGCGTGACGGCCGCCTTTACCCCCAGGACAAGCGTCTGGTGCTCATTTCCGTTAGAGGCTGAGTCGACCCCAGGGTCATAGTGCCGCCAGAAGGTTTGGGTCAGTTTTAAAAATCCTGACCCCACCGGGACTTGAACCCTCGACACAAACTTAATTTATAATCTCGTGTCAAGTCAATTATAGGCTACATTACCAAATCTTTGGAAGATGCGCACATCATCTGCAGCACCATTTCTGGATATATCTTTCACTGATCGATCTAGAGCTTTCTGGATATCAACTCATGATTAAAATGCTTGAGGTTTTTTGATCTTTGAAAATACGTTATAGTCACAAGGGCTGTTGTCTGATAAATTTGGTGGATGTTCGTGTACTTCCCAATTCCATCTTCTAAATAAATTGTACAGAACATCTTTTTAGGGTGGTATTATTTACTACAGTCGGCCGCGGTGGGCTAGTGGTTATGCTCCTTGCCTCTGGTCGCAAGGGTCGCGGGTTCAAACCCAGCCGGGGTCGATTGATTTTTTAGGATGGAAAAATCCAAGGAGCAAGTCCTCCGGAGGGACTTTAAGCGGTGGGTCCCGAGTCTGAAGATTTTCAGGCTCGTAAAAAATCCTTAAGCCTGAATGAAAAGGCCTCCAAGCAAAATTTACCGAATTTTCCCGTCCTAGTACTACCTTGGTTTCCTAGATGTCAGTATGAGGCGGAACGCTGACCACGTACCACTCAAAATGACATCTATACGAAAACAAGTGTAACTAAATTAGTATGGTTCAAATTCTTCCCTGTAAGGGGAGAACGCCTAAATCTCTGTAAAGGGAAAACATAGGCTTACAATACAATAAATTATTTACTACTGTGTGAGAAACAGTGAATGCATTCTCAAAATATTGCTATTTCGAGACTTTAAATAAGTTATTACAGATTTATACAGTAAAGACTGATCAACAACATATTACAAGATTACAATGGTCACCACTGGGACCGCTGATTTACAATAGTGTTGCCATTACTTACTGAATGATCTAGTATTAATTATTCTTTGTAAAATTGCTGCAGTTTGTCTTGTTATGTTTTCTTTTAGTTATTCTTATACAGTTTATTTTTCAAGTTCCCCACAAATAGAAGTTGAGAAATTTGTACACTTGAATTTAGCGGTTATGAATATTTTATGAGATTTTCTTCTTCTTTGTTATTTTATTGTCCTTTCCTCTTTAACTTATAGTTCCATGGGGCAAGACCTTGTGGTGTTTAAGTCCACAGAAGGCAATATATTTTAAGTAGACCTTCTCACACTAGTCAGATACACAGTGGCGTGCTTCCCTGATCCGTGGTTTCCCAGAGGCAGGCATTAAAGGACTTCACAAGACAAAGAAAAAAGACACATCCAAATCCGCGGTGGTGATTTAAATGTTCTTACCCATCGGGAATCGAGCTTGGGCCTCCGGAGTGGAAGTTAAGGACTCTGCGACTATGTCATGGCAACGGCATTAAAAAATAAATCCTTGTCACGATACCTCCTGGAGTCATGGTGGAGTGAAATGATCGTTTTCATGTCTAGCAGAAGACAGTAGCCTATAGGGAATCATGTGATCGTAGTTCCGTGACCTTAGTTTATTATCTTAATCGGATTTCTTTATTTATCATCTCAAATGACTATAAAGTTGTCTTCACGATTGGACCCCCCTTTTAGATCCAATTACAACGGACCTGGGGGCCTGAAATATGTTTTCTAATCAGGCGGAGGGCCGTAGACTCAAAATAAAATAGATTCTTCTAACAAAATTATCATAAGTAATGCCACGAGTGATTTCCAAATTATCGATAAATTCACGACTCACGAAGTGAGGAGTGAATTTATCTAGAGAATTTGGAAATCAAGAGTGGCATATATTAGGACTATTTAACGAATAAAATTAAGCTGTTTACTCACAAATCATTATTTAACTATAGATATTTTAAAATATTTATATATATTTAATGTAAACGGCAATGTTTCAAAACAAATGAGAAATGATTGTTACGCTTCACCTGCTTCTTTTGTTTATCACTGCAACTAGATCATACTATTTATTGCCAAAGGGACGCTATATTGTAAGAATGCTCTCTAGTTGAGAAAAAATGAAACACATCAAACTGTATATTAATTCATTTCTGATGTCGTATGATGTAAATATGAGAATTATATTTTTCTGCATTATTACCTGGGAAAAAATAAATTTAAGAAAGTGCAAACAGTGGTTTCTTTTTTTGGTGGTATAATCAATTGCTACAAATATTTTATATTAACTCCTGCAAGCGCTATGTGTTGACATCCATGCACTATATATACAATCTGGTAGCCGTATTTCTTATTGGATCAGTCACTGCAAAATAATGGTCAGACCTGTTCAGAATATTAAAAAGGAGGAGCTTTCTTTAATATGGTAAATTTAACATTGATAAATATTTGGTGAAACACGACTTTGATTGGCTGTAAAACAGAAATCATTGATACGTGATTGGTCATTGACTCCCATTTGGGACATGAGTTAAATAGTCATCAACAAGTATCCTTCAGTTACAACTTATGAGAGTAAAATTAATATTTTTTTATAAGACTGCCTATTCAATGTTACTACATATTCGATATTATTCTTCGAAAACACGGCCGCACTGAGAAGGGATAGAGGAAGGAGAAGTCATTTCGTTAACATTGTTTTTGCTCACATGACATGGTGCCATAAAAGACTTTCTCTCGGTACTATTGTATAGCTGGTTTAACTTGGCAGAGAGAGAGAGAGATGGAGATACAAGGGTAGATCGTTGACCACTTTAGTCCGATACAAAAGAAAGAACCCACCCTGTTGTCAGTTTACTCTCCCCCCTTTTTCGTATTAACATCTGGTGAAGAAAACCGGCAACACTGGTGCGATGAGAGAGGCGAGTACAGTTGTCTCATTCTACAAATTTCTCGTAAAGTTAAACCAGATGGACTGTAGTGGTTGTTTGTTGGATGAATGTGTTTAATCATAGTTCAGAATCGACAAATAAATAATTAATTAAAAATATACAATGTCTAATATAATACTTGACACTTTCATATGATATATTTTGAAATAAAAGGAATGACAGCTCTCACAACCATTTTGAAAGAAATACGTTTTAATGGAAAAATAACGTTAAATCACATTACAGTAAGCGAGAATTTCGCGAGGCATTTGATATGACTTGAAGGGCCGCCATTTGGAGTCTTGATATAGACCTGCTGAAAAAAACGTTTTTATGCTAGAGCCGGGAATCGAATACCGGACCTTTTTATACCAGATAGACATGCTAACAATTACTTCACAGAGGCGGCAGGAGAGATTATTATTATTATTATTATTATTATTATTATTATTATTATTATTATTATTATTATTATTATTATTATTATTAAATATGCAGTAAATTGGAGAACTGCATTGTACGCAAGCCTACCCATTTTATTGGGGATTGTGAAATACCATCTTCCAGATCTTGGCTATTATAGAATCAGTATAGAATGAATATCCTGATGTAGTTATCAGAATTGAAATATCAGCTTTTTAATTTTGTTGCTTTGACTGATGAATAAGCATATAAAATGAATTGATTACTCCATAGATTAGTTAATAAAAGGAGAAGATGGAAATTGAAAGTCATCTCAACCTTGTACAGAAGGATGAAACATGTTTACATTGTATGCTCATTATAGTTAATGTGATATTACAAACTGTACCTGCTAATCACAATTCAGATACTATACATTTATTCAGTTCAGGAATATACAAATGGAATTTTAAGGAAACCACGGTTTAAGATAAATATGTAACATCAATTATATTTGTCTACGTTGGGTTCTCATAAGCCAGTATTGAAAGAAATATAATAATAATAATAATAATAATAATAATAATAATAATAATAATAATAATAATAATAATAAGTTGAAATCGGTTTTACTTTTGAAAAGTCTATAGTTCCCAAAATCCATTGTATTTTCATCTGTTAATCTCGTTTCTTGGAGTGCCAATATTTGAATATTTTGTTCTTTTAAAATTGCCTCCAATTCATGCAGTTTTCCTGCTCGCAAGAGGGAATTTATGTTTCACGTTCCGAAAAAGGTTTTGGTTTTTGGGCGAAGTTGACCAGAGGTCTCCGATACTCTCTGTTTGCGTGTTTGGCCAGACTCCCCAGAATCCGACAGCCTGGTATAGTATTTAGTTATCATAACGTTTGGACCGAAATCCAGTTTCATAGGACTGGAGTGGTTAGTTCCAGAACTACTGTAGTTCATCCGCCCTCTCTGCCGTTGGGAAAAAATCCTCTTCCGCCGTCGAAGCCGTTGACCTCCTCAGTTGATCCGCGAGTGCTTATTTGGCAAGGCCTTATTCGCACCCGTCCTGTATATCTACAGGAACTTCCACTATCAGCCATTGGGAAGCGCCGTGTCGGGGTTGAGGACCCCCATCCTAGTGTCTTACATGAGGTTAAGTCTAGCCCTTACTTAATTCAGAACCAAACCACCATGTAAGCTAACCAGGCACTATGAAGTGGATTGATGAAGTCTAAAAGGACTTAAAACTGGCAGGAATTACTAAAGAAGATATCCCAAACAGAGATATATTTAGAATTAAGGTGAATAAGTGGCAAGTTAACCAAGAGGACAAACCGAAGAAAAAAACTGGAGCAACTTGGACAGATGAAAACAAGCTCATAGCAAAAGAATGAAAGAAATTTGGGCTCAAAGGAAACGCATCTAAGTACTTTGCATAGACCTACATGGGCTCATCCGCAATTTAAAAAAAAGTTGAAATACGCACACACCGTGCATGGATTTAAGTACATTACTTGTCTTTACCCTGCGATTGATTTCTGTCTATTCTAAAAGGTAAGGTAAAGTGATCCCACTACAGGCCTCAGGAGGCCCTTGGGGTAGTAGGAGGTTAAGGCTCCCACTTTTTCTTGATAATCGGCACTTGATGTCAGCCGGGTTGTCAGCCCTGCGTGACGGCCGCCTTTACCCCAGAACAAGCGTCTGGTACTCATTTCAGTTAGAGGCTGAGTCGACCCCAGGGCCATAGTGCCGCCAGAAGGTTTGGGTCAGTTTAAAAATCCTGACCCCACCGGGACTCGAACCCTCGACCTTCCGGCTTGTAGCGCAGTGCCTTAACCACTACGCTACGGCGTGTCCCCTGTCTATTCTTACACTTTATAATATGGTATCTGTCACACAATTCCGAGCATAATATACATACACACACTTGTCATTTGGTTCGTGGTAGGTCTTGTTGCTGCACACCTTGTGGTGAAAGCCATGGGTTGCCAATCTGGTCGTCACGTGTCGCATTTCATGATTAGATTCCGTCCAGGTCCTATCTTGCATTGCACACGTTGCATAGAAGTCCTCCGGTATGCTGTGTTTCTTCTCGTGCAGGTCTCGTAGGAGCTATTATTAGGCGTCATTCGCTAGGAGAATTATCTCGCATCTTAGATCCTCTATCAAAAATGTCTCCCTGGTGAGCTCATACACTAGCCTCGATCTTGAGTTCTATGGTACTCTTAGAGCTCTCTTCAAATATCTACCCGTAGCTTTCACCCGCTCTAGTTCTTCCATCTGTTTGTATGTGAGGTATTCTCCCACTGATTCTAGGCCATACGTCAGGACGGGTAATATTTTTAGCCGAAACAGGTCCATAGCTGTGCTGATTGTGTGATGTTCCTGATTTCGTTCATGGCTCTAGTGGCCGCCACTGCTCTCGATTGAAAGAAATATACGGACGTGGAAAGTTTTCGAACTTTAATTAGATATTCTAAGAAGTCAAACTATTACGATTTCTTCTTCTTCTTTTTTCTTAAGCTTTATGGTCGAAGTTAGGGCATGAAGCCATCCCATACGGGGTGAATCATAAATATGGCTATACGTTTGATCGCATTGTGTCATGAAAATATTACCATTACAGGAAATAGGAAATTACCGTTGGAAAGGCAATTATTCAAGTTAAAAATGGAATAAAGCAAAACAGTGTAGAACTTACGTCATTAGTCAAAATGGCGTTGAATATGCAACAACAAATTACAATTGCTGCATGGGCAATAACGTATGCTAATGATCGTGAGGCCGCTAGAGGGCAAGACGTGAGTTTAACGTAGCATTGCAGCCATCGACTGTGGGGAAGTAGACAAAACGACTGCTGGAAACGGGGAGGATGCAGAAAATCCAACCTCCTGGAAGGCCTCGCATTATCACGGATGCAGAAACAAGGAAGAGAATTGTGGAGGCGTTCGACGCTAGCACACAAAAATCAACCTGCCAAAGCTGCACGTGAGCAGTGATTTGTTGTTGTGTTTGTTCTATCGTTGTAATTTGAAGGATTTCCTTTCCAATGATAACATCATATTTCCTTTAATAATAGTATTTTCGTCAAAAAAATGCGATCAAACGTATAGCCGTATTTCTGAATCACTCTGTGCAATACGTACATCATCATCATTAGCATTGTCTCCAAAGATTAGACCTGTTGGCTGTTGGTCTGTTCCGACTCAAAATTGCTCACGCCATCTCCTTAGAGGTCGATTTATTTTTCTTGTCCCCTCGGATTATAATATAAAACAGTTCTTGCCGCACTAGTGTTTGGCATTCGTAGGACATGGTCTCCTTCAATTTATTCTATAGTTTTTATTAATGTTGTCATTGGTTCTAAGTTCTCAAATATGCACGCCAGACTGATTAAATACCTCTTTATAATTTTAATACCAAAGCACAAATATCAAATAAAAAAATATGTTTTTATTTTTTTAACCCACTATAATCACAAATAAGAATGAGATGCACAAAGAAATTAGACATAGGCTCAATTCTGGAAATGCATGTTATTATGCATTGCAGAAACTCTTGATGTCTCAACTCCTTTCAAAAAACGTTAAGCTGAAAATATATAAAACTATTATTCTACCAGTTATATTATATGGGTGCGAAACATGGACTCTTACTTTAAGGGAGGAAAGGAGATTACGAGTATTTGAGAATAAAGTTCTTAGGAAAATTTTTGGACCAAAGAGAGATGAACAGACAGGTGAATGGAGAAGACTACATAACAATGAACTACATAGTCTTTATAGGAAGCCAGATATAATAAGAACAGTTAAGTCTCATAGACTGAGATGGGCAGGACATGTTGCGCGTATGGGGAATGAAAAACGTGCATGGAAACTTCTTGCAGGAAAGCCAGAAGGAAAACGCCCAGTTGGTAGACCAAGAATGAGGTGGGAGAACAACATTAACTATGATTTGAGGGAAGCAGATTATACAGGGAATGATTGGAAAGCATTAGCTCAGGATAGGGATGTATGGAGAGCTTATGTCCGCGCGGCCATGAACGTATGGGTTCGATAGTGCCAGTGAGTAAGTAAGAGTAAGTAACCCACTATCTGAAATTAGGCCCACCGCTGTTGGTCTCGAGGTAGCGTGCTGCCTCCCACGCAGCGGGCCCGGGTTCGATTCCCGATCGGGGCTGTTTTTTTTGGGTGAGGTTTTTATCGGGGTTTTTCCTCACCTTCAAGACAAATGTCAGGAAAACTTTAAGGCCCAAACTGTCCCCGAAGTCATATGGCCATCATCATCCCATTATCATCATCATCATCATCATCATCCTTCACCGGTGTGGAAAGCAACGGGAAGCTACCACACCTACAATTCCCTAGTAAAGCTGCAAGCATAGCATGAAAATGCTATGATTGCTGTGAAGGACCTGCCTTCGGGCAGAATTACTATCCATGGATGGATCTGTTTAGAGGTCAATTTATATTTCTTGTCCCCTCGAATTATAATATAAAACAGTTCTTGCCGCACTAGTGTTTGGCATTCGTAGAACATGGTCTCCTTCAATTTATTCTATAGTTTTTATTAATGTTGTCATTGGTTCTAAATTATCAAATATACACGCCGGTCTGATTCAATACCTCTTTATAATTTTAATACCAATGCACAACTATAAATAAAAAAAAAGGTTTTTCTTTTTCCGTTTTTTTTAACCTGCTATCTGAAATTACTTATTTGTAATTCTACAACCAGATACATTTCTTCGTTTTGGTACTGAAATATTCTGCACATTGGAATTTGCGCTTCGTCCGTAGGATAACGATTTTATGATGCTAAATCCATCCCTTTCCCTTCATCAGTCCATTCCATTCGAACGAGAAAAAATACCTAGCGTGTATTAGAAGCGTTTACTATTCAGACATGTCTATAAGAAAGAAACATTATAAAAATTATGACAACGGTACTTTAACTGTAACCTATAGCTGTATTGTTTTTATTTTCATCGTTTAAACACTTCTAGATCATTGACCGAGACTAATTTTGACGAATGTGTATTTAACATTCTTATTAGTTGTTTTTCAAACATTGAGCTTAAAATGACTTCTTAATTTATGTTAGGAAAGAAATATATTCTTGTTGAAATAATTTGTATTTTATGTTGGTTCTAGTGGGATAGTGGTTACTTATCTCACCTCTGGTTCCATGGGTTCAAAAGCAGCCGGAATCGAGGGTGTTAAGGCGTAACAATTCTGAACATAGTTTTCTTAGAAAGGAATTAAAGTGTTAGTAACTAATGTCAAATATTTCGACATATAAAATAAACTGAAGTCTGTAATAAGTCTTTGAGGAAAATTTGTCGGCCATTTCACGACCAGATTTAAATTATGACGCTAATGACCTAAAATGCGTAAGAGGGCCATCAAGTACAGTTTACCTACCTACTTTCGTGTATTTTATACATTCCACTAGTGTCTTGACTACATTTAGGTCCACATAAATGAACAGAAAAATACTACAACTATTCTTTAGAATATTCCATTCAACTAGGAAAAATAGAAAGCACTGTTTAACATCGTCTAGTTGGTCGAATGACATGCACAAAGAAATTAAACATAGACTAAATTCTGGAAATTAGTGCTATTATACATTACTGGGACTCTTGTCGTCCCAACTCCTTTCAAAAATCATTAAGGGGAGAAGTTACCTTGTAACTCCGCCATGTTAAATGTTTTAATTTTAATGTTCCTTTTCAGAAGAACTGTTCACAGTAAACATTAATTTTTTCTCACATATACATACACTATTTGGCAATAAAATTACATTTTTTCTAGAACACAGCATTAAAAATGAAACAGTAAGATTTTTTTAAAAGAATGCAATTTTTTGGTGCATTTTGAAAAGGAAAATAATTTTTGGTGCCAATTTGGTGGGAAATTAAGTTTAAAGTTTTACACTACTCACAGTCCTACCCTGCAGTATGCCCTTTAAACCTACACTTAGGACCTTTAAATAAGTTTGTGGTGCAAAACCAATTTATATTCATATAGAACACACTTCAAGGTATAAACAAAAATTCAGATTTTGCCCATTTATAAGGTACCTTCTCCTCTTAAACTGAACATTTATAAAACTGTTATCCTCCCAATTTTATTATATGGATGCCAAACATGGACTCTTACTTTAAGGGGAGAAAGAAAATTACGAGTATTTGAGAATAAACTTCTTAGGAAAATTGTTGAACCAAAGACAGATAAACAGACAGGCGAATGGAGAAAAACTACATAACAGTGAGCACATGGTCGTTATAAGAAACCAGATATAACAAGAAAAGTTAAAGTCTCGTAGACTGCGATGAACAGGACATGTGGCACGAATGAGGAATAAAAGAAGGGCATGGGAACTTCTTATAGGAAAACCAGAGGATAAACGCCCAGATGGTAGACCAAGGATGAGGTGGGAGAATGACATTAACCATGATTTGAATGAAAGAAGGGCATGGAAACTTCTTGTAGGAAAACAGAGGATAAACGTCCAGATGGTAGACCAAGGATGAGGTGGGAAAATAACATTAACCATGATTTAAATGAAAGAAGGGCATGGAAACTTTTTATAGGAAAACAGAGGATAAACGCCCAGTTGGTAGACCAAGGATGAGGTGGGTGAATATCATTAACCATGATTTGATGGAACTAGGTTATACAGGAGATGATTAGAAAACATTAGCTCAGGATAGGGATATATGGAGAGCTTATGTCCACGCGGCCATGAACCAACGGGTTCAGCAGAGCCAGTGAGTTGGAGTGGGTTGGTCTACTTGGATATGAGATTTGACGTCATACTGAGGCCTCGTCTCACAGCGTCGTAAGTTACGAGTTCATTTTGTAATTGGAAAATCCGTTAATACCATTATGACCTTGATCATTAAAAAATAACCTGGTTTCTTTATGTTTCTTTCAAATATTCTCCAATTATCTCTGAACAAATTTATTTTCCTTCCGGTTTTGAATGGAAAATAAATTTGTTAACTTATAATGAGGAATGTGATATATCCTTTAAAATACAAAACTATAATAAAGCTTTAAGAATTATCAACCAAGTTTTTAAACCATCAAAAGTGCAGACACACAAGAATGGAAATCTATAAAGTTCTCGCTAGACCCATAATCTGTTATGGCAGTGAAGCTTGGACCATCAGAACTCAGGATGACCGTCATATTACAGCTACGGAGATGAAATTTCTGCGACGAACTGCAGGTTATAGCCTTCTAGACCACCAAAGAAATTCAACAATAGCCAGAGAGTTAAACATCGTACCTATATCTGAATACCTCCAAGAATATAGAAACAATTGGCTAGCCCATTCAGCGCATGGATCATCACAGAATACCAAAACAAATTCTTCACTACATTCCTCGAGGCAAGATCTGTGGGTCGACCTTTTCGGAGATGGCGGGAGACCGTAACGGGCCACTGGGCCTAATACTTGAAAGGACGATGATGATGATGACAAATTTATTTTATTGTTGATACTGTTGAGGTACAAATGCTCCTGTCTAAGGAATGGAAAACTCGAGGTCTATTCTATATCCTCGACTATGATTCACTTCTTTTGCAGCATAAAAAAACTAGCATATTATTGAAATTTTAGTGAAATTTTACGCTTGTAACTTTAGAGAACGAAAGACAAGATGGACTCATACTTGTCTTAGCTAATTCGTTTGTTCTTCATAAAAATCAGTCTAGAAATAATCAGTTTATGATGAGTGTTCCCGGAAATATAACTGATTGAGAAATAAATAGTTTCTCAAGGATTTAGGTTAGTAGAAAGAGGCGCCAGGTGTAAGCATCTGGTTTCTATTCTGAAGCAACTTCTCTTGAACCGTGAAATATTGCAATGCATTATTCTCCGTAGGTTGCAGTTTTAATAAAAGAAAAGGTTGGACACCTCTTATTGAAGTATTAAGTGATCTAGTTACTGGTTTCATACATTATACAGGGTGTTTCAGAATAAGCATTACGGACTTCTAGGGGTTCCACGTGGCGACTCTGTCTTTGGTTACATAATGTGTACCTGTTACGCATGTTTTGTGTACCTGCTACGCATGTGTTCATACACACGCCCCACAAGACCTGGTGTGTGCTCAATAATTTCTGTTGCCGCCAGAATTCGTGCAAGAAGATATTTCTCCTACTTGACAGGTGTAGTACAACCCTTAGAAGTCAATAATACTTATTCTGAAACACAAGACACACGAAATCAGTCCATAGTATTTCGGTCTTCAAACTTATTTTACATCGAAATGGTATGTTTCCGGACATGGGTTCCTTATCAAAACTTTATCTACTGAGTCCCCTATACAACCCTTAGAAGTCTGTAATAGACTACTTATTCTGAAGCACCATGTGTAGATCAATTATATTATCTCCAAATTAGACTTTGATCGATTTAGGAATTCGATAACTTTTTAAAGTGCTGTATATTAAGGAACCAAATGGATATCTAAGTTAGGTTTCAGTGCAGAAATGGTTTTACCGTTAAGTAAGTTGATATTTAATAATGATGTGACATGTACCAATAGAAACGCATATCCTTTTTGTAGATTATAAGAAAGCTTTTGATAAAGTATCTAGACCAAAATTATGGAACATACTAAATGAAAAAGGAATTCCACTACACCTGATAGCGGTAATTAAAGAAATGTATGAAAAAACAAAAACAAAAATAAATCAAAGGGAACCAATAAATATAACAGGAGAAGTTAGACAATGTTGTCCATTATCAACCACTCTTTTTAACATTTATTTTGAGATAAGATCATGGAAAACAACTGGGGGTATTAACTTAGGAAATCTAATTATGAAAACATTAGCTTTTACAGATGACCAGATTTTAATAGCAAAATCAGAAGACGAATTACAAAGAATTAAATATTTAAAAAAATATAATATGAAAATATCATCAGAAAAAAAATGGCTTTCAAGGACTCTTAACCAGTTCGGACAAAGATAATATTAGAAAATAAACTAATAGGACAAGTGACAAAATATAACTTTCTAGGTTGCGAAATATCATATACAACGGAAACACATATAAATAACAAACTAAATAAGTTTAATTATATAACAGGAACACTAAAAATAACTTTGAAAAATAAAGCCAGAAAAGGCTCTATAATGAAATTATACGAGACGATGGCAGTTCCTATTATTACTTACGGATTCGAAACATGGACAGTGACAACACAATAATCTACCAGACTCCAAGCTTCTGAAATGAAATTCTTCAGACCAATAACAGGATATTAAAGAACAGAGAAAAAAAACACAACACAGAAATAAGACAGCAACTAAAAGTAGATGAATTAATAAACACAACAATAGTGAAATACAAAACAAACTGGAAAGAACACTTAGCAAGGATGACTGAGAACAGAATACCAAAAGCAGCCTACAACTATTCACCAAGAGGAAGAAGAAGTTTGGGAAGACCAAAGAAAAGATGGAAAGAACAGCAATTTAGAGCCGGATCCGGCTAACAAAAAGCCTAAACCGTGATGAAGAAGAAGAAGAAATGTACCACAGTCTCTACCTTACAAAGATTCGTTTCCTGGTGGGTCAGGGGATTTTAAATATTCGCTTTGAGTCTGAATCTCGGTATATGCCCTTTGCCTTGTGTTATCTTCAATGGTGACCCTGGCACACTTGCTAACTATACACCCGCTTTTTTTGTACCTGTATAATGTGTGATTTGGAGTTCCAGCTTCTTGCCCGCAGGCGACCAGCCAAGTCATTGGCCTATAATTTCATAGGGTTGTAAGTACGCAAAACATAATACATTCAATGTTTTATTTCGTCAATTTTTAATCCCTTATGAACTAATTGTTTCCAATCATCAAGAATATCGTGTAAATATATATTAAAAAGCGTTGGGGAAAGGTTACACCCCTGTTTTAAACCACAAGAAATGCTACACCCCTGTTTTAAATCATAAAGTAAGAAAGGATACTCAGCTAAGATATTACTCAACGATGGCACCACCAGTGGCGATGTATGGAAGTGAAGGAAAAAGAAAAAAAAACATCAGGCAGCGGAAATGAGCTTTCTACGGGCTGTGAAAGGTTGTACAAGAGAAGAGCATATTAGAAATGAGAATATTAGAGAGGAACTAAAAGTACAACCACTTCTTCAACAAATAGAACGCAGGAACAATTAAATAGAACATCTGCAAAGAATGACAGAGGATACGATACCAAAGATGGCACTGATGTTTAATCCTGGATGACGAAGATCGGTAGGAAGACCAAGAAAGCGCTGGGTTGAACAGATGTGAGATCGGAACAGGCAAAGACCAAGAAAGCGCTGGGTTGAACAGATGTGAGATCGGAACAGGCAAAGACCAAGAAAGCGCTGGGTTGAACAGATGTGAGATCGGAACAGGCAAAGACCAAGAAAGCGCTGGGTTGAACAGATGTGAGATCGGAACAGGCAAAGACCAAGAAAGCGCTGGGTTGAACAGATGTGAGATCGGAACAGGCAAAGACCTAATCAGTGAAGGATGATGATGATGTTGTAAGTAAGCTACAACATTAGTAGTAGTAGTAGTAGGCTAGTAGTTTATTTTAAGACGTTCTTTATCAGCTTAGATCATCAGCATTTAAATTCAAAACTGGACATGTAAGGCCAACAAATTTTGCTCAGTTCTCTTGTTTTAGGCTTGAAGTTCTTTTACGTTCATTAACTCGAAAGCACGGGACCTACGACTTTACTTCCCTTTCGAAGGAAGCCATTCCCAAAATGTTTACTTCCTAAAAGTATCCATACCCGCGGCCAGGTTTGATTCCGTTAAATTCGGTATCAGTCGCGAACATGGTAAATACTAGTCCACCGTGACCGCGAGAGTATAGATCCTACTAAAGGAGAAAGTATAAAAAAATAAAGAAAAATAAACTTTTTACAAAAATATAAATAAGCTAATTAGGCTTATTTATGAGACAAAATTATTAACAGTCATATTAATAAAAATAGCTTATACACTATATATATTTTTCTTCTTCTTCTTCTTCTTCTTCTTCTTCTTCTTCTTCTTCTTCCTTCCAAGTATTAGGCCAAGGCCTGTTACGATCCTATAGAGAATTTTCCCTCCAGCGTTTCATAGGACGGCCCAGTGATCTTCGTCCTCTTGGTATATAATTATAAACAGCTTTGGGGATCCGATTTGAACTCATTCTTTCTAGATGGTGTTCCAATTTAGTTGGTTCAAAAATTGGCGTAGTCTTCAATTCTTTTAAGATATCGGTGTTCCTTTTCCGATCCCATCTGGTGTAACCCGCTGTTCTGCGCATGAATCTCATTTCACAAGCCGTTATTCTGCTTTCATGTTGTCTTTTTAGTGTCCATGCTTCACTACCATAGGTCAACACTGGTCTAGCCAAAGTGTTATATAAACGTATATACAGCTTATACAATGTTCATTAGTAAGAATTTTGAACTCAGATATGTACAAACCTTGTAGCCTATAGGCCTAAAAGTTATACAGTAAAACTTGCTCAAAGCGGAATCGCATGGGAACCAATTTTTTTCCACATTAGACGAAATTCCGCATTATAAAAAAAACTAAAATTTATTAATAATCTTAGATTATAGGGTACATTATTTGTTTTTGTACCTTGGATTAATTGTAAATCCGCTACCGTTGAAAAGTGAAGTATAGTATGTACTAGCGACTTCGACGGTAAAGCGCGAAAAAAAGTCCCGTTTCGTCAGTGTTAAAAATGTCTCTTATGCGCGTATCCTGAAATTAAAGTATACAGTTTCGGTTTCCGCTCACAAACTACACTTTCGTCTACATTATTTGATTCCCCTCAAATTTCATTCCACACTACATTGTGTCGTATTTTAAAACTGTCCACAACCAACCTGAAGATGCCTTGAAATGGTTATTCCCTACGGATTTAGCAACGGATAGAGCTAGACTTTTGAGCATCGCGATCGGTCTGGAAATTAGGAGATTTATCTTCAATCACTTTCACTTTTGCGTTTAATGACAATGATACATACGTTTTAGCCATTTTTTATTTCGTAAATTCAGAACGCTAATTTAAGATTTTATAGTGTGATGGTTATTTGTAAGACAGATATCTGTATTTCACATAACGGATGTACAGTGAGTCCGAAAGAAAATTTCAGGTACAGGTAGAATTTCTACTTCACCCGACGGCAGGAATCATTCCTTATTGTCTTCTTGGCCTAACGGGAATTCAATAAATTGGAAACAAATTATCTCTCTGTCTTTCCGCTTTATAATTTGTTCATGAATTATGCAGGAATATTCTTCCGTTTCCGCGTTGGAGAAATTCCGTTTTATGCAAAATAAATACACATGAAATTACTATTATTTCGCCGAGACCAATAAATTTGTTCACATTTGACAGATTTCCGCATTATTCACGTTCCGGATTGAAACACGTTTTACTGTATATGGATTATTAGAAAGATGGTATGTATATAATAAAACAAATGATTTTTTTTATCAAATGCCACTGGTTTGTCTTTCGACATTCCTGGTTTCTCTCCTGGCATGACGTACTTGTAACACACTTCTGAGGTTGGGGCGCCTGGAAGGCGGGGTTACGTTGCCGCGATGATATTATGGGTGATGGTGATGATAATGGTGCGCCAGGAGAGTCCCTAATCCTAAGCTTAACCTAAGATGAATATGAATGATGATGATTGCGATGACCATATGATTTCGGGGACCGTTTGGGCCTTAAAGTTTTCCTGACATTTGTCTTACAGATGAGGAAAAATCCCGATAAAAACCTCACCCAGAAAAACTGTCCCGACCGGGGATCGAACCCGGGCCCTCTGCGTGACAAGGCAGCACGCTACTCCGAGACCACAGCGGTTGTAGGTCTATTTATTTTCCGCGTGGATGAAAAACACTAATAAAATAGATAGAAAATATTTACTGGAGTATTTTTATTCAATTACTTAGAGACGTTTTAACATCTAAGGCCTGATTGCGTCTATTTATTTTTTTATTATTTATGATGCTATGAATGGTAATTATGAAGAAATGTATCTTGGAAATGAAATTACAACAGATAATTTGCCTTGACGACTGAGGAAAGCCAAAGAAAAAAACTGTCAGGTTGATCGACATCGAAGTTTTGAACCAGGACCTCCCAAATATGGGATTTAAACGCTACCGCTTGAGGCAGCTGCTCGGTACTTGAGTGTTAAATTAGTAATAAGAACCCATTATAGTGGTGTTCTCATTATCGCAGCACGTACATACAAATAGTGAATCTACATTCCCATCTTTTCAAGATGTGAGACATGTGTCTGATTTCTGTGTGCTACCCTCGGAAACAGAGATTTCACAGTTTTAATAAAAACGTGTTTTGAAATAGGGTTGGATTATCTATCTGATTACAAAATTTGTCGCTCTAATCAGACTATATATATATATATATATATATATATATATATATTATAATATATATTAGGGTTATAACTTTTTGGACTTTTGCGAAATAAAATATTTTCTGTGCAATGAATAGGTGAACTTTTGCTTAAAACCGTTGAAAAAGGCCTTCATTTCACCGAGCTTCAAGAAAAGGACATCCCCAAATCAATATTAAATATTGATATATAAATATATTTGGAGGTGACCTTTTCTTGAAGCTCAGTGAAATGAAGGCCTTTTTCAATGATTTTAAGTAAAAGTTCACCCATTCATTGCACAGGAAATGTTTTATTTCACAAAAGTCCAAAAAATTATAACCCTAATATATAATTCCTTGCCTCTAGTTCTGAGGGACGTGGGTTTAAACTTAGCTGGGGTCGATGGATTTTTAGGGTTGAAAAATCCATTGGCCAGGTTCTCCGGAAGGGACTTTAAGCCGTGTCCCGAATCTGAAGATTTTCAGGCTCGTTAATGAACCGCAAGTCTGAATAAAGAGACCTCTGTGCAAAATTTACGAACCATTACCCATCCAAATAATATTTTAGTTACTCACGGGTGTCTAGCTGAGGTGATATGTCGATCCCATACTCGTTGACATTTAAGGGCAAATAAGCGCAACTAAATGAGCTTGTTTAAAACACTCACTTAATCCCCATACGGGGAAATTCGGGATATATTCTTCTTCTTCACTTCCTGGTTTAGGCAAGAGTTGCCTGTTCCGTCTTCACTAATATATCTAAGACCATGTCTTCCGAGGACGTCCGACATCTCTTCTTCCTCTTGGAAAATAATGGAAGATTTTATTTGGTAATCTACTTTCTTACATTATTTCTACATGTTCTTTCCACTGTATCTTGTTGTTAAATACGTATCTTTTCTTTTATGGAGTAGATCTGCAGTTCTTCACGGATATCCTCGTTTCTTATCTGGTCCATTCTAGTGCAGCCTTTTACTCTTCTTAAAAATTTCATCTCGGCTGCTTGGATTTTACTTTCTTGTTTGGTAGTGGTAATCAAAGATTCACTTCCATACAAAAGGACAGGAACAGCCATTGTTTTATAAAATTTTAATTTTGTTTGTTTAGGGGCTTTATTATTCAATGTTCTATTTATTGTACCACAAATAGCTTGGGATATATACATTCAAGCCAATTTAGTGTAAAACGCACTTTAATTTGGCTATTGTTAATAAAAATAACGAGAAAAACAAATTACATTTTTTTTTCGAATTCTGATTACAGTTTGATTTTCCTCTTCTGTCTGACTTTTTGGACTATAGTGATGTAAATGAGGTGCAGGCGAACCTGCTCTCCTCGCTTTAGGATCTTATTTTTTGCCCTATTCGGGTTTACAGTTATGTTGTTTATGAGTTTTTTGAAATTTTGGGTTGTGATAAAAAAAGTTTGTGATGTGTTATGTCTGGCCATAGAGAAAAGAAGTTGCTCTGAAAATTAACATGATTGGGAAAGGTGAAACGTTTTTTGAGGATTTATGTTTGAATTCTAAAGAAATTTTATGCACAGGGAGGGATAAAAGCCGAGAAGAAAGCTGTTTGATATTTATGAACAAGATTGAGTTGATATATGGACGGGTTATAGTCAAAGTGGTGTAAATCACACATTTGTTTTCCAGAAATTGATACAACGCAAAATATACTGTAATAAATTCGGAAACAAAAATGTTGTACTATAATGTTAACATTTTAGAGGTGTTATATGAATCCAAATTTAAATTGTGTTGAATTTATAGAGCTAGAATGTTTATAATTTTATTGCTGACGTAAAGGACTTTACATATTGTAACTTTAGCTATACTTAGTGGAATGCAGGCTTTCACGGCCGGTAATCATGGTAGTAAAAGATTCCGGGCTATGTGGCCGTGGTCTATAACTGGCGTTTCTTCCAGACGTTTCTCCCTCAACTGCGGAGGGCATCTTCAGTGGCGAGCGCTAGAAGCTGTTGTTTCCCTGTCGTAGACTCGCAGGGAAACAACAGCTTCTAGCGCTCGCCACTGAAGATGCCCTCCGCAGTTGAGGGAGAAACGTCTGGAAGAAACGCCAGTTATAGACCACGGCCACATAGCCCGGAATCTTTTACTACCATTTAGCTATACTTGTTTTAGAGAAAAAATAAATATACCTTTATTGCATAATATCATTACAGAATTATTATTATTATTATTATTATTATTATTATTATTATCATTATCATTATTATTATCATCATCATCATCATCGTCTATCCACAATTAATGCTGTATTTGGTCAGTTTATCCCTTCCGCCTGTTCTGTTATAGCCATTTTTTTTCTCGATTTCTTATGTCATTCTGTTTATAGTTTTCATTAATCGTGGGAGACGACCCCTTGGCATTCGATGGATAGTTCAAACCAGTAAAGTAAAGTAAAGTGATCCCACAACAGGCCTCAGGAGGCCCTTGGGGTAATAGGAGGTTAAGGCTCCCACTTTTTCTAGACAATCGGCACTTTATGTCAGCCGGGTTGTCAGCTCTGCGTGACGGCCGCCTTTACCCCAGAACAAGCGTCTGGTACTCATTTCAGTTAGAGGCTGAGTCGACCCCAGGGCCATAGTGCCGCCAGAGGGTTTGGGTCAGTTTAACAATCCTGACCCCAACGGGACTTGAACCTTCGACCCTCCGGCTTGTAGCTCAGTGCCTTAACCACTACGCTACGGCGAGTAGTTTTTATATTGTATTTTTATCTAAGACTGTAATCTTAATACGTAATATATTTTTAATTGCACTCGCAGTCTGACCAGGTACATCATCTTGTATTTCTCGTAAACTTGATTCCAGAATTCGTGATTTATCAAGTAGTTAAAAGTTCGTATTTTATTGTCGTACGATAAAAACTCCATCTCGCGACAGACCTGAAAGACCCTTGCCTGCCATTTGGCTGCTGGCCTACATCTACATGAACTAATGACAGTGTTATAAACGATTATCCAGCTACTATAGAGGTGACATGCGGTCAACATGTCAGGTCCCCCAGCCGTTATCTTTGGTTTTCTTAACCTGGAGCCGCTAATTATTGTAGCTACCCAAATTCCTCACGATACTGAGTGGGCACCGGTCCCATACTGGCTGAAATTCCATGAGAAAATGTTTTCCCTCATAGAGTCCCGAACCAGTGCAAGTCTCGTAGCGTACAATAAAATATGGAGAGCCAAAGTGTCATAAATGTTTTTCTATTTGGTTAGATCTCTGTATCGGTCCATATTCAGGCATTACGATAATAGTATATTACGATGCGAGGTTGGGAAGTGGTTTTTACAGAATCGAGGAAATTGTTTAAAAACCTCACTATCGCTCGGTTTTTAATTTCCGAGATTCTGTAAAACACTTCACAAACGTGCGTTGTGCATTATTTTTGCGCGATGGTGTTTTCAAAATAATAAATAATAGTAAAATAATATGTTGTTGGAAATATTTGCGTTCATTATAAATAATTGACTAACGTTAACAGTGGTGGGCAATGTTTATTAGTTCAAACAACAGGAGGCTGTGAAACCATTTAGTGATAAAATGGCAGCAAGTACGTATTTATTGTTTTAAATAAAGTTCAGTTCATTTAAAATGCAGTGGTGATTTGTTTCGCATAATGTATATGAACACTACCTTTTGGATATTTTTTGTATACAGTATACATTGCATGTAGTTTACTTACAGGACAATGGTTTTACTTTCCGCACGCGTGTTTGTAATATGTAATATTACAGTATAGTTATTTTATTGCAGTATAGTATAGCCCCGAAGTGTAGGAAGTTGAACTTTCAATCATGGTCGCCATTGCTGTAAGTACGACAAAACGCACTATTGCGCAAAAATTATATTAGTGTTCTTGATTTGACAACACATGCTCCATCTCTGATGAAAAAGTTTTGAACAGTTTAATTTGAAATCATACATGTACTAGAAAAGTGTCAAATGAATATCTTAATTGTGAAGTGATTTTAATATCAAGTGAATTAAGACTTTCAATAAAGTATATATTTTGTATAGTGAATGAAAGTTTTCAACTTTCCATTCCAATGCTATTGCAGTAGTGCTTCTCCAGCTACAGCTAATTAAAATATATATCTCATTTCGTTAACAAAGTTAACCCCTGGAAGTTTTGGTAAGAAATCCAACGCATTTCGGACAGACCGGTGATGGATTTCATTACGCTCGTTTCAAGTAGGAAGAATAAGAGAGTATTGCTCCGCTGCACTAGAATGAAACTGAGAGGAATCTAAAAGCTGTGACAGAATGTAATGCATTTACAGGTCAGTTTACAGAGGAACGACCCAACCACTATCATTATTTTTGCAAGTTATCGATCAATAAGTTATTTTAATTTTAAATACTTGAAATTTTATTATGAATAATGATAATAATAATAATGATAATAATAATAATAATAATAATAATAATAATAATAATATAATAATATCTGCCAGAGGGCAGATCTTTCACTGCATTCATAGCATTTTCATGCTATGCTTTGCAGCTTTACTAGGGAATCATAAGTGTGGTAGCTTCCCGTTGCTTTCCGCACCGGTGAAGGATGGTGATGATGATGATGGTAGGATGATTTTCTGAGACCGTTGGGCCCTAAGCTTCCTGACATTTGTCTAACAGGTGAGGAAAAACTCCGAAAAAAACCTCACCCAGGAACTTGTCCCTACCGGGAATCGAACCCGGGCCCGCTGCGTGATAAGTCAGCACGCTACCTCGAGACCACAACGGTGGACTAATAGTAATGTAATAATAATAACAATAATAATATAATAACAACAATAACAATAGCAACAATAATAATAATGACAATAATAGAGAAGTCAACAAATAATAGGGATACATGTAATTGATACAGAAAAAAACATTTTTGGTCTTAAAAAAAGTTTCTAATTTTTTGTTATTGTCTGACAGTCCTTGGTTATTATGGTATTGGTATTATAGTATATGATTTGTATGGAAGAGATTATGTATAATGAAATATGAGAATATGAAACAAATAGCTAAAGGGCATAAAATAATGCACATAATTAAAATTCAATTGGGACAACCATACGATATGGATTATCCTTTCCACAATCCGATTTATTACCAAGGTTTACTTTCAGTCCATCACGTATGTTCTCTATCTGTAGTATAGGAAATATGCTTTCGCTATCTATTTTTTCCCCTTCATAATTGAATGACAATTATATATAGATAATACCGGTAGCTTTCTGCTAGGTATAATGTCACCATTTATTTTTCGAATTCTACAATTCAAAGAGTAAAAACACAATGCAAATTGTCTCGAATACTACACCACTTAATGTTAATAACTAACTCATTGGCACTATTGGACCCGTAGGTTCATGAAGCTCGGGAATAAAGCCATAACATAATTTACATCTTGGCCTAATATTTTCCAATCAATCACTGTATAATTTACCTCCCTCAAATCATGATTGTTATTCTCTCACCTCATTCTTAGCCTAAGACGCTTTCCCTATAAGAAGTATTCATTCCTTTTCTTCATCTACCATACGTGACACATGTCCTGAGCATCGAGTCTATGAGACTTAACTGCTTTTATTGCATCTGGTTTCCTATGAAGATTGTGTAGCTGACTGTTATGTAGTTTTCTCCATTCATCTGTCTATTCGTCTTAGTAGCTTAATTCCTTCGGAAATAGCTAAAAATAATCTTCTTCTTCTTCTTATTCACGGTTTAGGCTTATTTACTAGCCTGTTCCGGCTCCAAATTGCTGCTCTTTCCATCTTTTCCTTGGTCTTCCCAAACTTCTTCTTCCCCGTGGTGAATATTGTATGCTGCTTGCTAAAAATAATAAAACTTATATTTTTGTGTCCGTGAAAACTCCAGATACCATTAAACAACATGAAAAAGAGAGAGTTCTGATGTGACAAAAAGGGAAAGATATTAAATTAATTTGTCATCTTTACAGATATCAACAAAAGCTAATTTAAAAATATTTTATTTTTAGAAGGTCTTATTTCAAACTGATTTGATGATGACGTTATATGTGTGGGGTATTTATGTTTGTTGTATTATGCAAGTCCACCGCTATGGTCTCGAGGTAGCGTGCTGCCTTGTCACGCAGCGGGCCCGGGTTCGATCCCCGGTCGGGGCAGTTTTTCTGGGTGAGGTTTTTATCGGGGTTTTTCCTCACCTGTAAGACAAATGTCAGGAAAATTTTTAAGGCCCAAACGGTCCCCGAAATCATATGGCCATCATCCTTAGCATTATCATCTCATCATGACCATCATCCTTCACCGGTGTGGAAAGCAACGGGAAGCTACCACATCTACAATTCCCTAGTAAAGATGCAAAGCATAGCATGAAAATGCTATGATTGCAGTGAAAGACCTGCCCTCGGGCAGAATTACTGTGGATGGATGGTATTATGCAACACTGAAGGACACATTTCTTATGAAGGAATATAGGCCTATTTGTGCTACAGAAAACATCTCACTATAGACGAATTGTCGCGAAACGATATTACCATAACAAACAAAACATATTTCGTTTTTATCTTTTGGGGTTACAGACCTAAAAAGTCCTGGCAAACGCTTTAATACAATAATATTATACTCCTCGTCCACCACGGATCTGCTAACGAGTATCAGGAGATCTACAGGGTTACTGTATTTTTCAAATAAATAATATAATAATGCAGTATTATACTTTTCTTTGATGCGTCCACCGCTGTGGTCTCAAAGTAGAGTGCTGCCTTGTCCCACAGTGGGTCCGGGTTCGATCCCCGGTCGGGACAGTTTTTATGGGTGAGGTTTTTATCGGGGTTTTTCCTCACCTGTTAGACAAATGTCAGGAAAACTAAGGCCCAAACGGTCCACGAAATAATATGGCCATCGCAATCATTATCATTCATATTCATCTTAGATTAAGCTTAGGATTAAGGACGCTCCTGGCGCACCACTATCATCATCACCCATCATATCATCGTGGCAACGTAACCCCGCATTCCAGGCGCCCCAACCTCAGAAGTGGGTTACAAGTACGCCATTTCAGGAGAGAACACCAGAAATGTCGAAAGACAACCTGGGGCATTTGCCAAAAAAAAAAACTTTTCTTTGATGCCAGCCGTACAATACTTTAAGCAGACTATATTGTATAATTGTAATACATCGGCAAATATACACGCCAATTGTCATGTTACACACTGTTATACGAAATGGTGATTTATTATAATACGAGAATTAGAAAATAAAGTTGTCTGGAAACTTTTTGGACCAAAGAGAGATGAACAGACAGGCGAATAGACATAACAGTGAGTTACACGATGTTTATAGCAAACCTTATAATAAGAACAGTTGAGTCTCGTAGACTGAGATGGGAAGGATATGTGGTACGAATGAGAAATGAAAGAGGGGCTTGGAAGCTTTTTATAGGAAAACCAGAGGGGAAAACGCTGCGTTGGCAGACCAAGAATAAGGTGGAAGAATAACATTAACCATAATTTGAGGAAAATAGATTATAGAAGCAATGTTGGAAGACATGGGCTCAGGATGGGGATGTGTGGAGAGTTTATGTGCGCGGCCATGAAAGTACGGGCTCGATAGTGCCAGTGAGTTAGTTGGTTAAAGATTCATTTGAGAATCCATGAATTAGTTTTAAAGCTCAAAATGAATAGTGATTTAAAAAATTGAATATTTAGATGACAAAAAATGACGTAAACCAGTGTATCACTACTCATAGCCTTCTTCAGAAACTTGGTTTATTGATGATAGTAAAACATAGCATTTCTTTAAAATGATATATTTAGTTTCTAAGTTTTATTTCCCTATAAAAACTATACGTTAGAAATTTCGTCATACTAGGATACCTCAATCACTGTCGTTAACAATCTGAACAAGGAAAGTATTACCTAAATCAGAAAAACAATACAACTTCCTCCAAGATAATTATAAGTATACCTAGTAAAAACAGTACTGGCACATAATTAATTGTAAAACAAGCTTTATTATCAGCGGATATGTTTGGAACTTTCCTAGGGAACCTGTTCTGAACTCAATTTTTTTATACGAATTGCGTGCTATATTTGATATACGTTTCGTTTATTGAAAATTGATAAAATAAATTAATATATAATGAGTTACTCAACCACTGGAATTCTTCTTTTTCTTCTTCTTCACTTCATGGGCTAGGCAAATTGCCTGTTCCGCCTCACAGTTGTTCTATCCATATTTTCACTGGCCTTCCTACATTCCTTGAACCTCTTGGCTTGTAGTTAAATGCTGCTTTTGGTAATCTTGTTACATTCATTCTTTCTACATGTCTAAACCATTTCTTCTCTATATTCTTTGATTTTATCATTCAATGGATATATATTTAACTCTATTCTTATATCTCATTCTTTATCCGATCCATTCTGGTGCAGCCTTTTGTTTTTCTAAGGAAGTTAATATCTACGCTTTGTATTCTACTTTGTAATCGTTTGGTCATTACCCAAGTTTCACTCCCGTAAAGTAATGCAGGAACTGTCAATGTTTTATAAAACTTCAATCCAGTATCTCTTCTTGTTTTGGAATTTGGGAATCTTATTAGGGAGATTTGTTTTCAAATTCTCAGTCGTCTCATCATCATCATTGTCGTCGTCGTCGTCTTCACTCCAAAGGATTAGGCAATTGCCCGTTCCGACTTCCTAATACATCAGCCCAACGTTTTCTAGGTCTTCGGATATCACGTCTTCCTCTTGCTTGATAATTTCTTGATAACAATGGATATTTCTTCTTACTCATTCCATTCATGAGATGAATCCACTTTTGTCTATAATTCGTAACTTTATCCAATAAAAGCTGCACTATTAATTCTTCTCTTATATCCTCATTTCTAATTGTACGAAGTTTTATACGTCCTTTAACTTGTGGATTTTCATTACCACAAATAATTTAATCATTAAATAATGTTTTATGAATCATTGTCTTAGTCAGTTCACGATAAAGCACAGTTAGTATTATTCTTTGTGAATTTTTTCAATTGTTTTATTAATAACTGAATGAGAGAACAATATGTATGCGTCAGAATGACGAATCAAGCAAAATTGCCTATTGAAATGAACGGGAATTTAAAAGAATGAGAACAGAATTAGAGACCATTATGATGTATGAGAAACAGAACTGGCGATATGCTTGTCAAAAATGTTGAAGTGCAAGTAATTTCTCATTCACTCAGCAGCAAATATAAACACAACACTTGATCCTGCTCAAAATAACATTGGCATTAAATCCTAATTACGGTTTTATTACTTACTCACTGGCACTATCGAACCCGTAGGTTCATGACCGCACGGACATAAGCTCTCCATACATCCCTATCCTGAACTAATGCTTTCCAATCATTTCCTGTATAATCTACTTCCCTCAAATCATAGTTAATGTTATTCTTCCACCTCATTCTTGGTCTACCAACTGGGCGTTTTCCCTCTGGCTTTCCTACAAGAAACTTCCATGCAAGTCTCTCATTCCCCATACGTGCAACATGTCCTGCCCAATTATAGACTTTATATTTTTATTTTATTTATTTAGAAAGTTTCACAATCATATCTTCCTGCGCCCGATTAAATTACTGTCATTCTTCTCACATCTCTGTCATTCCGATCTCCACAGTCTAACCCTTTTCCCCTCATACTAATAAAAATACCATCATTCCACGTAAAATTTGGTCATCCTCTTCTTCTTCTACCAAGTGGCACCCATTGTAGTATTCTTGGGAATCTATCGTCTGTTATTATTCTTTTTATATGACCATTTTAATTGTTTTTCTTATGAAATCCACAATTGATAGACTTTTTAAATATACTTTTTTGTTATTATTTATTTACAACACACATTGTACATTATGCACATTTATAAGCTATACCCGAATAAGCGGTACCCCGCAGTTGGGTCGAAACATGTACTCTTATTTTAAGGGAGAGAAAATATTACGAGTATTTGAGAATAAAGTTCTTAGGAAAACTTTTGGACCAACGAGAGATGAACAGACAGCCTGATGGAGAAAACTACATAACAGTGAACTACATGATATTGGGAAACCAGATGTAATAACAGTTAAGTCCCACATACCGTGATGGACGTGAAATATGGCACGAATGGGAAATGAAAGAGGGGCTTGGAAACTCCTTGTAGAAATACCAATGGGAAAGCGCCCAGTAGGTAGGCCAAGAATGAGATAGAAGAATAACATCAATAGTGATCTGAGGGAAGTAGATTATACAGAGGGTGATTGGAAAACATTAGCTCTAGATAGAGATGTATAGAGAGCTCATGTCCGCGCGGCTATGAATCTATGTTCAATACTGCCAGTGAGATAGTATATAATCATAGCCAATTTTTCACGTAGATTTCATTCGTTCTTAATACAGTAATCTATGTTGACATAAGGAAGATATGGCGACAATGCAGTGTTGCCAAACAGGGGATACTGTAATCAATGATAAATCTGAACATAATTGGTTTTTAATATTAAACTGACAACTTTAAGCTGAAAAGTTAATCTTTGGGGCACTATTAGCTTTAGGTGCATTTGTCTTGCATTATTATCTTTAACAAATTACTAAATTCTACCTTTTTACTTTTATCTTTTTAATGTTTCGTAATACAGGGAGCACTAGAGTAACATCACAGTTTGTGAAACGAAAGTGGATTTCTTACTGAATGTCGTTCAAGCGTATAATCATGACTTAAAAGAGTAAAAAATGAAGTGACCAGAGACATATTAAAACAAATTAAATTATTGGTTTGTTAACCACTGTGATCTAGTGGCAATGCCATTGTCTAGGACGGAGTACTCCATGTTCGGTCCCTGTCGGGACATATATGCTGAATCAGGTTTTATTTTCGAGATTTTTCCTCACTAAAACAACTGACAGGATTTTTTTTTTCTTCTCGTAAGTCCATGCTTTCTCTTAACAGAAATTTAGGCGCTCTCCCCCTACAGGGAAGAATTTGAACCATACTAATTTAGTTACACTTGTTTTCGTATAGATGTCATTTGAGGGGTCCGTGGTCAGCGTTCCGCCTGATACTGACATCTAGGAAACCAAGGTAGTACTAGGACGGGAAAATTCGGTAAATTTTGCTTAGAGGCCTTTTCATTCAGGCTTAAGGACCTTTTACGAACCTGAAAATATTCAGACTCGGGACCCACAGCTTAAAGTCCCTCCCGGAGGACTTGCTCCTTGGATTTTTTCATCCTAAAAAATCCATCGACCCCGGCCGGGTTTGAACCCGCGACCCTCGGGACCAGAGGCATGGAGCATAAACACTAGTCCACCGCGGAAATTTTAAGACCGAAATAGTCCCCGAATATCATATGGTCATCAAAATCATCCATATTATAGTCAGTATGAAGAATAATAGTCGATGCTCTGTATAGTCCTAAATGTTTGTGTTGTCTCGGAGGTCTCGGCATTAAGCTGTTCATTCATCGGGGAGGTTCTACGTATCTGTGTAGTCAATACGTTTGTATGTGTTACTCTTAGAGATGAAACCTCTCCTTCCAATGACGCGAGCTTGAATAAGCTTCAACCATACAGTAGAGGTCACTCTGAACAGCGGTCAGATGTAAACTAGAGCAGAATTCAGACTTACAAACAAGGTACACTTCCGCGGAATATAAAAGTTGCGCACTGACTGCTCGGATCATTTGGAGTGAAATATAACTAATGTACACTATTGAGTAACACTAAGAAATTGGGACTGGAAGTAAATATCAATAAAACTAAGTATATGGTCGCACATATAAATACATTATATAATGGAAATAGACGGCTAATGACAGATGAGGGAAGTTTTGAGGAAGTGGTTGAATTCAAATACCTAGGAACAATAATCATAAATAGGAATGAGATGCACAAATAAATTAAACATAGGCTCAATTCTGGAAATGCATTCTATTATGCATTACAGAGACTCTTGATGTCCCAACTCTTTTCAAAAAAACGTTAAACTGAAAATATATAAAACTATTATTTTACCAATTACATTATACGGATGCGAAACATAGACTCTCACTTTAAGGGAGGAAAGGAGATTACGAGTATTTGAGAATAAAGTTCTTAGGAAAATGTTTGGACCAAAGAGAGATGAACAGACAGGTGAATGGAGAAGACTGCGTAACAGTGAACTACATGGTCTTTATAGGAAGCCAGATATATTAAGAACAGTTAAGTCTCGTAAACTGCGATGGGCAGGACATATGGCACGAGTGGGGAATGAAAGACGTGCATGGAAGCTTCTTGTAGGAAAACCAGAGGAAAAACGCCCAGTTGGTAGACCAAGAATGAGGTGGGAGAATGACATTAACTATGATTTGAGGTAAGTGGGGGCACGCCGTAGCGTAGTGGTTAAGGCAATGAGCTACAAGCCAGAGGGTCGAGGGTTCAAGTCCCGTTGGGGCCAGGATTTTTAAACTGACCCAAACCCTCTGGCGGCACTATGGCCCTGGGGTCGACTCAGCCTCTAACGGAAATGAGTACCAGATGCTTGTTCTGGGGGTAAAGGCGGCCGTCACGCAGGGCTGACAACCCGGCTGACATAAAGTGCCGATTGTCTAGAAAAAGTGGGAGCCTTAACCTCCTACTACCCCAAGGGCCTCCTGAGGCCTGTAGTGGGATCACTTTACTTTACTTTACTAAATTATACAGGGAATGATTGGAAAACATTAGCTCAGGATAGGGATGTATGGAGAGCTTATGTCCGCGCGGCCATGAACCTACCGGTTAGATAGTGCCAGTGAATTAGTTAGTTAAAGTGGTTGTTCTAAACTGTTTCTTTAACCAGACGGTATAAAAAACTGGTCTAACCCCCTTCCCTCTGACGTCATGTACGTTTGCATCAACAACACGCTGTTATCGTATTTACGAAAGAAATGTCCCATCTCTAGTGGTCTATGAGTTTATCATAAGTAATGCCACGACTCACGAAGTGAGGAGTGAATTTATCTAGAGAATTTGGAAATCAAGAGTGGCATTTGTTAGGACTATTTAACGAATAAAATTAAGCTGTTTACTCACAAATCATTATTAAACTACTGTTATTTTAAAATATTTATATATTTAATGTAAACGGCGATGTTTGAAAACAAATGAGAAACGATAGGTACGCTTCTACTGCTTCATTTGTTTACACTGCAACCAGATCTTACTATTTATTGCCAAAGGAACGCAATATTGTAAGGAGGAGCTTTCTTTAATATGGTAATTATAACACTGATAAATATTTGGTGAAACACGATTCTGATTGGTTGTAAAACAGAAATCATTGAAACGTGATTGGTCATTGACTCCCATTTGGGGCATGAGTTAAATAGTCATAAGTAATGCCACGAGTGATTTCCAAATTATCGATAAATTCACGACTCACGAAGTGAGGAGTGAATTTATCTAGAGAATTTGGAAATCAAGAGTGGCATTTGTTAGGACTATTTAACGAATAAAATTAAGCTGTTTACTCACAAATCATTATTAAACTACTGTTATTTTAAAATATTTATATATTTAATGTAAACGGCGATGTTTGAAAACAAATGAGAAACGATAGGTACGCTTCTACTGCTTCATTTGTTTATCACTGCAACCAGATCTTACTATTTATTGCCAAAGGAACGCAATATTGTAAGGAGGAGCTTTCTTTAATATGGTAATTATAACACTGATAAATATTTGGTGAAACACGATTCTGATTGGTTGTAAAACAGAAATCATTGAAACGTGATTGGTCATTGACTCCCATTTGGGGCATGAGTTAAATAGTCATAAGTAATGCCACGAGTGATTTCCAAATTATCGATAAATTCACGACTCACGAAGTGAGGAGTGAATTTATCTAGAGAATTTGGAAATCAAGAGTGGCATTTGTTAGGACTATTTAACGAATAAAATTAAGCTGTTTACTCACAAATCATTATTTAACTGTAGTTATTTCAAAATATTTATATATTTAATGCAAACGGCGATGTTTGAAAACAAATGAGAAACGATAGGTACGCTTCTACTGCTTCTTTTGTTTATCACTGCAACCAGATCATACTATTTATTGCCAAAGGAACGCAATATTGTAAGAATGCTCTCTAGTGGAGAAAAAATGAAACATCAATCTGTATATTAATTCATTTCTGATGTCGTATGATGTAAATATTACAATTATATTTTTCTGGATTATTACCTGGGAAAAAATACATTTAAGAAAGTGAAACAGTGGTTTCTTTTTTTGGTGGTATAATAAATTGCTACAAATGTTGACATGTATGCACTATATATACAATCTGGTAGCCGTATTTCTTATAGGCTCAGTCACTGCAAAATAACGGTCAGACCTGTTCAGAATATTAAAAAGGAGGAGCTTTGTTTAATATATGGTAATTATAACACTGATAAATATTTCGTGAAACACGACTCTGATTGGTTGTAAAACAGAATCATTGAAACGTGATTGGGCATTGACTCCCATTTGGGGCATGAGTTAAATAGTCTCTATAAGATCCGGGTGGTGAGGGTACGTAAATATACCTATATAGAAAGAAATTAAACTAAGAAAAATGAATAGAGGAGAGAGAAATCCTTGATTTTGTACGCTCTAACACTCGTATATATTTCAAATTAATCTCTTAAAATAAAATGTTTACTGACAGGTGGAGATCATAAAATAAACATATGTCATGGAAATACAAGTAACATATGACTTGAGTTTCCCCATATTATGCTTGTAATTTCAACTAATTTCCTTAATTACGGAAATAGTCATGTCAAATAATAATAAACTAAATACACGTTCTTCGTTTCTTCACATGTGTGAAGAATAAACATTAGATTGTCTAGTACATGATGAAATAAAATATATTTTATGAAACTTTTCACTATAATTATGATCTTTGACAAGAGAGAGTTAATAATAGACTTACATTTCTATTTGGTGCTCAAAACTATTTTAGCTTACTAACAGTGGAAAATAAGGTTAACAAATTGAGTTCCTCACATTGTAGCGTCTAAGAATAATAATACGTTCTTCGAAACCAGAGTTAAAATTTCATGACCAGCCAAGCTAAATTGAAATATTTGTACAGTTTTCCAACAGTTAGAAATAGAGTTAATTGGAATTTCAGTATCAGAATATTAATTTCTTCATTAATGACCATTCCACAGTTCAATAACTTTAATATTAAACATTTTGAGATACTGCAATCTAGGCTACTGTGAATTTGCACAAGATTTATGAAAACACATAACAGCTGATTTATACAACCTTATGGACACATGCTATTTATTACACGCTTTATATTAGCTTGACCTGTATCTATTTAACTGAATCTTTTAACGCGATTTTCACACACTTAAAATAATTGGATCGACTTGAAACTTTGCATACTTGTAAAAGACCCGTGACAATATAATAATTTCATATTTTGTTTCTAAAATCATGGCCAGAATCATCAGAAAATCAAAAAAGTGTCTTTGTATCTATGTAACGGAATTTTTGAACACGATTTTCACCCACTTAGAAACATTGGATCGACTTGAAACGTTGTGTACTTGTAAAGGACCCGTGACAATACAACAATTTCATATTTTGTTTCTAAGAATCCTGGCCAGAATCATCAGAAAATCAAAAAAATGTAAACTGGTATAATAGGTTGCGGACTTGTCGACTTTTTAGTCTATCGTTGTAAGAGCTCAGTTGGTAGTGGTATATAATTTCTGTAATCCATAGGTCGCTGGTTCAAATCCGGCTGGGAGGTTTTTCTTAGAAGAGTATTACTTTCAGCTCATACTACAATAGAATCGAATTTAAAGATATTTACTTTTTATCATATTCTGTAAAATATTAAAACTAAAAAATAAATAATAGTTTTAAAAAACTACACGCTTTATTAGAAAACCGAACTAAAAAAATGAAAAATAATTTTAATTTCCAACATGCTTGGGATAAATAATTTTACCATCAAAAGCGTGGGGTGCTTTTTATGATTTTTACGTTTTCTTCTTAGATACTTTACTTTTACCAATATCTGTTTATTATCAAATATATTAATTGATAAATAGCACCCCACGCTTTTGATGGTAAAATTATTTATCCCAAGCATGTTGGAAATTAAAATTATTTTTCATTTTTTTAGTTCGGTTTTCTAATAAAGCGTGTTGTTTTAGTTTTTTAAAGCTATTATTTATAAATTCTATACACGATCTGATTTTTTCAATGTCATCAGGTTGTCTTTTATGACATTTCTGGCATTCTCCCCTGTCATTGGCGGAATTGTAACCCATTTCTGAGATATTATGAATAATAAATGACAATGAAGTACCAGGGAAGTCCTTAACCTAAACATAACTTAAATTCCAGACTATAGGCCACGACAGGAATAAGCCTCTTTCAAGGAAAACACTCCTATGTTTAGTGATTAAATAAAATAAAACTTTGACAGTTTTATTTAATTTAATCGCTAAACATAATAGATTTTCATCAAGTAAGCACCAAATCAATTGATTACTTAAACATTTCTATGATTTAACCGGGAATCGAATCCGGGACCTCATTAACTGTAGTCAGAAACGCTGACTTCTAAGCCCACGAGGCTGGTCTCGATCTGATCATAAAAACCAAAATTTAACAACTATGGATTTCAGTTTTTATAGTTGTCATGTGAACAGTAAATAAATAAGTGAAGTAGTAGTTTACCATTGCCCTAGACCATAGCCAAGCAAATTAAGACACAATGCATTGATGCAGAACTACGGGACTTGCATTGGTTCGAGACCCAATGGCGATATAAATTTTCTCATGGTATTTCGGATCGATGCTCACTCAGCGTCGTGAGGAATTTGGGTAGCTGCAATAAGTAGCGACTCCAGGTTGAGAAAACTAGCTATAACGGCTGGGGACCCGACACGCCGATCACACGTAACTCTTATACTGGCTGAATGATCGACCACCTCTGTGAATAACACAGGTGGATGTGAGGCCAGCAGCCGACTGGTAGGCCAAGGGCTTTCTAGGCTTGTCACGCCATGGATTTTTTATGTAGCTTACCGTATCTATAATTTAAAATATATCATCTTGCCTTTTCTATTTTACTTGCTTATTGTTATTCTCCCACCTCATTCTTGGTCTACCAGCTGGGCGTTTTCCTTCTGGGTTTCCTACAAGAAGCTTCCATGCACATCTTTTATTCCCCATTCGTGCCACATGTCCTGCCCATCGCAGTCTACCAGACTTAACTATTCTTATTATATCTGACTTCCTATAAAGACCATGTAGTTCACTGTTATGAAGTATTCTCCATTCACATGTTTGTTCATCTCTCTTTGGTTCAAAAATTTTCTTAAGAACTTTATTCTCAAATATTTGCAGTTACCTTTCCTCCCTTAAAGTAAGAGTCCATGTTTCGCATCCATATAATAATAGTTTTATATATAGGGTAACAGAGTGGAACCCTTGAAAGAGGTAGTCCACTCCAGGGAGTAGGCGCCCCTGCCCTTTTGTGAGCTCCAGGTTCCACTCGCCCAGTGGGTAGTACCTGGGTAGGGCCCCGTCCACAGGGTTACGTGGGGAGAAGAGAAGTCCCCAAAGTCGTAGTGAAGGCAACTTCTCTAGGAGACGAACACTCCGAAATTGCAGTTCCCTGCCCTCCAGGAAGAGGGGTTTGGCTAGAGGCTGGTAGCCTCTACTAGTAAAAAATAACTTACTCATAAACTTCAGCAGAAGAAAAGCCGGATTGATAAACCTTATGACGACTACAGCAAGAAAAAGTATACAAACCTAAAGGCACCCGAGATGTGGGCAGACCTAGAAAGAGATGGGCTGAAGTCGGAACGGGTCAACAGACCTAATCCATGAATGCAGATGATGATGATTTTCAGTTTGGTGAAGATCTATAGAAATTTTTCAAAAATCGTTTCGTGAGAACAACATCAATAGCACAGTTCCTTCGGAATTCACTTTATATATATATATATATATATATATATATACGTACATACACACTTCTCACGTATAGACTGCCATTTGTGGATTTAATTACAGTGTTTGAAATCTGTGAATAAAAACCTGCTACGAAGTACGTGTGCGTTTGTGTGTGTGTATATGTATGTGTGTGCGCGTGCTTGTCTGTCCTAACCACTAAATGCAAGGTACAAACTTAATTACTAAGGTAGCTCGTCATTTAACACGTTCTCTTGTATCTGCCATGATGCAATTTGTAAAACGCGCTTAGGGGAATGGGTTTGCGGACCTATTAAAATCCTTTTAACACATGTCCACCCTCTGTTACATGATTATTCAATGAACATGCTCAAGTACAGTTTATAAGTGTAGAAGGGCAAATATTAATGCTAAAATGTAGTTAGTCGAAAATTCAATTTGGAGAAAATTGTTGTAACAATGTAATATCTAAAAATAAATAAATTTCTCAGCTTCATTTAGAAATGAGTAACAAAAAAAGATTAAGCCAGAGATCAAGAGGGCTTGGGCAATATTTGCGACCCTTTTAAGTCCACATTTTAATCGGAATGCTAAATACGCAAGACGTGAAGGAGTGTATTTGAAAGGTATTACTCCTATACATTGATCTGATTGTCTACATGTATAGGCCATACCTCCCTATTTATCTATTTGTTTATATGTTCATCCATCATTCCAACCACTCAGCCATCTATCCATCTTTTTTTTTCTTTTATCAATCAATCAGTATAGTATGTCTACTGACCTGTTTGTATGTCCGTCCAATCTCTATCATATATCCATCCATATATCTATCATTCCACCCTCTCTCCCTATCTAAAACTGAACACCATGGCGCGAGAGGCTTAGAAGTTCCTTGGCCTACCATCCGGCTGTTGGCCTCACATCCACATGTGTTAATCACATAGACAGCCAGTGTAGAGGTGATATGTGGTCAGCACGTCAGGTTCCCCAGCTCTTATAGCTAGTTTTCTCAACCTGGAGCCGCTACTTATTGTAGCTAGCCAAATTCCTCACAATGCTGGTTGGGCACCGGTCCCATCCTGCCCGAAAATTCCATGAGAAAATATCTTCCCTCATAGAGTCGAATCAGCGCAAGTCCGGTAGCTCTACGCCAAGGCATCCTACCTTAACCACTCGGCTGCAGTGTGGGATATCTTTATTATCTATCCGTCTTACCACCCACCCTTCTCTCTCCCTATCTGTCTATTAATGTATCTATACATGTGCGTTCTAATATCACTTACTGAACTTTTCATGCTTCGAGTTCTGCGCTGTGCGGATAGACGGCGGAGTTTAGAATGAGTGTATGTATAAAGTGTGTTGTATGAGGGATGACGATGATGAAGGAAAGGGAAAAGGTGAAAGTAGCCTGCTCCTGTCGAAAAGCATCAATTGGGCCACCAGGCTTATGTCCTCTTCCGACGGACGAATCGCTTTTCAATATATGTACTGCGGATATACATATTTATAATTTAATGCAAGAATATGGTGCACAATCTATTTTGTTTACATTCATTTTGCAATTAAAATTTTCAAACCCACCGGGTATTGAACTCGGGCCAGATAGTCCGGAAGCAAGCATGGTACCACCTAAGTCATTACCTCTAACCTATTTATCTATATAGGCATGTCAAATTTTCCTTTTGGTATGGTCTGGAAAGTGTTCCTCTTACTTTCATGAAGATAACTGAAGAACGACGAATAGAAACTTCAGATATGAGTTTTTTTAGGGATGTGGCTGGTTATACAATAGGTGATAGGAAACGAAGTGAAGATATACTAACAGAATTATACATACTTAAGCTATTATTTAGGATTTGCACAGTACAGAGACGAACGAATGTATCATATCAATAGAATGGATAACAACAGAATCCCGAAATAGATTCCACACTACAGACCACAAGGACGAAGAAATGTAGGAAGACCCGTAAAAGATGGATAGACCAATTCTGACATGAGATCGGAACAGACCTTAAGGTCTAATCCTTGACGCTAATGATGAACCGAGTAACTATATGATGACTGACTGTTGTTGACAGCTGTTTGTGCTGCCCAATGTGCCTTTTGCTGGGACTGTTATTTGTCCCTTGACGGCGAATTCGCGTAAGTGTGTGCAGTATTGGGTTTCGCTGTTTTGCCCTAGCCTATACAGCGGTTATATGGGGATTGATTCTATGTTAGCATGTGCTATTGCTATTGATGTAATGTGGATGTTTGATTCCAAAGCAGATAGATCTCGCTTGATTGGGGCATCGGAAACCGTGTCGCTGATAACTTTCAGGACCGGAATGAGTCACGCCAATCTGCGCTGACCTCTCTGATCTTGGTTATTTCATGCTGAATACTATGGTTGGTTTAATGTGTCGAATATGTTTCTATGTGTAGTACGCCATTGTGGAAGGTGTCCTATATTGCATACAATAGGGTTCCCATGATCATTTATATTTCGGAGCATGGATGTAACCCTTTCAGTTATGATAGTATTATTGCCTCACTCTGATGGTTAACAGTTTATATAAAAGGGGTGCCGCGAGGCACTGCTTGACATGCGGTGTTGTCACGTTTCTCATAGCGCTATGGACGTTTATTACACAAGGACAGAAGACATTGATTATTTATGTTATTATTTATTTTTTATGTTATTATTTGGTATTGTTTAACTTTTAAAATTAAAATTATATATTGCATGTATTTATTTATTAAATAATTTAATTCCAACATTATATAGCTTGTAGGTCTAACTAACTAACTCACTGGCACTATCGAACCTGTAGGACATAAGCTTTCCGTATATCCCTATCCTGAGAATGTTTTCCAATCAGCCCCTGTATATTCTACTTCCCTCAAATCATAGTTAATGTTATTCTCCTACCTCATTCTTGTAAGTCTACATCAATTTAATATTCATACAAAATCATGCTGAAAATATTATTATTATTATTATATTATTATTATTATTATTATTATTATTATTATTACTATTATTACTAACTAACTCACTGGCATTATCGAACCTGGAGATTCATGGCCGCGCGGACATAAACTCTCCATATATCCCTTCCTGAGATAATGTTTTCCAATCATCCCCTGTATAATTTACTTCCCTCAAATCATATTTAATGTTATTCTCCCACCTCATTCTTGGTCTACCAACTGGGCGTTTTCCCTCTGGTTTTCCTACAAGAAGCTTCCATGCATGTATTTCATTTCCCATTCGTGCCATATGTCCTGCCCATCGCTGTCTACGAGACTTAACTGTTCTCATTATATCTGGCTTCCTATAAAGACCATGTAGTTCACATTATTATTAATATTATTATTATTATTATTATTATTATTATTATTATTATTATTATTAACTGTTCGGTCTGAAATATTTTCCCATGGCCGCCACATGTTGAAACCACTTACATATTAAACTAATATAACATGTAGATATTGTATTATTATTCGAGCTACATATCACAATAAATCACTGATAATTAAACTATTAATTACGGTACACAATTTTATAACTGGATCGAATGTTCCACATCGTTCCGAGTTTTAATTGAAACTGAGGGAAGAATAACAATGTGGCAACATCGTGGCAGTCGCGGCAGTCGAGATCTTTGTATTTTAATAACATATAACAGCTGCGGGGAAACAAAGCGAGCCGCTTGTTAAGCATCATAGTGAGGCGATAATATCAATATATGGTACCTTCGTGGCCTCGTGCATCTCCGTTATCCTTGTGTAACGCGGTGCCGAAAGTATAATTTAACAATATGAATAGAGAAGCAGGTAAATACCATATCGGTATTGCAATTTAAGTTGAGAAGTTAATCATGTTCATCATGTGTCTCCCTGTACTGCCATCTGCTAGTCATTACCAACAACCATTTCAGTCGCTTTTTGCTCTTCAAAGTTTATACCACGAATTTAATTATGAACTAGCTAATATCCGGCGTGCTTTGCTAAGCTTAAATAAATTACATGTGTTATGTGTAGTTGAATAAGTGAAAAGAAGAAGAATTATAAATGTATAACGTAATTATTTTAGATACCCTTTGCTGATTACCCGGCGTTGCCCGGGAATCTACTTATCCCGATCTTTTTGACATCAATGAGCTGAAAGAAATAGTTATGAGTTATCATACGTAATGCCACGAGTGATTTCCAATTTATCTAGAGAATTTGGAAATCAAGAGTGGCATTTGTTAGGACTATTTAACGAATAAAATTAAGCTGTTTACTCACAAATCATTATTTAACTATAGTTATTTTAAAATATTTATATATTTAACGTAAACGGCAATGTTTGAAAACAAATGAGAAGCGATAGGTACGCTTTCATCTGCTTCTTTTGTTTATCACTGCAACCAGATCATACTATTTATTGCCAAAGGAACGCAATAGTGTAAGAATGCTCTCTAGTGGAGAAAAAATGAAACACATCAAACTGTATATTAATTCATTTCTGATGTCGTATGATATAAATATGGCAATTATATTTTTCTGGATTGTTACCTGGGAAAAAATACATGTAAGAAAGTGCAAACAGTGGTTTCTTTTTTTGGTGCTATAATTAATTGCTACAATTTTTTTTATATTAACTCCCGCATGCGACATGTGTTGACATTCATGCACTATATATACAATCTGGTAGCCGTATTTCTCACAGGCTCTGTCACTGCAAAATAATCGTCAGACCTGTTCAGAATATTAAAAAGGAGGGGCTTTCTTTAATATGGTAATTATAAACTGATAAATATTTCGTGAAACACGACTCTGATTGGTTGTAAAACAGAAATAATTGAAACGTGATTGGCCATTGAGTCCCATTTGGGGCATGAGTTAAATAGTCCGTAAAAGATAGACATGCTGTCGCGGACTTTTTTGTAGATTTTTTAGCTATTTAATTCTGTATACATTAATTTGCTGTACATGTTATTGTTTAGGCAGCGTAAGCCATATAAGCGTCCAAAATAGTTTCGAAAAACACTTTTTCACTACAAAGGGTGATTTTCAAGGGTGAAGGGGTTGAGTATTACAACTCTCTTATAGTCAGAAACATTCCCTGGAAATTCCTGAACATTTTGCAAAAATCCGCATCACAATCTGATGAACAGTATGGCAGTGCATAAAGGACAGACATACATTCCTTATCCATCCATCCATTCATAGTAATTCTGCCCGAGGGCAGATCTTTCACTGCAATCATAGCATTTTCATGCTAGAATTTACAGCTTTACTAAGGAATTATAGGTGTGGTACCTTCCCGTTGCTTTCCACACCGGTGAAGGATGATGATGATAATGATAAGGATGATTATGGCTGGATGATTTTCGGGGACCGTTGGGCCCTAAGCTTCCTGACATTTTACTTATAGGTGAGGAAAAACCCCGAAAAAACCTCACCCAGGAGCCTGCCCCGACCGGGAATCGAACCCGGGCCCGCTGCGTGACAAGGCAGCTCGCTACCTCGAGACCAAGCGGTGGGCTCATTCCTTTTATATATATATATATATATATATATATATATATATATATATTAAAAAAGGAAACTTACACGTTGATATAAATTAGAGAAAATGCAATTTTCATTGAGAAAATTGTGTAATGAATTGAAAGGGCTTTACTCTATATTTAAGAGTCCTAATTGAAATAGGTTCTCAGTAGGGCCTTGTTGAGTGTTCTTTTGTATGACTTTTCTCAGACTGATAATGTAAATGAATTTATGTGGTGATGTAGATTACTGTGTAATTTTACATTTAGCTAGTGATTACGTTTGCTCATTGCGCAGAGTTCTGCGCTGGCTTTCATTTTAGTTCGCAAGCGTTTCAATTTACACCTATTATTATCCATTTCCTCATTTTGTACATTCCAGCTACATAATTTTGGCAGTTCTAGTCCTTCGTCCAAAATATTTAAGCTCCAGTAACGACTCGTTAATTTCATAACCAGATCGGATTTCAACACTGTTTAAAGTTTGTATTGTTACTTAACGTGGAACGATGTTAAACACACACACACATATATAATTTTGCCCGAGAGCAGGTCTTTCACTGCAATCATAGCATTTTCATGCTATGCTTTGCAGGTTTACTAGGGAATTATATGTGTGGTAGCTTCCCATTGCTTTCCACACCGGTGAAGGATGATGATGATGGCCGGATGATTTTCGGGGACCGTTGGGGCCCTAAGCTTCCTGACATTTGTCTTACAGGTGAGGATAAACCCCGAATAAATCCTCACCCAGGAGCCTGTCCCGACCGGGAATCGAACCCGGATCTGCTGCGTGACAGGGCAGCACGCTACCTCGAGACCACAACAGTGGACAAATATATATATATAATATTATAATTAAATTTTGACATTAAGCAATACAGGCCTAATATGACACGAAAAGAAAAATAAACACCTGAACCGGATTATAAAAAGAAAAATAAATGTTTGTACTAGGAGCCTGGATAGCGTAAGTGGTTGCGCACTGAAGTATCAATTCAGAGGTAAAATGATCCCACTTCAGGCCTTAGGAGACACTTGGGGTAGTAGGAGCTTAGAACTCGTACTTTATAAACAATCGGCACATGTCAGCCGGATTGTCGCCTTGTGTGACTGTCTTCTTTACCCTCAGAACAAACGTCTTCCACTCATTTCAGTTAGAGGCTGTGCCGATCCCAGGACTCTGATGTTCTCAAAGGGTTTAGATCAATTTAAAATCATCACTCCACCGGGACCAGAGTCCCCGATCTTCCGACTTTTATTGTATTGCCTTAACAAACCACGCTACCGCCTCATTCCACTCCGTTGTTAATCGTGTAGGGACGTCCATCTGCTCCGTACAGCGGGTTGCCATTATTGGATTTTGGCTTCGATATTTGTGCCTTACAATTAAAAACGGCATATATTTTGGACACGTTCTTTGTACATCACAACGCTTATCTGGAAGAAATTTCAAGATAGGTTTTGGCATGCAGTGGATGACAGTTTCCTTGTAAGATAGTTTATCCAGAGTTAAAATCCCAATGCGACTGATTACATTATTCATGATTTTGTTCTGTCGTCAAGGCAAATGCAGGTCAGAATTTCATTAACTCGATCCATTACATCATTGTTAATTTCATAATTCATTAAATTTAATTCCAGCTGCATTCTTAATAACACACGAATAGACAAAACAAAAGACACAATTCTACAAAGATTCTAAGGACGATATGATCAAGGATATTCAGATGTTTCAAAATCTTCTTCTTCTTCATTTCACGGCTAGGCAAATTGCCTGTTCCGCCTCACAGTTGTTCTGTCCATATTTTCACTGGCCTTCCTACATTCCTTGAACCTCTTGGCTTGTAGTTGAATGCTGCTCTTGGTAATCTTGATACATTCATTCTTTCCACGTGTGTAAACCATTTCTCTCTATATTCTCTGATTTTCTCATCCAATGGATATATATTTAACTCTGTTCTTATATCTTAATTCCTTATCCGATCCAATCTTGTGCAGCCTTTTGTTCTTCTAAGGAAGTTCATTTCTGCGCTTTGTATTCTACTTTGCAGTTTTTTTGGTCATTACCCAAGTTTCGCTCCCATAAAGCAATGCAGGAACTGCCAATGTTTTATAAAACTTCAATCTAGTATCTCTTCTTGTTTTATTTTTTAATGTTTTATGTATAGTTCCGCATATCATTTGAAATTTCGACAGTTTCATATGTATGTATCTTTCAGTTTTTTATGTTTATATTAAAATTACAACCCAAATAATTAAAATTTGTTACTTGTTCCAGAGGTTTGTTTTCTATTACGATTTTTGATCTTATATGATCGTTTCCCCAAAATGCCATTATTTTTCTTTTTTCTTTCGATATTTTGAAATTATATTCTTGGCATAACTGATTTAATTGGTGTAAAGAGTACTGCAAATTATTTTCATTTTCTTGAATAATAACCACATCGTCAGCATACATTAAAACGTTTAATATTTTAAAACGGTCCATTCTTATACCCATATTAACAACACTTTTCCAATTTTGGATGTCATTAATATATAGATTAAAAAGGGTAGGTGATAAACTAGACCCTTGTCTTACATCTCTATTTATTAAAATAGCTTCGGTCCTCGATGTGCCTATATTTATTATAATTTGAGACTTTACATACAAACTTTTTATCACATAAATTAATTTTGCGGAGTAGCCATGTATTTCCATTATTTATGTTTCAAAATAAAACTAAAAATTAATAAAAATTGAGTGAATAGTTTTGCTCTTCCCACCTGCGTGACAGGGTATTTATGAACCCGCCTATCATTGTTTATGATTTTCAATGGATTGGCATTGTGAGACAGGGGAATTTTGTGTTCACATTTGCAGTTAAAATGGTCAAGCACAATCTCCATAAAAAACATTAACGGCCTATATCCTTCTCACTATAAGCTGTAAAATGACAGCTCTGATTTTTAGAATAATATTACGAAATCCGTGCCAAATGGGGGCACGCCGTAGCGTAGTGGTTAAGGCACTGAGCTACAAGCCGGAAGGTCGAGGGTTCAAGTCCCGTTGTGGGGCAGGATTTGTCAACTGACCCAAACCCTCTGGCGGCACTATGGCCCTGGGGTAGACTCAGCCCTCTAACGGGAATGAGTACCAGACGCTATGTTCTGGGGGTAAAGGCGGCCGTCAGCGCAGTGCGTATAACGCCGGGTGAACGCCTGAACTGACATAGTGCCGATTGTCTAGAAAAAGTAGGGATTCCCAGATAACCTCCTACTACCCCAAGGGCCTCCGGTTCCCTGTTGTGGGATCACTTTACTTTACTTAGCCGTCAAACATAACACGAGTTTTTGGAAATTCCATATTAGCCTACAGACTTCTAGGGCTAGTAGAGGGGACTGAGTAAACAATTTTTTTGAATAGGTACCCATGTCCGGAAACGTTACAGTTTCGCGCTCGCTACACCCATTACAATGTGTCCGATTTAACCGTGTTGTGTTTGCATACGGATATGCAGTCATCATGTCCCGCGCCGTAGCCGAGCGGTTAAGGTAGGAAGCCTTGGCGCAGAGCTACTGGACTTGCGCTGGTGCGAGTCCTCCATGGGGGAAGAAATTTTCATCACTGGTATATTTCGCGGCCAGTCTGGGACCGGTGTGCCCACTCCGCAGTCGTGAGGCAAAATTGGGTAGCTACAATAAGTAGCGGCTCCAGGTTGAGGACCGCGCTATAACGGCTGGGTGGACTCTACATGCTAACCACATGTCACCCCTACACTGGCTGTTGATCATCTACCTCTGTGATTGACACATGTGGATGTGAAGGGCCAGCAGCCGGCTGGTAAAAGTGCAACCGCTGAAAAGTGGAAAGACCCTCAATCGGAAATCGGAATTAGGCAGTGCATGACGTCAGAATATAGCCTTGATGGCGTGATGACGTTTTACCCTACCATTGAATGTCCGTCAGGAACTGTGGTTTCAGCACGAAGGCGCACCGCCGCACTTTACACATGGCGTTCGGGGACATCTTAACTGAAGATTTGTGCAAAAATAGATAGGCCGGGGTTGTCCATGGCCACCACGATCGCCAGATTTAACGCCATTGGATTATTTCGTATGGGGTCCTATGAAGAGTATGGTATACGAGTCTCCTGTAGAGACCGAGGAATAACAGCTGGCACGAGTTATGTCCGCTGTACAAGAGATAACGGGGTACCAGGTGTGATGGAATGAGTGTACCGGAACATGAATCGTTGGTACGATGTGTGTATCGACATTGGGGTCGTCACATCGAACCTCTGTTGTAGTGAGCAGTTTCATACGGGATACATTCAGTGCAGAAGACTGAAATAAATCTATTTTTTTCCAACTGTTGATACAACTGTTATTGTGATCAATGAAAGTGTTTTTATTACTTTGGTATTGTTACCAAATAAATTTGACTTTCTTCTGTAATGAGTCAAACGTCATTTAATTCTGTACCATACGTCAAATCTCATTTGACATGGTACTCTTCTGATGCCAAGTACTACCTACCCGGTAGCAAAATAACACCGGCAAATCGAAACATTGTAATGGCAGAAGCACGGAAATTACACATTTCCCGATATGAGTTCCTATTTAAAAATATTGTCTCCTCCACTCTATTAGCCCTAGAAGTTTGAAATATGAATTTCCGAAAACCCTGTGTAAGAAAAACTATGTCACTAATCAGACATTTCTTAATATACTCTACGGCCTCTAAGATACAGTATTTAAGCGATAAAGGGGTCCTTAGACTCCATGGCTCGAGTTCGATGCGAAGCAACGGAAGTGTGAAGACTTTTATTCACTAATTCGTCTCCGGACTGTCCCTAGATCCCACTCATCACCCTCCTTTTGATATCTCCTTCTAGCCCCAGTTTCTTAATATTATTCAATATAATGTACTGGCTAATAGGGTACCCGGCGTGCGTTGCTACACCTAAATAAATGAAATGTGTTTTTATGTTAGGTTGAATAAGTAAAAAATAAAATAATTATAAATTTATATAGTAATTATTTTTAGATTCCCCGTGCTAATTACCCGGCATTGCCCGGAAATCTACTTATCCCTATCTTTTTGGCATAAATGAGCTGAAAGACATTAAATGGTTATTGATAGTTATCCGTAAAAGAATATCCGCTGTGTGCTGCTACGCTTGCCCGGGAATCTAGTTATACCGATCTCCATGGTATCAATGAGCTGAAAGATAAAAATGGTTATTGTGAGTTATCCGTAAAAGATAGACATATGCTGTCGCGGACTTTTTTTTTTTTTTTTTTGAGATATTCAATTCTGTGTAGATTAATTTGGTGTAGGGTAAAGGGAGATAAATTCGTGGTATATGTAATTCCGTGATAGTTGATTTTAAAACATTGTCCCGAAGTTAAAATGCGAGATAAATATAAATTGAAGTATTTAGACTAAATCTCATATCTTTAGATAATATACCGGTACTTTTTTTTAATTTCAACATTCTACGTAGAATGATAATACTGTACCGATATTTAAAAAAAAACTACACAGTTTTTCCAATATAATGAAAATACCTCCGATTATCCTATATATTATGGTTTAGGTAGCGTAAGCCATTTAAGCGTCCAAAAAGTTCCGAAAAACACTTTTTCTCTATAAATGGTGATTTTTATGGATGAAGGGGATGAGTATTACAACTCCCTTATAGCCAAAAACGTCCACTGCTGTGGTCTCGAGGTAGCGTGCTGCCTTGTCACGTAGCGGGCCCGGGTTCGATCCCCGCTCTGGAAAATTTTTCTGGGCGAGGTTTTAATTGGGGGTTTTTCCTCACCTGTAAGACAAATGTCAGGAAAACCTTAAGGCCCAAACGATCCCCGAAATCATATGACCATCATTATCATCCTTCACCGGTGTGGAAAGCAACGGGAAGCTACCACACCTACAATTCCCTAGTAAAGCTGCAAAGCATAGCATGAAAATGCTATGATTGCAGTGAAGGACCTGCCCTCGGGCAGAATTACTATGTATGGATGGATAGCCTAAAACCTTCCCTGGAAACTCCTGAACATTTTGCAAAAAGCCCCAACACAATCAGATGAACTGTATTGGCAGCGCATAAAGGACAGACAGACAGACATTCCTTTTTTTTTATACATAGATTTTTTTAAGATTTCCTCACTATCGTCTAATAACACTATATCATCAAAAGGTACACACAAAGAAAATTTCATATGGCATCCAGGGGACCAATCGGGGACTCTTAGGCTATTTATCACACATATTAAACTTTCCACCGCCATTAGCGTCTATAAATAACAAGGAAATAAAGTAGACATACATACGCAATATATTTTAGACGCAATTTTGCCACTGATGAACTAATATTAATGCTACTGAAAATAAAACGGATGTAAACATTTAATTTAGTGTTACTAACAATTTGTATTTGGGGTCTTAAAAGTCACGTGGTTGACTATTAGTATCACTTCGTGGTTTTCAAATTAAAATAATTTTAACGTCAATGTGATAATACGATTGCGAAGTATCATGACCTGATTTAACTCTGAGCGCTTGTCCTTTTACCGCTGTTCAATAACATTAACACCTACATGATTTGTTTCATATTCAAATTATTATTGAAACTTGTTTGTTACGGCCCACTACCTTCATTCTCACAAACACATTAACTTTTACCTAGCTTAAATTATTTTTATTATAATTCCCTTATAAATATTTATCTTCCACCGGGTCCAAGAGAATGTATAAGTAGTCCTACGTAAAAAAATCTTAGCGTGGTTTCCTTTGGAATTTAAAATATCTGATTTATTCCGAAGACACGATTCCTGTTTCAAAATGTCAGATTCGCAGTCCTCCATCATCTGTTTAATTTTGGTTCTAAATAATTCAGTCGCTTCATGTGATTATTGGTATTGGAACAGTGTCCCGCGCTGTAGACGAACGGTCTAGGCATCATACCATGGAGCAAAGCTAGGGAACACACGCTGATTCTATTTATAATACAATAATAATAATAATAATAATAATAATAATTATTATTATTATTATTATTATTATTTATTTATTCATATATAAATTTTCAATGTTTACACATCTTTCTGCGCCTGAAGTTTATTTTTCTTTTCCACTTATCTATGTCCATCCACTCCATGTCCTCCAGCCTCTTGTTCTCATTCCAGTTCTTACTTCTTGTATCCATGACTTTCGAGGTCTTCCTTTCCTTCTTCTTCCAGGTGGACATTATTCCAATTTTTTTCTGGATAACCTTTCTTCTTGCATTCGTCGTACATGCCCACGCCAATTTAATTGCTTGTATCTTATATAATCTACTATTAAATATATATTATAGGCCTATTAATTTTTTCTCGTATGGCAGTATTTCTTATTTTTTTCTAATTTTGAATATCTTGCTGTTCTCCTCAAGAAATCCATTTTTATCAACATACGTTTTTATTCCAAGTTTTTGTTGAATTTCCAAACTTCAGCTCAATAATAATAATATTAATAATAATGTTTTATTTATTCCGGCAGTGTTAAAGCTATGAGGCCTTATCTTCCACTCAACCAGCACAATTTACAAACACATGTTTACAGTATAGATTATAAATACATAGGCTACACTATACTCACTATAAAGAGTTAAAAAGATAATAAAAGTACAACGTAAAATTTACGTACAAACATTTTATACGATAAACATTTTATAAGATTCTTCATCAGGGAAGAAATTTTTCGGCCAGCATGAGACCGATGTCATCCGTAGTGAGGAATTTAGTGGCGGCAACAAATACGTAGCATGTCCACCGCTGTGGTCTCGAGGTAGCGTGCTGCCTTGTCACGCAGCGGACCCGGGTTCGATCCCCGGTCGGGAGTTTTTCTGGGTGAGGTTTTTATCGGGGTTTTTCGTCACCTGTAAGACAAATGTCAGGAAAACTTTAAAGGCCCAAACGGTCCCCGAAATCATATGGCCATCGCAATCATCATCATTCATATTCATCTTAGGATTAGGGAATCTCCTGGCGCACCACTATCTTCATCATCCCCCATCATATCATCGGGGCAACGTAACCCCGTCTTCCAGGCGCCCCAACCTCAGAAGTGGGTTACAAATACGCCATGCCAGGAGAAAACACTAGGAATGTCGATAGACAACCTGGGGGATTTGCAAAAAAAACATACGTAGCGGTTTCATATAAGAGAATACCTGTTATAACGGCTGAGAGGTCCGACTTGCTGATCACATGTCACTCCTATACTTGATGGATGATCGACCATCTAATGTTACATGTGGATGTGAGGCCAGCAGTCGGCTATTATGAAAAATCATTTTAGATTTGTTGCGCCATGGAGTTCAGTTTATTTTTATATTACAGTAAAAGCTCCTTATTCGCGGGAATAACTTATGTTCCGCAAATTAGCCGCGAATACAGAAACCGTGAATATGGAATGGTTATTTGTATAGATATATAGGGGATACGTTCCAAGGTTCCAAAATAAAATAAAAATTATCAAAATAAAATCAATAGATAAGAGATTTTGAATAATTTCTATTAATTATTACTGTCAGGCTTAAATAACTTAGTAATTTTGTCTTGTTTTGCCGCTTTTAAAAGGCATTTCAATTTAGAATGACAGTTGTCTTCAGATTTTTTGATGAATCGTACAGTTGAGTAATTGACATTGAAACAGCGTGATATAGATGCAAACGATTCGCAAACGCGTAAACGGTCAAACATTTATTTCTTCACTTTAAGCGGCACCACTACTTTTTACGCTTCGGAACAAATTTTCTTTCCTTTTACTCGACATTATACATTGACAACAAAGCAGAAGATACACGTGTTATTCAATAAAAAAATATTGCAACGAATGACAAGTTGAAAAAATAAAACACTGATCGTAGCGAGGGCGGCATTTATAACGGGCATAGCGGCATGTGAATTACGGCGGCAGTGGCTTTTAACAACGAACTTTAGGCTTAGTGACAATAAGGTTTGTTTTAATTTGTCCATTTGGTTTGAATCGCTCTTTGTAAATGTCGCCTTGGCATGTGCCTGAATATAAAAAAGTTGTCGATGCGTTAATAAAGGATACTAATCCTTCTAATATACTGTCTGGATCCGCGAATAAGTACATTTTTAGCCGCGAATACAGGAATTATCTCACAATTTTTTAACCCGCGAATAAGGAGCTTTTACTGTATAATAGGCATAATGAAATGCTACTATTTTAAACCGAAATGCTAAAAAAAAAACGCCGTTTCAACTCAATCACAATACTAACTGTATACAATTTGTCCTACTGGTCTATTTGTGTGCTAACCACATTTTACGTCCTACTGTTCCACATGGTTGAGATACTGTAATTTAATACAAGGAACAATTTGCAAGCAGAAGTGGATATGAATATAGCGTGTAAATGTAGGAGTTATGAACCGGTTTGGACAGGGTTATATTTCTCATGAATCCGGTTACATATGCATTACTATAGGATATTCTATACAACCGCATTTTAGCAATATTAATTTGAAAGTTCTTAGTTTATGTGGGGCGTTATGGAAAAATAGAATCGAATATTTAGTCCAGTCCTCTTTATATAGGAGTATATATTTATATTTTACAGAAAACCTTCCATTCCTTTACATTTAAGGACCATCCATAGTAATTCTGTCCGAGGGCAGATCTTACACTGCAATCATAGCATTTTCATGATATGCTTTGCAGATTTACTAGGGAATTATACATTTTCCTGTAATTTTCCCATGTCTTTAGTTTTTTTTAAGTTCCTGTATATTATCTTCCTCGCTTTTCATGGTCTACCTCTATGTCTACTCTTACCTAGTCTCTTACCTCTTCGGGTTTCCCATTCTTATTTAGTTATTATATTATGAACATTCATTCTGTTTAAGCTATATGATCAAACCATACGAGTTAGTATAGGCCTATTTTATTTCACTGGGGTTGAACATTCAATGTTTTTGTTCTTATTAGACTCTTTGATTTCTAACTATCCTTTCTTTTTCTTTCTTTCTTTTTTTCTAACAATCAAGTATTTAATTTCTGTTTGTATTTTTGTTTTTTTAGTATTTATTTAGTCTTCGCTTCTTTGGGACGCTATATGTTGTATTATAAACTGCATTTTTGTTTTCTGCCTTTTTCTAGGAATCCCCTATATAGACCTATAGCGTGATAATCTATTTACAGAGTTTGCAAGAAAAGTAAATAAAAACATATCATAAGCATGTATCCTAAAATTAATATATTGTTATGACTTAATGAATTATGGCTTATTGTTTACCACTACTTTTAATAACTTGTCTGAATATCAGTTTTTTACTGAGCTCTTTGATCTACTCTCCAAAGCAAGTGCCCATATGGCCTCGATACATTGCAATAGTCTTCCGTCGTACGTCTAAAGAAATCGTCCATTCTTTGAAATGCCCGAAAGTGTTGACTGATAAGAATTGATCTCAAGCTCTCGTAGTGTCTGAACATCATTTATACGGTCTGCACACAGCAATTTAGTTATGTTTATTTCCTTACAGATGTCAATGAGTGACGTGATTAGCATATCGCCTCAAAGAGACAATCAGGAGGCAACTAAGCTATTATTAGGTGCGGAAAGGCTAATTACATTTTTCTCAGATGTTTATAATTTAGGCGTAAGGTTCATTTACATGCCCGAAAATTTTCCGACTCGGAACCCATGGCTTAAAATCCCTCCAGGAGGACTTTTCCCTTGGATTTTTGCATCCTAAAAAAAATTCACCCTGACTGATTTTTAACTCGAAACCAAAAATAAAGGATTAAGGTAACGAAGAGCAAGCCAAAAGTAGCAGCCATCTTCTATAATAGGTTTGCAATAGATGATAACTCAGCATTTTAGATCAGAATGTTTATATGACGTCAAACATAAATCCATAACATTTCTTGCACATTGACTGTTATTAGCTCATATGCCAGCTGATGCACGTGTAGTGATTTACCTAACGTAACCAACATAATACACCAAAACAAAAAGTCTCATGCACAAATGTAAATGGCAAAATAGGCTTACACCTGGCTCATGCCCAGACTCAAAATAACCCTACGCATGCGCAACTGTGCGCATATACACTTAACGCATGCACACTGACTAACTTACGTAGATGCGCAGGTGCCTACGCATATACACACAACGCATTCGCAAAGGTTCTAACCTAAAGTAACCTATCTCTACGAAACATAATCGAACGAATAAGTTTTGAGCATTCGCAGTAATACAAATAAAATGTAACCTATTTTAACCCAGCGCCATCATACATATATGTTATGAACAGGTTTTGGAAATTCAAATCATTTTTTCATTTTAAATCTTAAGACGAGGCCCAGCTTAATATAATTATATACATTTTGAGTAATTGGTTTATTGGTCCTTTTTTTAGGTCTTACGACTTTTTCTTGCAACTTTACCTTCTTTTGACTGCATTTATACCATTTGAATAATTCAAGAATCTTCAGAGTCTAGTCTCTGTTCTAACTTCTTTTAAAAACACTATCTAGTTTTGTATTCCAAATACTTTTCACATTGCAAACATTTTTGTTCTGCGAGATACTATTGAACTACCACAAAATATCGCGTTATTTTTAACCAGCCTACTGACCGCCTGATGATTGCGGGTTCGCTCAATTCATTCTAGGTGAGAAAAAAAATCGTTCATTCAACGAAAATTAATTCTCCAAGAAATCTCTTTTTAATGAACACAGAATTCCTTTTTTAAACTATGTTGAAGTAAAAAAAAAAAGTGCAAAAGAAACATTTTCAGTCGTCTTTTTTTTTTCGCAATGTATGTTGCATTTCACTAGAATTTTGTAATTTTTAAAAGTTTGTATTACATTCATTAAAGTGCAGTTGAAACTAAAATTATACATAATTTTAATTGCCTTTTACGTCTTTTTTTTCAGTTTTTGGGTATTTTTTAGGATAGCTTTAAGTATTTTTAAAGGTCTTTTATAGGCATTTTATGGGTCCTCAACTTCCGAGCCCTAGTTATGAACTATTTTTCTACAGAGTGGTTGATACTTCATCGTTTGTTGAAAGGTGTCAAGGGATTTCAAATGCGAACATTGGCCATTTAAAAAAAAGGAACCTAGTTACATGGAGGATTGTGACAGACGTCAAATATTTGAAAGAGCGTGACACCCTGCGGAACACATGTTACGTGGCTTGAACACAGATGTGAGGGGACAAATGATAATATGCTTTGGATGCCAGCCAATGTGTACAAGTTTGCAAATAGCCATCTGACCTTATCTGTATGAGATTGAACATAATTGAGATTGGCGGAGTTATGATCACAATTTCTGGTCAATCTGACGTAATACAGCTTCCAGAATAGATACATTTAAATTATCTGTCCTAGTACTTGGATTCAGTCTGGTACACCACAGAACGAATATTATACCTTATTTTTAAAAAAATGTTTATAATATTAAAATAAGTACCTGCACGCCGTAGCGTAGTGGTTAAGGCACTGAGCTACAAGCCGGAGGGTCGAGGGTTCAAGTCCCGTTGGGGTCAGGATTTTTAAACTGACCCAAACCCTCTGGCGGCACTATGGCCCTGGGGTCGACTCAGCCTCTAACTGAAATGAGTACCAGACGCTTGTTCTGGGGTAAAGGCGGCCGTCACGCAGGGCTGACAACCCGGCTGACATAAAGTGCCGATTGTCTAGAAAAAGTGGGAGCCTTAACCTCCTACTACCCCAAGGGCCTCCTGAGGCCTGTTGTGGGATCACTTTACTTTTTTACCTGATATATCAGTTGTCCTCAATTAAAATGGATTTTTGCTTAAAATCTTCATCATTTAGTTGAAACCATATAGGCCTTTTAGAACATGTTCCATCTTTGGCATATCATTTGATACAGTCAATTAGTTGAATCGTGTAGACCATTAGAACATGCTCCATCTTCGGCATGCCATTTGGTACAGTCAATTAGTTAAAACCATGTTCTGAAAGGTCTACATGGTTTTAACTAATTGACCAAGTTTGTTAAGCAAAAATTCATTTTAATTGAGGACTACTGATATCAGGTATTTATTTTAATATTTAAAAAAAATACTACATAGCCTCAATTGTGATTTACAATGGATTTTAGAAGTATTGATTTATTTTCTTATTTGCCAATACAAACTGTTGGTTCATTTTCTGGACTTTCTTTAAAACATGATATACATAGTCAATAAACTTCAATGGCATTTATGTTACGGTAAAACTAATAAACTGGTGATTATATATAATAACAGATAATTATGCATAATCACCCAATGATGCTGGTAAATTAGAAACATTTTTTAAATTTATCGAATTAACCGGTTTGTTTGCATAATTCCCAACTCGTAATGGTAAATGTGATAAATATCATGACTGATTGGACAGTTTTTTTGAGTAGTTACTACTCAGAAATATATTTTTTCGTTGGACACTATGGTGTAAGAGACCATGAATTACAATATTTTATATTTTACAATTAAAAAGTCAATAAATAGTCACAATACAATTTTATTGAACTTGTACAAAACATTTAAAATTCAAGGAACCTAAAAGCTAACCTAACCTAATTCAGTTACTCTAACCTAGGTGAATCCGCAAACTGAACGAATTTTTGTAAAGTTAGGGACTTTTATCACATTTACCATTACGAGTTGAGAATTATGCAAACAAACCGGTTAATTGATAAATTTTCAAAAAAATTATCATATTTACCAAATTTAGTGATGATTATGTTAAACAGCGGATTAATCACATTTGCCGTAACATATATAAGTTATACATATCGGCTTTCAATTTAAATTTAACTTGTTACATTTTTGTTTGTTTGTCTGTCTGTTTCTGAAAATAGGTATAATTTCAGTTGGTCCCGGTGAAGTAGTGGTTACTGCGCTCGCATCCCGATTTATTATATTATTATTATATTATTATTATTATTATTATTATTATTATTCGGCCGCGGTGGACTTGTGGTTATGCTCCTTGCCTCTGGTCCCGAGGGTCGCGGGTTCAAACCCGGCCGGGGTCGATGGATTTTTTAGGACGGAAAAATCCAAGGAGCAAGTCCTCCGGGAGGGACTTTAAGCCGTGGGTCCCGTGTCTGAAGATTTTCAGGCTCGTAAAAGATCCTTAAGCCTGAATGAAAGGCCTCTAAGCAAAAATTTACCGAATTTTCCCGTCCTAGTACTACCTTGGTTTCCTAGATGTCAGTATGAGGCGGAATGCTGACCACGGAGCACTCAAAGGACATCTATACGAAAACAAGTGTAACTAAATTAGTATGGTTCAAATTCTTCCCTGTAGGGGGAGAGTTCCCAATTCTCTGTTAAGGGAAAACATGGGCTTACAAGATACAATATTATTATTATTATTATTATTATTATTATTATTATTACTATTATTATTATTAATATTATTATTGTTAATATTGTCTTTATTAATATTATTGTTGTTGTAATAATTGTTATTACTGCATGTTTCACTAAGCCCACATATGCCGTCATGTAGCCTACTTGTTAGCATGAGCCGCCACTGATAGGCCGCCATTCGCCCTCAATTGCACTACAACACTGTTTTATACACAACAGAGAGCAGAACATTCTCTTGACTTGATTGCATTGTTCCATTGTCTGTTCAACCCTCAGGAAAAATACACAGCATGCGTCTGCGTGAAGTTGGAAAAAGGGACGCCGACCGCTTATGGATGCAATGAACTTCTCCATTGATGGAATTAATGTTGCGAATCCGGAGGGGTGCCCCTCGATCTCTTAAACCCTCCATTTTGTCACAACAGCACTTCTTTCATTACTGTCACTTCAAGTGTTTGAAAATTAAGTTAATTTTGATTAGACTGCCGATGGAATATAATTCAATGACGCGACAGATCTAGAAAAATCTAAGAATCTAAAGCCTGCTGATTATATTTTCCTAAAACAAAGTTGTACGAGGGTACGGTAGACTAGTGGTTACAATGGTTACCTCTGGTTCCGAGGTTCGAGGGTTTTAATCCGGGTAGATTGACAGATTTATAAGTATACAATTCTGAATATGACTTCCTTCGGAAGGGAAGTGAAGTGAAGCCATGAATCCCGTATTGTAGATTTACGGAACGTAAAATAACCATAAGCCTGAAATAAGAGACATTTGAGCAAACTTTATCTGTCCTTTAACGCCCGGATTTGAATTACGACGCTAATGATCCGAGTTGTTAAAGAGCATCATTAAATACAATCTTAAGTAACCAACACAGATAGTTTGTTTTATTATTTATTTAGATTCCCAGAGGCTGTCTGTCAATTTTATATGATATATGGGAAGTCATATCAGCCGCGATTATCTAGTGTTTATGTTCTTTCCCTCTAGTCCCAAGGGTTGCGGGTTCAAACCCGGGCAGGGTCAATAGATTCTTAGGATGGAAAAATCTTTTAGATTTATTAAATATCTGTTGGAAGTTTGGACACGTTCCAGAAGAATGGAAGATAGCAAAAGTTCATAAAAAAATAGAGATGATTGGATGGAGCACATCAATAGAATGTATAACAATAGAATTCTGAAACAGATTCTTCATTACAAACCACTAGGAAGAAAGAATGTAGGAAGCTCCAGTAAAATATGGACCGATCAATTCTAACATGAGATCGGAACAGATCTTAAGATCTAATCCTTGCTTGATGCTGATGATGATGAAATCCGAGGTACAAGTTCTCTGGGAGGGACGTTAAGCCGTGGGTCTCGAGTCTGAAGATTTTCAGGGTGGTAAAAGAACCTCAAGCCTGAATAAAAAGGCATCTGAGCAAAATTTAACCGATCTTCTTCCATCCAAGCAATACCTTAGTTTACTACTAGATGTCTCCTCGAGTCGATGTACTAACCATATGTCACTCGCTGACATCTATAGAGAAATAAGTGTAACAAAATTAGTCTAGTTAAGAAACTTCCCACTAGGGGAGCATCCATGTCCCCAGCGGGACGAACGGGGATTAATCATCAATCATATGGGAAGTCATGAACATGGTAAAATAATGATTTATGTATGTTGCAAAGTAATTACCAGTAGCTGGAAGGAGTTGCGTCCGAGCTAAATCTGAAATGTAAGTCCAAGCATGAATAAGTCTGCTTAACTCACGAATTGCATGTAATATTTTTTCCACTTCCACATTTCAAGTATGATGCTTTTTTTAATATTGCTTTTTAAATTCTAATAGAAAAACACATTGTGTCCAATATTGAAACACACATGACGTTTATTGACTTAAAGAAGGCATTAGACAAAGTAAATAGAAACAAATTATTAGAAATCCACAGATATGATGGAATCCCAGACCAACTGATAAAAGCTATATATGAAATTTATAAGGATAATTACATTCAAGTTAAGATTGAAAATAAAATCTCTGAATGTAGACCAATTAATCAAGGAGTTAGACAAGGATGTGGTCTTTCACCAATGCTCTTCATGATATACATGAACTCAATTATTAAAGAATGGAGACTACAACCACATGGAAGTATACCACTTAATAGATTATATAATTTATACACCCTATTATTTGCAGATGACATTGTGTTTATAGCAAATTCAGAAGATGACCTACAACGTTCAGTCCCACTCTTTTCATCAAATTGCAATAAACTACAACATGGAAATCTCAACAGAAAAATCTAAAGTTGTGGCTCTCCTAGGAGAATACCCAGTTCGCAGTAAAATTATTATTAATAATAAAATATTAGGAAAAATCTAACACATTTCACTACCTCGGATACCAAGTTACATACGAAGAGAAAAAAAAAATAGTAAAAAAATTATTATAAAATTTAAAAGAGTAACAAGAATTATAAATAATATTTTCAAGCCAAACACAGTAACAGCAACACGCACGAACTATAATTAATAAAACACTGTCCAGACCCATATTATGTTACGGCAGTGAGGCCTGGACAATTCGCAGTGTAGATGAACAAAGACAAACTGCGGCAGAAATGAAATTTATGAGACATACTGCAGGTTACTCAAGAACAGACCATAAAAGGAATTCTGAGATTCTTAAAGAATTACAAACAGAATCAATCGTGGGATATGTACAAAAATATAGAAACAACTGGAAATCTCACCTAAGAAGAATGAGCAGAACAAGAATACCACGTTAAATCTTAAATTACCAGCCACCAGGCAAGATATCTTTTAAAAGACTAATGATTATGCTACCTTTGCACGGTCAATATACCGCGGCCATTTAATTACTTTGGGCAGATCCTTCAAACGTTGGATTGAGACTGTAACAGGCATCAGGGTCTATCACATGAAAGGAAGAAGAAGAAGACTTTTTATATGCAGTTTTTCAATGTTTACACATCTTTCTGAGCCTAAAGTTTTATTTTTCTTGTTCACTCGTCCATGTCCTCCACTCCTCTTGTTCTCATTCCAGTTCTTATTTCTTGCATTCACCGGTTTCAAGGTCTTCCTTTTTTTCTTCTTCCAGGTGGACACCGTTCCAATGTTTTTCTGGGTAACCTTTCTTCTTGCATTCGTCGTACATGCCCATTAGGGTTATAACTTTTTGGACTTTTGTGAAATAAAATATTTCCTGTGCAATGGATGGATGAGCTTTTTCTTAAAACCATTGAAAAAGGCCTTCGTTTCACTGAGCTTCAAGAAAAGGTCACCCACAAATATATTTATATATCAAAATTTAATATTGATTTGGGGGTGACCCTTTCTTGAAGCTCAGTGAAATGAAGGTCATTCATTGTATAGGAAATATTTTATTTCAACAAACAGTCCAAAAAGTTATAGCCTAACTCTCTAGGGTTATAGGCTAACTTTTTGGACTTCTGTGAAATACAATTTTTCCTGTGCAATGAATGAGTGTAAAATATTTCCTGTGCAATAAATGGGTAAACTTTTGCTTAAAACCATTGAAAAAGGTCTTTATTTCACTAAGCTTCAAGAAAAGGTAACCCAAAAATTAGTATTAAATATTGATATATAAATATATTTGGGGGTGACCTTTTCTTGAAGCCCAGTGAAATGAAGGCCTTTTTCAATGGTTTTAAGTGAAAGTTCATCCATCCATTGCACAGGAAATGTTTTATTTGACAAAAGTCCAAAAAATTATAACCCTAATGCCCATACCAATTTAATTGCTTTTATGCCTATCTTATATAATCTACAATTGAAAGTTTAATATTCGTTTTTTCTCGTATGACTTTATTTCTTATTAATATTATATTATAATATAATATTTTTAAATGTGTTAATATCGGCGGTGACGTCGAGTTTTATTTATTCAGTTCTCACTATGAAACTACTGAACAAAATAGTTGAAAGTGTTCAGTGTGTTGCTAAACCATGCTTTTAACTCGCTTCCGTGGCGAGAGCAACCAAGTTGTGTCACCAGTGACCTTAGCTGTTAAAGAGCGAATTACCAGGTAACAACAATTACGGTGAAGTCCACTTATAAAGTTACCAAAACTTGAATGCATTTAATGCTAAAGTATCACCGAGTGTTTGTTGTGTAGCAAGCAGTACATTCTGTACATACATTTTATAGATGCACAGGGAAGTGGCGACGTGGGGCAAGAAAGGAGGCCAGCCTAATGCACCAATACAACATCCGTCATACTTCTACTGTAGTTCACAGGAAATCCGAATTTTGGTAGTCACATACTTAACAAACCTCAATCCATAGTAATTCTGCCCGAAGGCAGGTCCTTCACTACAATCATAGCATTTTCATGCTATGCTTGCAGCTTTACTAGGGAATTGTAGGTGTGGTAGCTTCCCTTGCTTTCCACACCGGTGAAGAATGATGATGATGACCATATGATTTCGGGGACCGTTTGGGCCTTAAAGTTTTCCTGACATTTGCCTTAGAGGTGAGGAAAAACCCCGATAAAGGCCTCACCCAGAAAAACTGCCCCAACCGGGGATCGAACCCGGGCCCGCTGCGTGACAAGGCAGCACGCTACCTCGAGACCACAGCGGTGGACTTAACAAACCTAAGGTTATAAATATGTATGGTATGAGTGAAAATAAATTTTATATCTAGATTAGTCTTCATATTTATCGGCTTTCATGTTCTAGGAGTATCATTTTCGGTGGTCTATCAGTTACCATGCACACAATGACTAACTTATAATTTATTCCATACTAGCTAATTACCCAGCATGTGCTGCTACGCATAAATAAATGATGTGTTTTTACGTTTAGTTGAATAAGTAAAAGGAAAAATAATTATAAATTGATATCGTTATTATTTTTAGATACCCGGCATTGCCCGGGAATCTACGTATTCCGATGTATTTGGCATAAATGAACTGAAAGACAAAATTCGTTATTTTTTAATAATAATAATACTTTATTTATTCTGGCAGAGTTAAGGCCATAAGGCCCTCTCTTTCACTCAACCAGCACAAATACAAATAAATATTCGACAAATATAGATATACACTATACTAATTATAAACAGTTAAAGATACAATAAATGTAGCAATGTAAATGTCATGTACAAACAACATTTTATAGGGTAATAACAATAATGATACGATAATAATAATAATAATAATAATAATAATAATAATAATAATAATAAATAATAATAATAATAATATAAATATGATACATTATACGGGAAACACCAATTAATATATATATCTTACACTGGATAATAATAATGAAGTCGAGTTTAGAGCAAATATAAATTTAGATTTCTTTTAAAAGATGCCAATGTCCGGCAGCCCCTTATTTCTTGTGGTAGGGAATTCCAGTTGCGAGAAGTGGAGATGGTATATGCCATGGAGTGATGTGATGTCCTATGTTGCGGTATATTAAGTAGGAGACTATGTTGTGATCTTGTGTTTAGGTTATGGTTTGAGGATAGATACTGGAAACGGGATGATAAATAATTGGGAATCGAGGTATGTAGGATCTTAAATAGGAGAATTAGACAGTGCGATTTCCTTCTCTCTTTTAGATGTAGCCATGACAATTCGTGGAATAATGGAGAAATGTGATCGTATTTTCGAACATTAAATATGAATCTGATACACATATTATGGACACGCTGCAGTTTGTCCGACAATCCGTCACTTATGTTAGTTAGTAGAACGTCACAGTAGTCAAAATGCGGCATCACTAAAGTTTGGATTAAAATTCTTTTAAGAGTTGTAGGAAGAAAATGTTTTAAGTCGCTTTAGGGAATGCATTATGGAGAAGATCCTTTTAGATGTTTGTTTTACTTGCTCATGCCATTTTAAATTAGAATCTAAGTAAAATCCCAAGTTTTTAACGACGTCGGTATAAGGAATTTGTTCATTATCTAATATGACAGCCGGCATATTGCCATTGTTTATGAGGTGTAATAGCCTTGGATGTCCGATAATTATTGCTTGCGTTTTGTTTACATTTAGTTTCAGCCCATATTTTGAGTTATTCGTGCTGTTGCTTTGCTTGCCCAGGAATCTACTTATCCCGATCTTCTTGGCATCAATAAAAGACAGAAACGGTTATTGTGAATTATTATCAATAAAAGATAAACATATGCTGTCGCGGGCTTTTTTGTAGAGTTTTTGAGATATTCAATTCTGTGTACGTCAATTTAGTGTATTTGTTATGGTTTAGGCAACGTAAGCCATTTAAGCGTACAAAAAGCTACTTTTATTTTACTTTTTCACCACAAAGGGTGATTTTTAAGGGTGAAAGGCTTGATCATTAAAACTCTCTTATAGCCTATAACCGTCCCGGGAAAATCCTGAACATTTTGCAAGAAGCCCCATCACAACCGGATGAATTGGTACGGTAGTGCACGTTTGTCCGGGAATCTACTTATCCCGATCATCTTGGCATCAATGAAAATAAAAATGGCTATTATGAGTTATCCGTAAAAGATAACCGCTGTCGCGGACTTTTTTGTAGAGTTTTTTAAGATATTTAATTCTGAGTACATTCATTTTGTGTATTTGTTATGGTTTAGGCAGCGTAAACCATTTAAGCGTAAAAAAATTACGTTTTTCACTACCCAAGGGTGATTTTTAAGGGTGTAGGAGTTGAGTATCACAACTCTCTTATAGCCTATGTTCATCCTGGGAATGTCCTGAACATTTTGCAAAAAGCCCCATCACAATCGGATGAACGGTGTGGCAGCGCATAAAATACGAACACACACACATTCATTTTTATATATTAAGATCTACAGTGTGTAACAAAACAAGTGGTCAAAATGTAAGTATGGAAAAACGTTTCTGGTTTTATGAAAACTTCTTGTACGAAAACTATAGAGAAAGCGCCCTGTAGATAGGCCAAGAATGATTTTAGGAAGGTGAATCATAACAATTGGAAAACATATTAGCGCAGAATGATATATATCCGCGCGGCCATGAACCTTTGGATTTGATAGTGCCAGTGATTTAGTTAGTAGTTAGTGTTTATAGTCAATTTATGAGTTACAGGGATTGAAAGTTTGTTCAAAATGTTTATTGCTGGAAAGAGATATGCTAAATTATGTTGGTTTATGTATTCTAGTTCCCTTAGCATAATTTTGGTCACTAGATAGTAATGGTATAATTTAAGGCAGAATTCAAATATGAAACCGCTGTAAAAATATATTATGAATTGAAAATAAATATTACATACGCCGTCAATTGTACTTTGGTAGCTTTATATAAGATAATGTAGTAAATAAATATTAGTATTGATTTTATCAGTAAACACAAACTCAAGGATGCCAAAATGAATATGTAAAGAGATTAGAACTTAGGCTAATTTAGTACATGGTTTCATATACTGGTGAATTAATGACCTAACTTAAGTAAAGAAAATACTAAAAATGGTACGTAAGATGTCAGTCGTCCTCAACAATTAAAATTTTATTAAAATAGTGTAGTCCTTTCAGAACTTGTTCCATCTTCAGCAGCTGATTAAGTACCATTTTTTACTGTTTTAACTGTTTATACAGTTATCTCATCCGTGGTTCAGAATGAATGTTAGAAGTACTTAGAAACTTAAATAAATTAACCGCAGCTTGTTATTTTTAGAGTTGTAAAAATGTGTTAATGTTTCCAGTACCAAATTAGAATGTTATAAAATTACTAAATTCAGAGTACGGTAATTGAGTTTTTGACAGACTTTTAGATGTGATAGGTAATGCCAAATGGAACAATTGTTGCTATAAACAGATTTCTGACGACGCTCCATTACAAAGCTACGCAGCCTTTCACCCAAGACTCGTATCTATGTATTAATGCCCCTTTTTAAGCATATTGCGCACACAGAGGAGTGTGATATTTGGCATAATTAAAGTTCATATAGAGAAGGAATGCAGAAAAATAAAGTGTATGTAATATGTATTACAAATAAATCAAATTAAACAAAATAAATTGTCTGTAAGAAATTTATGTGTATTATTCATTTGTGTACTCATTCATTTGTTTACGTTCTTACTGAAAGTACATTGTTGCAAAATCATGCAAATTGTGCAGCAACAATGTGAATTGACTTACTCTCGCGTATTTATTATTAGTGGTTTAAAAAAATGTATTATTCAAATTTAAATTAAACCCTGACTGATATTGGTTTCAGTAATTTCATTATATATATATATATATATATATATATATATATATATATATTCACAACTACTTCCACTATACCTCGACATAGAACATTGACGGGTCGGATTGAGGGACAAAGAAGAAGAGATATACATATTACCGTACATGTAATAATAGGCCAAATGCAAATTTAAATAGTATGAATAGTATACAATTGTCAAATGACGCGTTGTTTTTTTAAATATGGCTTAGCCAAGCTATACCACATATTGCCTATCGTTCTAATTTTTTTTTAATAAATCGAAAATTAATGCATAATGACGTATTTGTGACAAATCAAAAAAAATAATGAATTGTGGTCGAATTTCGACCACTGAACGACCACTAGTTAGTTTTTATTTTTTTTTAATTATTATCAGAAGATTGGATGTATGGCAATTGCATTTTTGTTGGTAAGTCTCGTTTCACCATCCCTCCATTGTATATGATATTCAGACATAATATCGTTGTATATTCACTCGTGCCATGCGTAGATACGCAGATTGCCATTATTCTGTTATATCGTCGCTTGTATAGTTTTCAAGGTTAATGGGATTACAAGTGTACTAAAATGTACCTAGTATAAAATAAATTGGCGCATAATCTGTATAGAACGCGTAACTTCTTTCAACTGTACAATGTGCAACCGTCTTGCGCTAGAAATTACATTTTTATTTCATCATTTCATCTGTAGTTTCTGTCGATTTTTTTACTCTCTTATAAAATTTATGGAAATGGATTTAAGATGGTTTTAGTTGTCCAATGACGGAAATGTAGACCTATAGGGAGACCATCGCGTTTTCAAAATAGCACGTAATATATTACTTTCTTTGGAAAATATAAAATATCGGGATGAGCCAAAACTAAGATGGAAAAAACTCACGTATGTCCTACATTTTGTATAGGAACGTTACCGGATATGGATTTATAAGCAAAAGTTGTTGCATTCAATAATACGTAGGCCTTCATATCAACAAACTCAATCGCCTAGGCGAATTCCATATATGCCTAAAAGTGGGCATGGCAGATGAAAAATAAAGTTAATTACCTGCTTCCATTTGTGGGATATTTGACACCTGTCATGTTTTCTGTTTACAAACCTGGGTACAAAAATATGCACTTCCACATAATGTTATCTCAGAAAGCTATTTAAACATGTGCAATATCTTAAAGAAACCTGACACGATAAATAATTTATTTTATTATTTTACATATAGTAATATTAAGAAGATGCAAGTGTCTATACCCAAATAACATTGTGGTTAGGGAAAAATACAATATAGTTTTTTTAGTGGTATAAGAAGATTCCTGGCTATAGGGCCGTGGCCCATAACTGGTGTTTATCCCAGACGTTTATCCCTCTACTATGGAGAGCATCTTCAGTGTAGAGTTCTTCTAGGCTCTAGGCGGTGTTGCCAGGTCGGAAGCTCGGCCCGAAATCTTCTAATAACATGACTACCACCGTGAAAGCTTGAATTCTACCCTTTTTTTTTTTTTTTCAGTATTGCTTGTTGAAATTAAATTTACTATTTCTTCTAATTAAAAATCATATGCCACACAGAAAGGTTGCGTTAGTACCTTTGGTTGTTAAGTCAGTTACCTTATTTTTTTAAATTTTGGTCTCTTTTCTCATCTTTGAATTTTTAAATCTTTGTAGTATTTAGCAATTGTCTATATTTGATATTTTAAAATATAATTGAAAACTTCACACATAGTATTGCTGGTTTAACTTCCATTTTTTTTATGTCTTATTAAAGTTACACGAATTACCAAAATAAAATTATTAATTTTAAATTAATTTTGAATTCAGAAAATTGCATCTTTCTCTATATTATACTCGTATATTGTACAATCTGTATGTGGTTTTGGGGGGGGGGAAATGCATTCTAATTATTTCAAGGCTGCAAAAAATAAATATATGGCTTAAATTTGTTGGAAATGTTACGTCAGTTACCATAGAATTCGCATCTATAGACCTATAACAAACCAGGTAATGGTGAAAAAATGACAGTTTCCTTCCTAAGGATGAACATTATGGTAATTAAACTATCATCATCATCATCATCATCATTGGCGTGACGGTCCTTTTAATTTGATCTTAGCCTCCCTCATAACAACCATCCATTTTCTTCCATTAATGACCTTATTTCTCCAATTTGTTATGCCAGTCTTCCTTAGGTCCGCCTGTACGTCGTCCATCCATCGTAACCTAGGCCTTCCAACTTTTCTCCTTCCATCCAGCTTAGCGTTTGATATCATCCTGAACAAATGTGTCTCGTTCATTCTGCAAATATGGCCCAATCATTCGATGCGTCTAATTTTAATATCTATAACTATATCGTTATCATTATATAGATCATATATTTCCTGGTTAGTTCTTATTCTCCAGGTACCGTTATCCTTAATTGGACCATATATTTTCCTTAAAATTTTTCTCTCCCAGGTGGCAAGTCTTGTTACAGTTCTTTCTGATATGGTCCAGGATTCACTGCCATACACTACAACAGGTTTAATAATTGTTTTATATATTCTTATTTCAATTTTCTTAGATATTTATCTAGATTGTATAATTTTGTTCAGAGATCTTAAACATCGGTTACCTGCTGCTAGTTTTTCTTTTATTTCAATTATATCATTATTCCTGGATACCATGGATCCTAGGTACTTAAAATTCTGTACTTCTTCGTATGTCGTTCCATTTAACATTCTGTTGGTTCCTCCAACATCACAGTTTAAGTTTGTCAAATATTTAGTTTTTTCAGTATTGATTTCTAGTCTTGCTATTATTTTCTGATTTTCTTTTTGAGTTAAAATATAACACTGGTCAACATGATTTTTGTCTCATGAGTACCAATAGTTGTAATTAAATTAATGTTTTTATTACCTCACCTCATATCCATTTTCTTCTATACTGCAGTTTCGGAGCTTATCTCCATCGTCAATAGCCTCTGGTCGACCGGTGTTATGTCGTTTCTTGGCGGTTTCCTTCTTACTTCTGTCGGTGGACCGATGAACCTCTGGATTAGGTCAAAATTTGCGGGAGTTTCAAAATTCATGAGTTTTTCTTTTTTGTTTTTTGGATGTGGATTTTTTCCCAGACTGTGAGTTCCTTTAGTTTATCTGTTTGTTTGATTAGGCTAGCTTCTGTATCTATTAAATGTTTTTCAGACCAAGCATGGGCTGCTACTGCTGACTTGTCCACTTCCCCCTTTTTTACATTTCTAAGGTGTTCCTTCAATCTAGTTTTTAAATTTCTTTTTGTTTTTCCTATATAGATTTTGTCGCAATCTTGACATTTGATCTGATATATTCCTGATTTATATTCTTGTCCAATTTTTTCATTTTTGTTGGTTTTAATTATCTTGTTTAGGCTGTATTCATTCTTTGGGGCCAATCGAATGTTAAACTTATTGAAAATTTTCTGGAACTTGTGGTGTTTTACAGGATGGTAAGTGAATTTTTTGAATCTTATGTTCTCTTCTGTTTGTTTTTTAAGTGTGCTTTCATTAATTAGTTTTTGCCTTTTGAACTTATTTATAAAATGAAAGCACACTTAAAAAACAAACAGAAGAGAACATAAGATTCAAAAAATTCACTTACCATCCTGTAAAACACCACAAGTTCCAGAAAATTTTCAATAAGTTTAACATTCGATTGGCCCCAAAGAATGAATACAGCCTAAACAAGATAATTAAAACCAACAAAAATGAAAAAATTGGACAAGAATATAAATCAGGAATATATCAGATCAAATGTCAAGATTGCGACAAAATCTATATAGGAAAAACAAAAGAAATTTAAAAACTAGATTGAAGGAACACCTTAGAAATGTAAAAAGGGGGAAGTGGACAAGTCAGCAGTAGCAGCCCATGCTTGGTCTGAAAAACATTTAATAGATACAGAAGCTAGCCTAATCAAACAAACAGATAAACTAAAGGAACTCACAGTCTGGGAAAAAATCCACATCCAAAAAAACAAAAAAAGAAAAACTCATGAATTTTGAAACTCCCGCAAATTTTGACCTAATCCAGAGGTTCATCGGTCCACCGACAGAAGTAAGAAGGAAACCGCCAAGAAACGACATAACACCGGTCGACCAGAGGCTACTGACGATGGAGATAAGCTCCGAAACTGCAGTATAGAAGAAAAAGGATATGAGGTGAGGTAATAAAAACATTAATTTAATTATTAAATTAAACCTCATAGTGTTCTTTCCCTGTGAAAGTTAAACCAATAGTTGTACTTAATGCAGTTTTTATCGTGTTTTCAAATATGTATACGGAATTTCTTCATCACCCACAGTTTTTTTTTATTTCAGTTTCCATTGATGGATTTAAATAATTATTTTTTAATAAACTTTTTTTTTTCATCCATTTGTCCATTGTAAAATAAAACCAAATGAGCTAACTCAGGAGATTTCAGCTATGGAAAAGAGATATCAAGACAAATGGAATCCTAATACGCTGGCCGATTATTGTTGGACCATCAAGAGGGATGCTCCACAGACGAAATATAGCAGAAAATCGCCATTTCTTACTTTCTAGATGAGTCCGAATGTTCGAATATTGTATAGTTACGAATGTAGAAAATATTAAAGCGTTTGAAATTATAATTTCCTGTTTCTCGGAAACCTTGCGTGATGGAGAAAAAACCGATATCATATTTGAATTCAGGAGAAGAAATACTATCAGAATCACATATTTTTCTCTCTGAGACAAAAAAAAAAGTTTATTTTTTGTTGCTCAGTGTAATTTAAAGTGTTTAAATCTCTCGACAAAAGAACAAATTGTACTATACTGGTCTGTAATTTGTTTTAAATATTAAAGTAAGTACCTGATCAGTGGTCGATGATTGACGAAGTTTTTAAACAGAAATTCATTTTAATTGAGGATGACTGATATATCAGGTACTTACTTTAATATTTAAAAAGTACTACGTAACCTCAATTTTGATCTACAGTGAATTTTAGAATTATTGATACTAGTCTGTGGCATAATTGTGAATAACTTAACTTTATCTAGGGAATGATTTAGTTAATCGGGAATATAACCCCGGCCCGCTTGTTGACACAGTAATGGTCTATTCTTTATTATATATGTAAGGTCTGTGGATAGTGTAATTTCTACCTGGAGAAGACTGGAAGCTCCAAATAATTTATGGAACTTGTTTCAGATGCTGCCCAAGATGAATACAAGCGGTGCCCCGTGCGATGACTTCTGGAATTACGCATGTGGAGGATGGCTGAAGGACCACCCGCTGCCACCTGCAGCACGTAGCAATTGGAATCAAGAGGAGGAAATGGCTTTCAAGAGTCAGTAATATTTTCAACAAATCTAATACCAAGTAAATTGGCTTTTAAACGGTAGTTTTGAGACTGGCATTCAGGAGGTGCCGGTTCAAATCCCGGCCATAAATTTGTTTCTGGGAGGGTGGAATACAGTAAAAGCTCCTTATTCGCGGAGGATATGTTCCGCAAATATGCCGTGAATACAGAAACCGCGAATATGGAATGGTAATTTGTATGGGTATATAGGGGATACGTTCCAAGGTTCTGAAATAAAATAAAAATTATCATCATCATCTTCATCTTCAAGGTATGGGCCTGTTGGCCCGTTCCGCTCCCCGGCGCACCACATGCCGCAGGCGCAGGTCGTCCTACCAACGACGTTTTGGTCTTCCTACATTTCTTCGGCCTAGAGGCCTATAATGAAGCAGCTGTTTTGATAAACGATTATTTGGCATTCTTTGTATATGTTCAAACCAATTACGTTTATTTGTGTGTATTCTCTCGTTTATATTATAGATTTGTAGTTCATCTCTGATATCTTGACTTCTCTTTTGATCTCTTAGAGATATACCTGCAACTGATCTGAGAAATCTCATTTCTATTGTCTCAATTTTATTTTTATCAGAGATAGTTAAAGGCCAAGTCTCAGACCCGTATGTTAATGTTGAAACGGCTACTGTTTTGTAAAATTTTAATTGAGTTTCCCTTGTGGTCTTATTTCTCAAATATCTTCTTTTTGAACCACATATCTGTTGAAATTTTCCTAATTTCTTCTCCATGTTCAAATTTTGCTGGTACGATATCAAAATAAAATCAATTAATGAGAGATTTTGAACAATTTCTATTAATTATTACTTCATGCTTAGACAAGGGCTTAAATAACTTAGTAATTTTTTCCTGTTTTGCCGCTTTTAAAAGGTCTTTCAATTCAGGTTGATATTTTGTCTTCGGATTTCTTGATGAAACTAAAATACAACGATTCAATTATCTATGTGGCACAATTAAACGCACTTTATTGAATAAGACTAGAAAAGAAACTATTTTGAAGTTTTACAAAATATTGGCAGTTCCATCTCTTATCTATGGATGTAAAACCTGGACATTAACAAAGGCAGATAGTAAACAAATAGAGGCTGCTGAAATGAAGATGTTGAGAGCAATAGCAGGATACCAAAGGAGAGATAAAAAGAAAAACGAAGATATAAGAACAGAACTTACTATATTTAATCTCTGTGAAAGAATAAAATATTATCAAAATGCTTACCTTCAGCACGTATTACAAATGAATGAACAGCGCATACCAAGAAGAATGTATAATTATAAACCAAAAGGGAGAAGAATGTTGGAAAGGCCATTGAAGAGATGGAAGGACCAATTCGACCTATAATGAGATCGGAACAGGTCATTGGGCTTAATCCTTGTTGTTGATGATGATGACGATTTCTTGATGAATCGTACAGTTGAGTCATTAACATTGAAACGGCGTGATATGGATGCATACGACTCGCCAACACGTAAACAGTCAAACATTTAGATTTTTACTTTAAGCGGCAACACTACTTTTTTCCCTTTCGAAACTTTCATTTTACTCTACATTATAAATTGGCAAGAAAGCAGAAGAGACATGAGTTATTCAATTAAAATTATTGCAACGATGAAAAGTTGAAACAATAAGTCACCGATCGTGGCATTTATCAAAGGACATAGCGGCACATGCATTACGGCGGCGGTGACTTTTAATGACGAACTTTAAGCTTAGTAACAGTAAGGTTTGATTTACTTTGATATTAGTTTGTCTATTTGGTTCGAATCGCTCCTTGCATAAAAGCTGCCTTGGTACATGCCTGTAGTAAAAAATGTTGCCGATGGTTAATAAAGGATACTAATCCTTTTAATATACCGACTCGATCCAAGAATAAATAAATTTTCAGCCGCGAATACAGGAACTGTGTTGCAAATTTTTAACCCGCGAATAATGAAAACGCGAAATGGGAAACCGCGGATAAGGAGCTTTTACTGTATTTGATTGTATCCAGTATGCCGCAACCCAACTTCTATAAAAAAAACATTAAATTGAAAAATTATAAATTTTAACCACATTTATATGGATGCGAAACATGTAGGCCTACTCTTACTTTAATGGAGAAGAAAAGATTACGAGTATTTGAGAATAAAATTCTGAAGAACATTTTGGACCAAAGAGAGATGAACAGACAGGCGAATGTAAAAAAAAAAAAACTACATAACAGTGAGCTGCATGATCTTTATAGGAAACCAGATATAATAAGAACAGTTAAGACTCGTGGGCTGTGAAGGTCACAGGTAGCACGAATGGGGAAGTTCCTTGTTGGTAAATCAGAGGGAAAGATCCCAGTAAGCAGAAGCAGGCAAATAATGAGAATAAAATTAACCATGATTTGAGAGAAGTAGATCATACAGAGGATGATTGGAAAACATTAGCTCAGTATAGGGATGTATGGAGAGTTATGTCCGCGCGGCCAACAACCTACGGGTTCGATAGTGCCAATGAGTTAGTTATTAGAAGTTATATATATATATATATATATATATATATATATATATATATATATATACTAGAAGTCCCGGCCACGCGTTGCTGTGGCTAAGGTATACGTTAAAAATGTTAATTAAGTTGCTGTCTTTCAGCCAGATTACTTAAAACTAATACTTACACACGAAATTAATAATATTGAAAACAAAATAAACACAGAACACACTTACATTATGAAATAATCAATATTTGTAATTCAATTGAAATTCGCGGTTGCAACAAAAAGCACAGCCATCTGGATCTCTCTTTGTTAAATAATAAACCAATTACCTTACAAAATTACCGTACACCGCCATCTGTTAGAATCGTATGGAACTCACAGATAATTACACCGCCATCCGTTAGAATCGTATGGAACTCACAGATAATTATAACACTTTGTTAAATAATAAACAAATAATTTGCAATAAAAAAATAATGCGACTATAAATTTAGTTATAAACTACCCTAAGTCTCAAGTTGGATCAAACTGCACACAGTGTGCAAAATTTTATTAAAATTGGTTCAGTAGTTTAGGATTCCATCGCGGACAAACAACGTGATACGAAATGTTTATATATTAAGATATATATCCGGCCACCATCATCATCCTTATCATTACCATCATCATCATTAACCAGTGTGGAAAGCAACGGGATGCTACCACACCTATAATTCCATAGTAAAGCTGCAAAGCATAGCATGAAAATGCTATGATTGCAGTGAAAGACCTGCCCTCGGGCAGAAATACTATGGATGGATGGATATATATATATATATATATACACACACACACATACATACATACACACACACACACACACACACACAGAATCCATTTTAAGCGGAAACCTTTTTACAGCGTTGCAGCGACTCTCGCTTTGCAAGCTATTGTGCTTGCACCGGCGGGGAGCGTGTTCCGTTACTACCGGAAAATGAAGACAGTTAGAAGCTACAAAATACAAATAACTCGACTAATTAGATTAATATAAAAAAATAGGTCTACACATAGAGGTTTATTACTCACCATTTATTGAGATTTTATTTGAGATTTATTTAAGAAATTTCAGCAGTCTGGTTGCGGCGGCAGAACGATGCGAGGTTTCCTCTTAAAATGGATTCCCGTTTCACTGTATTGGAAATAATTTTTGCTTGTTACCTAGAATTAAGATAATTAAGATTCTTGTATCAAAGCTCAGTTTTTGCTTATATTGTGTGTTTAGTGTTAAATTTGATTAACCCGACTTTGATAGCATGTTAGCATGTTGGAGATGAAAAAAAAATCTTGAAAAGCTTTTGTCAACCTCACTGATCTTAATGCAACATGGAAGTGGCCCTCTTTATTCTTGGATTACTACAGCTTGTGGTAAGTTTCATGCTTGAACAGTGGAAAATAAGCGATGCGTTTTCATACCACACGTGTCCTCAGTATTCTAGTGCAACACTGTACTATGTACATCTGCACTGGAAATAGATTATATTAGATTAGATTTATTTAGCCTGGTGGAGTTAAGGCCATGTGGCCTTCTCTTCCACTCACCAGGACAAACATATATTACATCAGAATATAACAATCTCAATTAACTCTAATGTTAAATACTAAAGATATTGAACACAAAACACATCAGTTTCAAGCTATTTGTGGTACAATAAATAGAACATTGAATAATAAAGCCCATAAACAAACAAAATTAAAATTTTATAAAACAATGGCTGCCCCTGTCCTTTTGTATGGGAGTGAATCTTGGATTACCACTACCAAACAAGAAAGTAAAATCCAAGCAGCCGAGATGAAATTTTTAAGAAGAGTAAAAGGCTTGCACTAGAATGGACCAGATAAGAAACGATATCCGTGAAGAACTGCAGATCTACTCCATAAAAGAAAAGATATTTAACAACAAGATGCAGTGGAAAGAACATGTAGAAAGAATGGAAGAAAGTAGATTACCAAATAAAATCTTCCATTATTTTCCAAGAGGAAGAAGAGATGTCGGACGTCCTCGAAGAGATGATCTTAGATCTATTAGTGAAGACGGAAAAGGCAACTCTTGCCTAACCAGGAAGTGAAGAAGAAGAAGAAGATTAAATACTAAATAAAAATTTGATCAAAAAGATATCTATTACATTACGATCTATAATGCAACCAGTTAATGGTAGTTAAAATTAAGACTAAAACTAATAATAAAATGTATACAAGCAAGACACATTAAATTGCCCCTGTCTAATGTATATAAAAAACAAAGAAAAATAATTTTACGATTATACAATATTTAAAACAAAATAAATGAAAATATTTGTTATTCTTAATATTATTTTCATAAATAATATAATTTGTTAATTGTTAAAAGAATACTATCAGTGAGGTGTATAAGTTAGTTATTAAATAACTCTTTAGAATTAGCCAGGAGTCAAACTAGGTACATAGTGACTTGCTTGTTATTTTTCTAAATTATTACATCATTAGAGGTATTTTAATGTTATAATTTGTTTACAGTTTCGCAAAAAAAATCATTACCGGGTAATCATACTTTTTCCGAACGATTTGGCTCAGTAATTGAGACTTGAAAGTGGGAGGTCAGAAATTAAATCCCGGTGTCGATCAATCTAATGGATTTTTTCCCTAGTTTTCCTCATCGTCAGTTCAAATTATACAGCAGTTGGAATTTCATTAGCAGTATTCATTTTATCATAATCACTATTTCGTTATACGTATGATTAAAATTTAATCAGTCAATTTCTATAGAACACATATAACAAATATAAGAATAGAACTATTTGGATGAAAGTGGAGATTCTACACATAAGATATTAGATGGATGCAATTAAGATATTCGAGAAGACCCAGGTTCAAAAAGCCGGCCGGCAGTTTTTTTCCCGATTTTATATAGCCGCTGTGGTCTCGAGGCAGCGCGCTGCCTTATCATGCAGCGGGCCCGGGTTCGATTCCCGGTTGGGCAAGCTTCCTGAGTGAGGTTTTTTCTGTTTTTTTTATCTGTAAGACAAATTTTAGGTATCCTTAAGGCCCAAAAGGTCTCCGAACATCATCTGGCCAACATCATCTTTCACCGGAGGTGGAAAACAACGGGAAGCTACTACACCTATAATTCCCTCGGAAATCTGCAAAGCATAGCATGAAAATGCCCTAAGGAGAACACTATAGATTAGAAAAGAATATAGCCATTGTCCCGCATCGTGGCCTATCGATCATGCCTTGGTGCAGAGATACACGAGGATCTGGTTCGATACCTCATGGCTGAAAATATTAATCATGGAATTTCGGTCAATATGGAACCAGTGGTCATCCAGCATTGTAAGGAATTCGGGAAGCTGCAATACCTAGACGATCCAAGATAAGAAAACAAGCTATAACGGCTTGGGGACCTGCCATACTGATCAGATTCACCTTAACTGGCACAATAATCATCCACCTCTGTGGTTAACGCATATTAATGTGAGACCAGCAGTTGGCTGATAACCTATCGTGCTATGTTTTTTTTTTACTTCTCCATTAAAATAAATTTTGAGATGGGTTTTCACTACAATGACTTACAAAATAAAATATTAAAATAAGTACCTGGCAGATGCCGTCGTCCTTAACTCTGAGTTTTTTTTAAATTTAAGAATTGTAGGCCTTTCGGAAGTCGGCTTCTATCTTCAGCAGAAGGACAACGCTACTAACTTATTGTTTTGTGACGTTTCTGGCATCAGCGACCTTCAAGCATCGTTGGTAGCTTGAATATTGCGATGCCAGAAGCGTCGCAAAACAACAATAACAGTTAGTAGCTCTGTCTTCTGCTGAAGATGGAAGCCGATTTCCGAAAGACCTACATTTTCTAAAAGTTAAAAAAAATAATAACCTAGTTGAGGACATCGGCACCTGCCAGGTACTTATTTTAATATTTTACTTTGTGACTAATTACAGCAACAGAAATTATTATGAATTTCATCAGTATGCAATGATTCATTTCATGATAGATTAAGAATTAAGCTGAATGAATATGAAGGTGCTAGGTGAAGAACTAAGATATAAAATAAATAAATATGTGATGAAAATGTTGAAATGTTGTATTTTTATGTTGCCAGGCCGTAAATCAATATGTTCCTTAGTCACCACATTGCCTCATCCTACAAAGGACACTTCTATAGAATGGAAAGTGAAGCGTCTTATGAATCCTGCATGGCACTCGATACCATAGAGTCTGATAGATATGGTCCTCTTCGTAAAATCATCCAACAACTAGGTGAGTAACATCAAAGAGACTATTAATTTTTAATATAAAAACATAGTACACATCTATTATAATTAAATTTGTTATTTAAATCAGTTTCTATTAGGTATTTTTTTAAAGACATTTTGTATGTAGATGTGAAACATAAAACGTTTAGGATTAAAATGTAATGACTTGAATTAATTAGTGGTTATGCCCCTTGCCTCTGGTCCCGAGGGTCGCGGGTTCAAACCAGGCCGGGCTCGATAGATTTTTTAGGCAATGACAGAAATTTGGATAAACACACTAAAATACAACGATTCAATTATCTATGTGGCACAATTAAACGCACTTTATTGAATAAGACTAGAAAAGAAGTTTTACAAAGTATTGGCAGTTCCATCTCTTATCTATGGATGTGAAACCTGGACATTAACAAAGGCAGATAGTAAACAAATAGAGGCTGCTGAAATGAAGATGTTGAGAGCAATAGCAGGATACCAAAGGACCGATAAAAAGAAAAACGAAGATATAAGAACAGAACTTAATATATTTAATCTCTGTGAAAGAATAGCATACTACCAAAATGCTTATCTTCAGCACGTATTACGAATGAATGAACAGCGCATACCAAGAAGAATGTATAATTATAAACCAAAAGGGAGAAGAACGTTGGGAAGACCATTGAAGAAATGGAAGGACTAATTCGACCTATAATGAGATCGGAACAGGCCATTGGGCCTAATCCTTGTTGTTGATGATGATGAAAAATCCAAGGAGCAAGTCCTCCGGGAGGGACTTAAAGCCGTGGGTCCTGAGTCTGAAGATTTTCAGGCTCGTAAAAGATCCTTAAGCCTGAATGAAAAGGCCTCTAAGCAAAATTTACCGAATTTTCCCGTCCTAGTACTACTTGGTTTCCTAGATGTCAGATGAGGCGGAACGCTGACCACGGACCACTTAAAATTACATATATACGAAAACAAGTGTAATTAAATTAGTGCGGTTAAAATTCATCCCTATAAGGGGTGAGCACCTAAATCTCTGTTAAGGGAAACGTGGGCTTACAAGAAGGTTAATAATTTAGTTTGTAAGATTTAAAAAAATTATCATCTTTGAGTCCACTGCTGTGGTCTCGAGATAGCGTGCTGCCTTGTCACGCAGCGGGCCCGGGTTCGATCCCCGGTCGGGGCAGTTTTTCTGGCTGAGGTTTTTATCGGGGGTTTTCCTCACCTGTAAGACAAATGTCAGGAAAACTTTAAGGCCCAAACGGTCCTCGAAATCATGTGGCCTTCATCACCATTATCATCCTTATCATCATCATCCTTCACCGGTGTGGAAAGCAACGGGAAGCTACCACACCTACAATTCCCTAGTAAAGCTGCAAGCATAGCATGAAAATGCTATGATTGCAGTGAAGGATCTGCGCTCAGGCAGAATTACTATGGATGGATCATCTTTGATTAATCAGTCTTCACTGGCTAATAGTAAAGTAAAATTTTCAATATTGGTTATTGGTAGTTTCAATTAACTGTCAGCCAGTAAAGAAATTGTAAATATGGTAATCCAAATTCTTTTTTTTTTTTGCATTTAATTTGTACAATTCTGATTTTTTTTTTTTGCATTTAATTTGTACAATTCTGAGAACCTTAGATAACATTTTTTTTTTAATTTATCTATTCTAATTGTTGTATAACTGTAATTATTTTCAAATTTTACTATAGTTCAGCTATAATAATTAAGGATCTATTTTAATATTTTATCATTGTTTTACACCGTGGTCTCTGGGTAGCGTCACTATATACAAGTGTGTTTTACATGGCTATCTAATATATAATAAAAATGAATGTTTGTTTGTTTGTTCGTACTTTATGCGCGGTCATACCGTTGATCCGATTGTGATGGGGCTTTTTGCAAAATATTCAGGAGATTCCCGGGATGAACATAGGCTATAAGAGAGTTGTGATACTCAACTCCTACACCCTTAAAAATCACCCTTTGTAGTGAAAAAACGTGAAAAAGTAGCTCTTCGAACGTTTAAATGGCTTACGCTGCCTAAACCATAACAAATACACAAAATTAATGTACACAGAAGTGAATATCTCAAAAGCTCTACTAAAAGTCCGCAACAGCATATGTTTATGTCTTACGGATAACTCACAATAACCATTTTTGTCATTCATTGATACCAAGAAGATCAAGACAAGTACGTAGATTCCTGTGCAAGCATAGCAGCACATGGCGGGTATTCTTTTACGGATAACTCACAATAACGAATTTTGTCTTTTAGCTCATTTATGCCAAGAAGATCGAGATAAGTAGATTCTCGGGCAACACCGGGTAATCAGCACGGGGAACCTTAAAATAATTACGATATACATTTATAATTATTTTTCATTCTACTTATTCAACTAATCATAAGAAGCACATTAATATTTGTCTTTTAGCTCATTTATGCCAAGAAGATCGGGATGAGTAGATTCCCGGACAACGCCGGGTAAACAGCACGGGTATGTAAAAATAATTACGATATAAATTTTCCCATTCACATATTTAACTAAACATAAAACACATCAATTTTCGTCTTTCAGCTCATTTATGCCAAGATGATCGGGATAAAGTTTTCCGGGCAATGCCGGGTAAACAGCACGGGATATCTAAAAACAATTACAATATAAATGTTCCCCTTTACTTATTTAACTATATATAAAACACATTAATTTTCGTATTTCAGCTCATTTATGCCAAGAAGATCGGGATGAGTAGATTCCCGGACAACGCCGGGTAAACAGCACGGGATATGTAAAAATAATTACGATATACATTTTCCCATTCACGTATTTAACTAAACATAAAACACATTAATTTTCGTCTTTCAGCTCATTTATGCCAAGATGATCGGGATAAAGATTTCCGGGCAATGCAGGGTAAACAGCACGGGGTATCAAAAAATAATTACGATGTAAATTTTGCCTCACACTTATTGAACTAAACATAAAAACACGTTAATTTTCGTCTTTCAGCTCATTTATGCCAAGAAGATCGGGATAAGTAGATTCCAGGTTACGCCGGGTAATCTGCTTCGGGTATCTAAAAATAATTATGTTGTACATTTTTCCTCCCACTTGTTCAACCAAACATAAAAACACATTAATTTTTGTCTTTCAGCTCATTTATGGCAAGAAGATAGGGATAAGTAGATTCCCGGGCATCACGTTATCAGCACGGGGTATCTAAAATTAATTACGATATAAATTTATAATTTTTTTTTTTCCTTTCACTAATTCAATTAAACATAAGAAAGAAAACATTTTTTTTTTCGGCGCAGTTCACATCGGGTGTTAGATACGGTTTTGTACAATCTGATTTTTGTTTCGCGTGTCGGATATTTAGAATTAAAATACTTTATTTATTGAAAAATAACATTTCTTAGTATTTTGTATCTATGTCTTCCTGGATATATATATATATATTTTACAAATGCCCCAGGTTTGTCTTTCGACATTCCTGATTTCTCTCCTGGCATGGCGTAATTGTAACCCACTTCTGAGGTTGGAGCGCCTGGAAGGCGGGGTTACGTTGCCCCGATGATATGATGGGTGATGATGATAATAGTGGTGCACCAGGAGAGTCCCTAATCCTAAACTTAACCTAAAATGAATATGAATGATGATGATTGCGATGGCCATATGATTTCGGGGACCGTTTGGGCCTTAAAGGTTTCCTGACATTTGTCTTACAGGTGAGGAAAAACCCCGATAAAAACCTCACCCAGAAAAACTGTCCCGACCGGGATCGAACCCGGGCCTGCTGCGTGACAAGGCAGCACGCTACCCCGAGACCACAGCGGTGGACGTCTTCCTGGATATTATTATGTTTATATAGTCCACTTAAACAGGAGTCCATAATTTTTTCAGTTATAGTAGTAATGTCAATTTTACTGTTTGGGACTTGCTGATAGTAAGTGTTAATTCTAACAAAACCATAGGCTTATTCAATTAATGTGTATTATACATGACATCACCTACCCTAACCTTAAATTGGAGAAACAGTTCAATTCCATATACCGGCCATGTTTCCTAGTTACTATATGCCGGACCGCAAAAAAAAGCAAACAAAAATTCATATAAAAGTTATTATTGTACGTTACTATGTAATTAGAGGCAAATGTAAGTAATTTTCACCTAATTTGTTGTTCTGTTCTTTATATAATATGGGGCACGCCGTAGCGTAGTGGTTAAGGCACTGAGCTACAAGCCGGAAGGTCGAGGGTTCAAGTCCCGGTGGGGTCAGGATTTTTAAACTGACCCAAACCTTCTGGCGGCACTATGGCCCTGGGGTCGACTCAGCCTCTAATGGAAATGAGTACCAGACGCTTGTTCTGGGGGTAAAGGCGGCCGTCACGCAGGGCTGACAACCCGGCTGACATCAAGTGCCGATTGTCCAGAAATAGTGGGAGCCTTAACCTCCTACTGCCCCAAGGGCCTCCTGAGGCCTGTAGTGGGATTACTTTACTTTTACTTTATCTAATAATAAAATGAACGTTGTTTTGTTCGTTCGTATTTTATGCGCTGCCATACCATTGATCCGATTGTGATGGGGTTTTTTTTTGCAAAATGTTCAAGAGAATCCTGGGATGAACATAGGCTATAAGAGAGATGTGATATTCAACTCTCACACCTTTAAAAACGATACAATATACCAAATAACAGTTATGGTTGATTTCGTTCTTACTGCGGCCCGCCACATTTAAATAACTGACAAAATATTCGTGTCTTGCCAAATTAAGTGTTAAATGACCCGACGTGACCTATACTGAACCAACCTGACCGAACATGACTTATACTGACCGAACCTAACCTAACTGAACATAACCGAACCTAACCTAACTTGAACATAACCTAAACCTAACCTTACCTTACCTCAACCTAAATTGATCCTAACCGAATCTAAACTGAACCTAAACTGAGCCTACACTGAACCTACACTGGCCCTAAACTGAACCTAACACTAATTTAACCCAAACCTAACCTAACCCAGCCGAACCTAACCTAAACCGAATCTAACCTAAACTGAACTTAACCTCAACCAAAATTGTTCCTAACCGAATCTAAACCGAACCTAAACCTAACCCAAAATGAACCTAAACTGAACCAAACATGTAACTAACCGAACCTAAACCGAACCTAACCCAACCGTGCCTAACTTGAACCTAACCTGAATCCAAACCCGAAATCAAAATCCGAACCAAAACCTGAATCCAAAACAAAAAACAAAATACACGAAACCAATACTGAAAGAAAAACTGAACTCAAAACTGAAACCCAAACTGAACCCGAAATGAACTAGAAACCAAACCCGGACCTAAACCTGACCTAAACTTGACCTAAACCTGACCTAACCTGGACATTACACTATCCTAACCCTGACCTGACCGAAGCGAACCGAACCTAAATAAGCCTAACCTAATATATCCAAACCTAACATATCCTATCCTAACCGAACCTAACCTGACTTGACATGACAGATACCTAACCCAACCCACAAACATAATCTAAAATCTACCTCTAAAAGACCGAATTACATGTAAATCTGCTAACCCGACCATACAACCGCTAAACCGATAATTACGATATAAATTTATAATTATTTTTCTTTTTACTTATTTAACTAAACATAAACACACATTTAATTTGTTTAGGTGGGTAGCAGGGTACACCGGGTATTGGCTAGTTATATATATTATATACACACAATTATATCAGTGGCGTGCATTCAACCCCAGCTACCCCAACACTGCTGGGGTAATTATAATAATAATAATAATAATTATTATTATTATTATAATTATTATTTTGAATTAAAAAAAATTATATATTTGCCAAATTCCATTCAAATCAATTACGCATGAACATAAAAATTCAAAATTCCCGCCATGCCAGCATACATGTATCGCATTTGGTTTGACGGAGCCATCTGCGTATTCATATTATCTCCATACAGAAACACAATGAGTGTTTCCTCTATGTTATCCCCACCAATACCAGCTATTGCGCTACAGATGAATCCGTGCAAGCCAGGTGCAAGCAAATTGCATCACTGCCTGCTATGTCTAGCGATAATCCACTAGACGAAGCTTGTGTCTTATTCCATTGTTCCATTGACTTTGTATTGAATACTAACTAGCTGTACCCAGTTAACATCACAACTCGAATAAGAATACATTTGATGAAAAAAACGTGATTGGCTGATTTGGGAAGCACCAATTCCTCAATAAGAGAATTTTTCGAAATAACATTTCTTAATTTATGAAATTTAATTTATGCTAGTTACATTTTTACAAAATACAAAAAATAAATAAATAAAATCATGTGGTATGTTTTGTCAGCTATTAGCAATCTGTTAATTTAAGAAGCTTTATTTATATTGTATATCTGAATAACAACAATTGGATTATTACGAACATGTATATATTATTTGTGGAAAGCAACAGTTGAATTTAATGCCGATAAACCAAAAATAAGATAATAATCTTTTAGAACTTCAAGGAAGAGACATATCCCGTCATAAGTCTCCAAAATTTATATTTTAAATAAACTACTCCTTGAAAGGATTAAATTAATTATTTTAATTTCAGTGGGTTCGTTCAAATGCATTATTAATACATTTTTACGAGTTACTGATGAATGTGATTTGTGAATTTAGTAAAAATGAATGTAAGTGACTGTATAATTTACAAAGGAGACCATTTTCGTGCAGCAGACCTTTCAACAAGGAAAATTACCTCATACAACAAGGTAGGCCAACTCCAGATTTACCAGATCTAAAAAAAAAATTACAAGCCATTTTAGTATCATACCATTTGTAAACTGAATAATTCGGAATGAAAGTTTTTATAAACTATAAGTCACATTTTCTTATCATAGAGCTGGGGTAATTGCTCTGACCACCGCACGCCACTGAATTATACATATTACAAACCGGGATTTTAACCTGAGACCTCTAACTTTATACATTAGTGAGATAACATCTTCTCCACTCAGGCCCTCAGTGCAAACATTATTTTTTCTTTTCTTATATACAATTCTATGGAACATATTAAGTGAAAAAGGTATTCCACTACATTTGATAGCAGTAGTTAAGAAAATGTACGAGAAACAAAAATAAAAATAAATCAAAGGGAACCATACATATAATAGGAGGAGTTAGACAAGGTTGTCTACTATCAACCACTCTTTTTAACATTTATTTTACATGATAAGATCATGGAAGCAAATGATGACTGGGGGAATTAACTTAGGAAATATAGTAATAAAAACAGTAGCCTTTGCAGATGACCAGATTTTAATAGCAAAAACAGAGGACGAACTACAAAGAATGCTATATATACTAAATTTCCTTTGGCCAGCAACCAATTGAAGGGACTATTATTATGCTTTCAAGTCTTATACGAGAATTTTCCAGAAGAAGCTGGAGGGAAAATTTTCTATAGGATCGTAACAGGCCTTGGCCTAATACTTGGAAGGAAGAAGAAGAAGAAGAAACATAAAAAAATACAACATGGAAATGTTATCAGAAAAAATAAAAAACAATGGTCTTCAAGGGCGCTCATCCAGTTCGGACAAAGATAATATTATAAAATAAACCAATAGAACAAGTGGTAAGATATAATTTCCTAGGTTGTGAAATATCATGCACAGCAGAAGCAGATATAAATAACAAACTAAATAAATTTAATTCTATAACAGGAACACTAAAAATAACTTTGAAACATAAAGCCAGGAAAGACTCTATAATGAAATTATACAAGACAATGGCAGTTCCTATTATTACTTATGGATTCGAAACATGGACAATGACAACACAACAATCTGCCGTAATAGGATAATACAAGCTGCTGAAATGAAATTCCTCAGACCAATAGCAGGATATCAAAGAACAGATAAAAAACATAACACAGAAATAAGACAACAACTAAAAATAGAGGAATTAAACACAACAATAGTGAAATACAGAACAAACTGGAAAGAACACTTGGCAAGAATGACTGAGAGCAGAATACCAAAAGCAGCATACAGCTATTCACCACGAGGAAGAAGTAGTTTGGGAAGATCAAAGAAAAGATGGAAAGAGCAGCTATTTGGAGCCGGAACAGGCTAGTAAATAAGCCTAAACTGTGATGAAGAAGAAGATATACAATTCTCTATCATAAGATGTAGTGGGACAGTACTTATAGTTGCCATCTTACTGCTTCTATAACAAGAAAGCATTTTTTTAATGAGAGTATTTTACTTTATAAGAATAACACTGGGAACAGTGATTTTGGTGCCTTAATGTTTTCACCTATTTATGGGTATATTTGGGTCACTGATTCCAAAGATGATTTCAGTTTCGTCCTATCAGCTCTAGTTTTTGAGATAGAGTTTATTCAAATTATATACCAGTTCAAAAATACTGGTCCACATATACAACTATATTACTCGCATACAATTAAATACAAAAGAACAAATACTTTCTTTTTCATGAAACAACTGTATCTATATAACTACCATAATTTATTTACACATTAGTCTCGTTAGAATCATTAATTTTCCTCCATCAGGTCGCAGAATCCCCGTTTCTGTGATTTCCTCCGATGCAATGATCTTGGACATTCTCGGTGGATGCTCCAACAGTAGTCCGCCATCATATGTATATCCCACCGTCCACGATACCTTTCTTCCATTGTACTTAATTCCTGGTGAAAACGCTCACCCTGTTCCTCACTTACATCTCCAAGATTGTCTGGAAATCGATCCAAATGACTGTGTAGGTAGTGTAATTTGATGCTCATGTTACAACCTAGTGCACAAAAAGCAGTGAGCATATTCTCCACTAGTTCATCACTATTAGGAGACTTATAGTTTCCAAGGAAATTCTTCACTACCATACAGAACGAAGACCATGCGGCTGCTTCAGTATCATTCATTGAGTCTTGAAATTGATGGTCATTAATAAGTTGGCGGATTTGTGGTCCATCCAATATACCTGCTTTTATTTTTTCCTTACTCAGTGCAGGAAATTTTGTACATATGTAGCCAAAACATGTTCCATCTCTATTCAACGCCTTGATGAACTGTTTCATTAAACCAAGTTTAATATGCAGTGGTGGCAAGATGATGTTGTTTCTGTCAACCAAAGGTTCTGCAACGATGTTTTTTTCTCCAACGGTCATGCTTTCTCTAAGAGGCCAATGCCTTCTCACCCAATGTTGATCTTTGGCTCTAGAGTCCCATAAACATATAAAGCATGGGTATTTGGTGTACCCACCTTGTTGTCCTAGAAGAAAATTCACCATCTTGAGATCGACACACATTACCCATTGGTGATCACGGTAAGAGATCTTCTCTAGCACTGTAGCTATTGTATGTTGATTTTCACGCATAGAAACTGAGTGACCAATTGGGATTGACCTGTATATGTTCCCATTATGCAAAAGAACACATTTTAGGCTGCGTTGGAGCTATCTATAAATAACCCGCCATTCACTTGGTGTGTATTTTCTTACACCCAGCTTCATTAACAGTCCTTCAACATTCATACAAAAAACAAATTGATTTTCTACTGTGAAGAATGGCAGGAAGTCTGTTTCTCTTTTGCGATAGACTGTGACCTTTGTTCCCGGTAACAGACATTGTTTCTCTGCCAGCCTGGAAGCTAACAACTCAGATGACTTCTTTGGAAGACTTAGATCCCTTATGAGGTCGTTCAGTTCCGCTTGACTAAAACCGGATGAAAACTGATGAAGGTCCTGGGAAATCGCTGTCATTTCCCTCAGAATAGCTTTCAGTTGAATCATCCTCTTCTTCTGGTGACTCTGGAAGACTGGTAAAAATTGGAACAGGTATCTCCTCTGAATGTGGAACAGGGCGTCTTGCGGAGCGTAGATTGGGATATACCCATCTATTCCGGTTTTTGCTATTGATGCCCTTTACATTGACTGAACAAAAATAGCAGTCATCACTATGGTTAATTTGTTCTCGCCAGATCATGGTTCCCCAAATTTCAAGCATTTCCGTTTCCCATTTGTCCATTGTCGTAGATGCTCTGTGCACGTTTTACATACAATGTGAGGTGCCCAAGGCTTATCTTGATCTCCCAGTTGTACTTTGAAATAGGCCAAATAAGCTCTTCTTACAAAGTCAGTTATAGGTTTTCTTTGTTGAGTGAATGTGTACTCCCCACAGATGAACACAAACACATCAGGATTATTCACACATTTTCTTCGTGTTGAAGCCATGTCAGTCTAGAAAAAGGATAAACAATTGTCAAATTAGTAAAATTACATATGCAAACGGCAACAACAACATGAATATAACTTGGATTAAATCAATTAGTATTATGCAAACAATCGATTTACAATGGTGGTACATAAGAGCAGTATCATCAATATCTTGCAAACTAGAGCTGCTGCAACAAAATGGATGACATTTTTGGAATCAGCAGTGCCGAAATACCCAGAATCAGGTGAAAAATTTCAGGCACCAAAAAAAAATATTTTTTTGTTCCCCAGTGTAATGCTTTTTTATTTGATTGTTATAATTAAATTTTGACATTTAGCAATGAAGGCCAAATATTACATGAAAAGAAAATTTAATCCCTGAATTGAGATTTGAACCAAAACCTCTAATATTGTATGTTAGTGAGATAGTATCTTCTCCACTCAGGTTCCCAGTACAAACATTACTTTATCTTTCCTTACATTCAATTTTCTATCATAAGAGGCAGTAGATCATTGTTCACAGTGCCATCTTATAACTACTATAACAATATGCACATTTTAATGAGAATATTTTACTTTATAGCAGTAATGCATATATATATGACATGATAAGAAAAATAAATGCCTGGACGGGATTCGAACCCAGACCTCTGAGTTAATATCTCAGTGCGCTACCACTTACGATCCCGCTACATCTGGTAATAATAGAGAATATGTATAAGAAAAATAAATCTTTGTTCTGGATTCGCCTGGTAGCGTAAGTGGTAGTGCACTGAGATATCAACTCAGAGGTCCGGGTTCGAATCCCGTCCAGGCATTTATTTTTCTTATCATGTCATATTAAGCTTGCATTGCTCAATGTCAAAAAATTAATTATAACATATATATATAACACCAGTCGACCAGAGGCTACTGACGATGGAGATAAACTCCGAAACTTCAGTATAGAAGAAAAAGGATATGAGGTGAGGTAATAAAAACATTAATTTAATTCTTATATGTATATATATTTGTGTGTTTTTACATGTATTACCGTTAATAACAAAAAGGTAACTAAAAAATTTGTCAAAACACTTTTTGCCTGAAAATACGAGTCACAAGAACGAACACTTCTCTTTCTTCTTCCTTTCCAGGATTAGGTCAATGCGACCTGTTCCGGTCTCAAGTCCATCGTTTCCTTGGCTGTCCCAAAGATCTTTTTCCATGTGGTTTGTAGGCATTGATCTTTTTGGGTAATCTTGTATTGTTCATTCTGTCTAAATGTTCTTTCCATTGGTATTTGTGCTCGTCTTTTTTTTTTGAGTATTGAAAATATTTCCAGTTCATTTCTTATTGATTCATTGTGTAATCTATCCATGCGTGTACATCCTTTTATGGATCTTAAAAATTTCATTTCAGTGGCTTGAATGTGTACCCAAGATTCAGATCCATATAAAAGAACAGGAACAGCCATTATTTTTTAAAACCTGAGCTGAGTTTCTCTTCGAGTCTTTCGGAGGGTTCTTCCTATGGTGCCACACATCATTTGATATCGGTTTAATTTATTGTGTATATCCCAATCGTAGCTGTATGTTATATCTGAACCAAGATAGTTAAAGTGTAAACAAACATTTTGTTTCTTTTTAAAACTCTTTCCAAAAAAAAAATCTTTGAGCATTTATTGTGGAAAACTCCAAGAATATTTCTCCAGGAATAAATGAGCATATCTAGAAATTAATGCAAAAATGGATTGATGCATGTGTCTGTGCTAGAGGTGAATATTTTAAGAATTTTTATAAGAAACCTGCTGCGTATATTCTTTTACAAAATTATCTTAAGTTTCACAACACTGTCTGTTCTTGCATGCTCCTCACAGTTCTATTATTTAATGCTCTGGTATGGATGTAAACATGCTGTGCATACATTAGTTAATGGGAGAAACATTTATCCAAGATTTTGAAATACTTTTTATTACCCTAATAATTTTTTTTTCCTGTATGCAGGAGGTTGGCATGTCCTTCGTGAGTTCTCAATACTGTCATGGGATTACAGACGTGTACTAGAATTGCTTCATGCTTCATATGGAGTATCACCTTTCTTCAAAGTGTCTGTTGTTTCAGATCCCAGAGAACCCACACACTCTATGATAAAGGTAAGTTCTTAATAATAATAATAAGTAAAATGTCACGAAAATAGTAATGAGTCTAACTAACAGTCTGTTAATTGAATGAGTTGATTCAAAGATTTTTTTTAACTTTTATAGGGAAAAAATCATTAGAGGTTTAATTTAAGATTTAAGTTAAAATGTTTTATATCTTACTTCATATCCAGTCTTCTAATTATACCAGTTTCAAAGTTTGGGCAGCTTCATCTTCAGTAATTTCTTGTTGATTGATGTTATGTTGATCAGGAGAACTGCTTCTTCCTCCCTCTGTTGGTGGACCACTGAACCTCAGGATCAAATTAGAATCCCCGGGAATTTGAAAGTTCATGTTTTTCTTTTTTGTTTTTTTTTTAATGTGGATTCTTTCCAAACCGTAAGTTATTTTCTTTTTATTAAACAAATAGAAAAACAAAAAGAACTCACGGTTTGGGAAAAAATCCACATTCAAAATAAACAAGAAAGAAAAACGTATGAACTTTGAAATTTCCAGAGATTCTGATTTGATCCAGAGGTTCATTGGTCCACCAACAGAGGGTGGAAGAAGCAGTTCTCCTGATCGACATATCATCAGTCGACGAGAAATTACTGAAGATGAAGCTGCCTAAGTTTTGAAACTGGTATAATTAGAAGACTGGATATGGGATGAGGTATAAAACATTTTAATTTAAATCTTATTTTTGTTTTTGTTGATTTGCGTTACTTGCCCAAGTTAAATCTGCACACAGAAAGTATACTAGAAATGTGCCGTTGCTTCTCTTTCTTCTCCTACTCTGTTGCCACTTCCTTTCCTATGCATTGTGTTATTTGATTGGGAGGAGAGCGCTGGCAAATATTGTGCTTTTTAAATTATATATCATCTACAGGATTCGTTGACCAAATGAATAATCTGGCAACTATGTTATTACTGGGGAATGAACTGTACCTTCTTTATTAAGGGAAGCTAAAGCTATTACTATGATAGAAATAAGTAAATTAATGAACACAATTAAATTATTGTAAATCAATGGTAAAGAGAAACATTTTTTTTTTGCTTGAACCAGGAATCGAACCCCAAACCTTTAGCTTTCCATGCTAATGCTCTGTCCACTGAGCTAATCCAGGCTTCATTCCCATCCAAGCAGAAATCCTTCCTATACCTTACTCTACTTGTCCCACATTCAATTACAATGAATCATCATTCACAAATACACAATGAATGGCTTCTACCTGAAGAAGACATGAAGAGACTCCACACAGCTATAGCATTATTTATTAAATTAATATTGTGTTTATTAATTTACTTATTTCTATCATAGTAATAGCTTTAGCTTCCCAATATTAATTTAATAAATAATGCTATAGCTGTGTGGAGTCCCTTCATGTCTTCTTCAGATAGAAGCCATTCAATGTTTATTTGTGAATGATGATTGCAATTGAATGTGGGACCAGTAGAGTAAGGTAAAGGAAGGATTTCTTCTTGGATGGGAATGAAGCCTGGATTAGCTCAGTGGACAGAGCATTAGCATGGAAAGCTAAAGGTTTGGGGTTCGATTCCCGGTTCAGGCAAACATTTTTCTCTTTACCATTGATGTACCTTCTTTGCCTTCCTCATTACATGTTGCCAATTCCCATCCACTGTGCTGTGTTGTGAGGCTGGTACTATGAAGATGAGAAACACTAGGATTTTTAATGTTCCGAAACTTTTAGCAGTCATTGACTAAATGACTAATTTTACAACCATATAATGATATTTCACATGGGTTTAGGGATTCTCTCTTCCATAAAGAAATAGTCTAGCGCTAACACACTTCCTCTCTAGCTGCGCAGAATTAACTTAGGTGAGTAATATCATCTTCCTTCTAACTTCTTAATAAAATCCTGCTATTATTTGGCTCAAATATTTTTTTGTCCTATGCCATCAGATTATCTTTTATGGCATTTCTGACTTTCTCCTCTGGCATTGGCGGAATTGTAATCTATTTCTTAGGTTGGGGCACCTGGAAGGCAGAGTTACACTACCCCGATGATATGATGGATGATAAATGATAATGAAGTACCGTAAGAGTCCTCAATCTAAACTTAATCTAAATTCCAAACCATAGGCAACCATATGAATAAATTCCTTATAGAAAAATTTCTGTGGTCTGTCTGGGAATTGAACCTGGGACCTCATGAACTGTAGTCAGAAGCTTTGACCACAAGATCATGAAACAAATTTAATTTATCTTCTTCTTCTTCTTCCTTCCAAGTATTAGGCCAAGGCCTGTTATGATCCTATAGAAGATTTTCCCTCCAGCGTTTCATAGGACAGCCCAGTGATCTTCGTCCTCTTGGTATATAATTATAAACAGCTTTGGGGATCCGATTTGAACTCATTCTTTCAAGATGGTGTTTCCAATTTGGTCCCTCAGGGGTCCTCATCATCTAGGGGATATGTGGATGGCGACCACAAGGTGCCCAAGCTGAGCAAAACATTTCTTCCACTTACTTGTGTTTTCCACTCTTTTAACTTTACTATCTAACCTCTCTTGGTTAACTCTTGTTTTTTTCGACCCCGACGCTATTAGGGCATCCGAGGACTAGGGAGTCTTTCCTTTCTTCCATTTCTTCTTTCCTTTACTTTCTTTTCTTCTCCAGAAAAGCCTGACCAGAGGCTATAAGATGGCAGCCCCATCACTGGTCTTGCCTTCCTTTGGCCAGCAACCAATCGAAGGGACTATTATTATGCTTTCAAGTCTTATATGAGAATTTCCCGGAAGGATCAAATTTAATAATATATATCGGCATATAAAATATATTTACACATTTTTTAAATAATTTTATCTTGTGACTTTAGAAATCTTGAAAGTACAGACTTGTATTTTATATGAAGAAAAGAAAGCTAAAAAAATTAATTTGAATATGTTACAGGTTAGTCCAGCAGGCCTGGGTCTTCCTGGAAGAAGCTATTACTACAGACCATCTGACAGTCCAGTAAGTATTTATATAGATTATTTTTATACTTTTATTCTGTGTGTGCAGTGTGTGTGTCTGTGAGTTTTGCATTGATGCTCAGTTCAAAATCTTCCATTCTATATACAATATTTGATTGTATGGTGTATTAACAAAAAAACAAATTAATTCTGTTGTTCCAAAAACATCATCCTAAAGATTAATACTGTCATTTATATTGAATTGAAATTACATTTATTGTTTAACATTTTAATAAAAAACTTGGAGGGAAAAGGTTAGTTATGTTATTTTTACTAAAAAGTGCTAGGATTTAAAATTTAAATTCTCATACATTTATTTTTGTAAATTAATTTTGTTATATACTAGTTCACAGAAATATGGTGAGAATATGTGAATTTTACCATTCTTCATTAACAAAGTAATTTTTATTGTGTAACTTTTTCTCTCCAAACAAACATACTAATCACACAAGAGAAGTTTATTGCATCATTTTACTTAAATTAACTTGCTAGAATTGTCAATAAAAATAATTTTAATAACATCCATTCCAAGTTATTCACCAGAGCTTGTTTACTTGGAAAGGGCATTATCAGACAGTATTATCTCATAATCAAATAGATTATATTTATTTTTTTCTTCGCAGAAATACCTGTAACATCCCATTTCATGACTTTCATTTTTATTTTCTGATTTTTTACCTAATTCATATTTTTTATATATATGAAATCCTAAATTATATTTCTAGTTGAGACTCCAGTAAGTTGACTCAAGGTCACTTGAGGGCATACATAGCTGTTTATTGCTCTCATTGAATATTTCATTGTACTAGTGGAGGTACATAACACATTGTTTTATAGTAATAATGGCTGGTATATTAGAGTAATTTACACTTTCATTAAATAAATTAGCTTTATTGACTTAAGTATTCTTCTTTACTTAATTTTGGTTTAGTTCTGGGTTTGTATCCCTTGTCTTGTGTTGTCTTTGGCAGTGTCCCTGTATGTTTTGGTGTCCCTGCCTTCTGCCTAAAGGCAATTAGGTCAGGCACAGGCTTCTATAGTCCAGTTCTGGTAACTGTAGCCATCTTGGTGAATTCTAAGGCATGTGGCAGGAAGGAACATTGCCAAGTGGTGGAGGAAAGTAGTAGCCATGCAAAAAAACATTTTATTATTGTTAATAATAATAAAATAAATTATTATAAAAACAACACTTCTATAATGAACACTCCGAACATATGAAAAAACGTAAGTATTCACTAACACAGAATTAGTAGATAAGAAAATTCAACGTTAGTAACTATTATGTTTTCAAAACTGAGTATAGTTGCTGGCAGTACCTGCAACTTGCTCTCCCCTCTTACTACACCATACAACATAGACCCCTCAAATGGGGCTACAGAAGCCAGAACTGAACTATAAGTTCCATTGGGGTAAATCATACAAAACAAAAAGAATATAAAGAAGAAACTTAGTTTTTTTTAATCATTAGGAGGTTACATTATGAGGTTTAATTTAATATTTGAGTTTGTATTTTTTAACATTTTTACCTCATATGTTTATTTTGTTGGGCGATGGAGCAATAGCTTTGAAATGATCGTCCAACAAAATAAACATATGAGGTAAGAATGTTAAAAATACAAACTCAAATAGTAATTAATGAATTGAGGTAGATTTGACAACTCTCCTCATAATTGTAGATTTCTTGAAGAATAGTTTCGATAGAATAGTTACGATTCATTCTCAATTCCATCTAACTGTGGAATTGGTGGCTACAGTAATTACTAATATTATAATGATATTGTGAAAAGAAAAATTAATATCTGAACCAGGAATCGAACCGTGGACTTATAGTAATTACTAATCTACTGTCAGCCATTCCATATATTGGTATTGATCTAGTTCAGTGGGTTTGAGGGGGATTTGCAGTAGATAATGCAACACAAAATCGGTTATTTACATTCCATTTCTTACTACCCTTCATTATTGTTGCAATAGTAAAATGATTGACATGTTATTTTTACAACAAACGGGGTCTAATAACCCTCTAGGATTAAATAGCAACATTGATAAAATTCCGTTCCATCCATACTTCACAGGATCGAGGATCTTATAGGTTGCTTCCTGCTCCCTCTGTTGGCTGACTGTTGAACCTCCATATTAAATATTTTCCCCCAGGAATTAAAAAATTCATGACTTTCATTTTTATTTTTTTAGATGTGAATTTTCTCCCAAACTGTGTAAAAGGAAAATCATGAATTTTGAAATTTCCAGGAAAAAGATTTAATTTGGTGGTTCATTAGTCAGCCATTAGAGGGAGTAGGAAGCAACCTACAAGATCACCAACAACCAATTCAACATTAAGAATGATACACAGACGTATCGAATCTAGTCTTCAAGAAATCTACAATTTATAAAAAATAAATAGTCGGATCGAGGAATGAGATGAGATTAAGCCCCTATATTTATAGAGATCTGCAAACGACAAGGGTGCTGGCTGACCACTCCTGATACACCGTCACAGGGGCAGATAAATGAAATGAAACGAAATAGATTTAATTAAATTAAACCTCATAGCGTCACTTCCTTTAAATATTAATGAAGAAACTTAAGTTTTACAGTTTTTACAGATCTTACAAATTATGGTAGATTTGAAAATTTCCAAATAACTTAAGTCTCTTAGCTCTAATTATTTTGTTTTTGTAATGTAATTTTCTACCTCATAAAGTTAAATTAGTCATTTTAAACAGATCTAATAGTTTAGAATACAGATTATCCACACTCGTTTACCAACTATTAACTGTACTTAAAAATAAAACCCCTTGAAAGGAAGGTTTATGTTTAAGACTGCCTGATGACAGCCTTGTGGTTAGTTTGGTTGCACTATGGTGTTATTAACCTGAATGCTCTCTGAGTGGAACTCCTTTCCCTTGATTTGTTTTTACAGTTTGCAGGCTCACGAAAGGCTTTGGCCCCATCCCAACGAGTCTGTCTCGACCTCTCCAATGTATCATCCATCCAAGCCCTATTCAGGATGATTGCTGAAAGAAACGTAATTTCACTCAAATCCTAATCCTTCTGTGTTTGTTTTGTGTTTTGTGTTTCCCCCTACTGCATGATGAAGTTTGGAAGGTTGATGTTTGCAAGTTATTATTATTTATTATTTCTATGTTCATAATTTTTTGTAGATTGTAATTTTTACGATGTGTTCAGTATTTTTTAGAATTATACATTATAGTATTTATGTGAACAATTTGAAATTATTAACAGAAAAATGTTTACAAATTACTGCTTCCAGATTAGACATCTGGTTTTAGTTAGCATAATTCGACAGAAAAATGTACACTTGAGCAGAGATTAGATCATAGATTTCCAGCTGGCTCTGTAAATGAGCTATTGAAGTACATATCCTCCTGAGATCGTATGTATATTTAAATTAATGTTCAGTGAATTGATTTCAGTTGAATTTTATTATTAAAAACAGTAATTGATTTTGTTATTAATGAAAAATTAATGCTATGTGATATTAATTACATATTACATCTTCATATAGAGTATATTCTGATCCTATGATAAAAAAATACAAAAAGTTTTCAGTAGATATACCAATAAAATGAAATAAGTTAAAATATACCTTCTTAGGTAAGATCCGTCGTCCTCAACTTATGAAATATGTATTCTTTATGCCTGTAGGCCTTTCAGAACATCCGTTCCATCTACAGCAGGTCCCTCTTCACTACAACATCCAGTTGCTGGTCCCAGCATCAACCATCATACTGGATGTTGTAGCGAATAGGAACCTGCTGAAGATGGAACGGATGTTCTGAAAGGCCTACAGGCATAAAGAATACATATTTTATAAGTTGAGGATGACAGATCTTACCTAAAAAGGTATATTTTAACTTATTTTATTTTATGACTCTCCACCTTAATGGTTTTAACAATGAATTTTATTAGTATTGAGATATACCAATATCAGTTAATCTGAAATAATAAATATACTGTATATTTTATTAAAATAATAAGTATAAAGCCTCTGGTAATTTTGTGACAGAGTTTATTTTGCGATTAGAATTGTAAATAAAAAAAAATCACTAATGGTTCTGTAAATTCAGTTTTTATATACATAAATTAGATTACATTTTTAGGAATTAACACAATGAGGTATAATTTATTTAAGTAAAATTTTATCACCTCATCTCATATTCTTCTTCTTAGACCGGTTTGGAACTTTTCTTCAGTTCCATCCTTAATATTTTCACGAATGTTGTTTTGTCGTCTTGAGATGGCTCTTCGAGGCAACAAAACTATAGTTGTGAAAATACTGAGGATGGAGCTGAAGAAGAAAAGTTCCAAAAACTAGTCTAAGAAGAAGAAGAAGAAGAAGAAGAATATGAGATGATGTGATAAAATTTTACTTAATACATAAATTAAATATTTCTTGCTTCTGGTCACACAAAATGTATTTTCAAAAATGTTGAAATGAAGTAAGAATTATCACAAAATCACTTAACTTCACTCTAATTGGATTTTGGGAGGATATGTCACGCTTTGGCTCAAGTAAATGCAGATTTGCTACTTATTTTCTGATTGTGTTTTAAAATCTTATTTTATTATAAAATGATTTAGTTTTTAGTATATGTTTTTATTTAGTTCCTTTTTTAATGTTTGTTTATATAGTATCGGTATCTCATAAGATTACAAGATTTTATGTTTTTTATATATTTTTTTAATGTGCCATCCTATTCCTGAACTTACCAAAACCAGAAATTATTCCACAAAGAAACTGGTGTTGGGATGGGATTCCTACATTTATATATTTGTTATTTGTAATGTAAAATATTTTGCATGTCTTTCTGTGACTTGTGATTTGTTTTTGTTTTGTTTCCTGCAGTTTGCATGAGATGTGAAACAAAGGTTGGTTAAATGTAAATAACATTGGAAATTTATCATTTTACAGTCTCAGTAATATAACAGTATAAAATATGGTGCCCTCAATTTATGCAGAAACTAGATTTTCAGCAGAAAGCTGACTTATATTTTCTCACATATTGTGCTTTGCACTGGCATATTGTGTGTTCTATAATATTACCACCAAGTCAAGATTTTGTCATGGTATGTACTTCTTTATAGCTAAAGTTCAAAATACAAAAAAGTACACAAATGTTAATGCTAGTCTAAATACATATATACATTTAATTTAAGAAAGAGAAATTTTTCTTTCTTAAATAAAATTCTATCCAGGATTGGAAAGTGTTAATTTAAATACCAACATCAAAACATAAATACATGTTTATTACTTACATTTATTTGAATTAATACTAAAAATTATCTCCAGCAATAAGATAGGACTAAACAAATTATTTGTTTATTTTTTATTTCACTCACCTCATACTTCATAACTCCTCGCAAACCCAGGGTTTCGTCACATCATTTGTGACATTCTCAATGCTGTGTCACGTTCACAACTGCAATAGCTGCACATGCCTGGTCAGAAAAACATAGAATAGAAACCAAAACAAAATTACTTAAACAATTGGAAAAACCGAAGGAACTCACAATTTGGGAAAAAATTTACATATGCAAGAATGAAAATACAACTATGAATTTTGAAATACCCGGTTATAAGGAGAGAGGACTGATTTGCAAGTTTGTCGGTCATCCATCAGATGGCGTGGAGGTCAGTCTGCAGGATAGAAGGTCGTTGGACGTCAGTTGTGAACGTGACACAGCATTGAGAATGTCACAAATGATGTGACAAAACCCTGGGTTTGCGAGGAGTTATGAAGTATGAGGTGAGTGAAATAAAAAATAAACAATATTAAAAAACCTCATAGTGTTATTTCCTATCTACATAACTTAATAAATTATTTGTATTTTTTTTAAATTTTGTTTAGTTGTTTCTTGACTCACCTTATACTTCTTAACTCCCTTGCATATCTAGATTTCGTCACTGTTTTGTGACATTCTCAATGCTGTTCGCGTTCACAACAGCATTGAGAATGTCACAAAACAGTGACGAAATCTAGATATGCAAGGGAGTTAAGAAGTATGAGGTGAGTCAAGAAACAACTAAACAAAATTAAAATAAACCTCATAGTGTTATTTTCTACCTACATAACTTAAATTATTTGTACTTTAGTATAATCTTGTTTTGGTAGTAGATTCTATTGCATGTTTTGTTCTCTAAGTAAGGTTTTTTAGGAGTTCCAGCATCAGGAAATTTATAAGAACATTTCTGAATCCATTATCTTTTAGTTGTTTCTCTTTACATAACACTTCATCAAATAAATTTGCTGTTCAATCATATACTTAATATTCCAATTGATTTCTTAATACTCACATTGTAATAAAATTCACAGAAGAAAGATTCAGTTATGTAATTGTACAACAAAGTGAGTGACAATGCTGTATAATGATTCACATAGAATTGTTGCTGCAATGGGAGGAGTGTATTAAGTCAGTGCTGATAGTAAGTTTTCACATAAACTGAGGGCTCTGTATTTATCAATTAAATTATGAGAATGAGAATAATTAAATAATTTTAGTATAAATTTTCAAGGGGAAAACTAAAGATAATGAAAATATGACTAGAAATAATTTTTTGAACAGTTTTTGATTATGTATTCTTTTGAAATGAAGTTATGCAGGTATAACAAAGATGTAAGATTATATATAGGATCTTGATGCTCACAGAGGAAGTAAAATGTAATGCAGACAAGGAATATTACTGCTGCTATGTGAAAGAACTTTATTATAATTCATGTAAAAATTGTTTATTGGTTTTTAATTTATAAATGAGTCAGAGAAAATGCTTTTGTATATATCACCTCATAAAGTTGTGTGTTTTCATGATACTAATTTCAAAGGTCATTTCACCTTCATGTTCAGTCAAACTCCAACTTGAGGATGAAGGTGAAATGACCTTTGAAACCGGTATTGTGAAAAAACACAACTTTATGAGGTGAGATATAAAAACATTTTCTCCAACTCATTTATAAATTGAAAATATCTCAGTGTTACCTTCCACTTTAAATTTGTTTAAATTGTATACTGGTATTTAATAAACAAGAAATGTTTTCCTCTTGACTGCAAAATCAAATGATTCAACATTTAAGCTTTTATCTCCCATCCAAAGATGCAAGTACTTACATTTATATTAAATAAACAAATAAAACATTAAAGCATCTGAAGACAGGTTTTGGTAACTTGCAGGCTGCTACATCATACAAAAGACTGTTGAGGGATGCAGTGCAATTATTGGGTGCCACCAGTTTGGCTGCAGAACAGTTCAGTAATGAAATATTTCATTTTGAGAAACGCATTGCTGAAATCACTCCAGATTTAATGGAATTGAAGAATCCTTTGGATTTTACAATAACTACTGTAGAGGAACTGAAGAGCAAGGCTCCATCTGTAAGTAAATATAACTTCACAATCTTTATAGTCTCTTAATAGAAACAATAGAGCAGAATTGTAGAATAGCTATCTCAGGTAACAAGGTGTATAACTATAGCTTGGATTGCAAAGTTTATATCCTAGGCATCAGAAAGGATGAGGATTTTTTAAATTCTTTTTCTGGTTTGAAGAATTTCATTTTAACAGTACAGATGCATTTTATGCACTCTGTCATTTTTATATTTTATTATTCAAACAATAGAATACTTGAACTAGGAAAACTAGTCCCAATTCCTCTACATATCCAGTTTGTATTTATTGTCTTGTTCAACACACAGACCGAGAGATCCAAGCCATCATGGCTTTGACAGAGCTACAAGATCTCTCTGTTTCAAAATTATTTTCATGGAATTTTGGCTATACTGTATCCATGCTAAGTTCCAATTGTACTGTAAACAAACTTGCATAAGGTATTACTCTGCTGACTCAGTCTATTGGAGGAACCCTGGTACTACTTTTACTTGCCATATGACTGAATTGTATATGGAACTGTCATTGTTCTTAGACAAAATCATATTTTACAGGAAATAAGACTGAATACAAGGTAAGATGGTACCAATAATAATTAGGAACTTCCATTTCTTATTTATTTATGACAAAAAAATATATATGAACTACCAAATCCAATATTAACATTTTTTCATGATGTCGATAGGTATCCTTTATTTGCAATTTCATTATAAGCAGAATATATGCTCCATTCTGATTCACCTGTAAATTCTGTTGTTATATTCACTACTTTCTTAATGGCTAATGTAGGATTTTTTCACTAACTGTTTGAAAATATTTAAAATGATTTGTTTCTCTCCACTTTTCAAATGATTTCCCTTCCAGTATTCTAAGAAATTCTACAGAAATGAGTACCAGACGCTTTCTGAGGGTAAAGGCGGCCGTCACGCAGGACTGACAACCCGGCTGACATCAAGTGCCAATTGTCCAGAAAAAATGGGAGCCTTAACCTCCTACTATCCCAAGGGCCTCCTGAGGCCTGTAGTGGAACTATTTTACTTTTTTTATTTAATGTGATATTAGTTAATTACAGATTATTTAATAATTATTAAACAACTTATAATTTTATAGTTTTTACTTTATAATTTCAGATTCCACTGCTTGAAATCCTGCTTGCCATGTTCCCAAGAGCAAATGTAGGTGGAGCAACAGAAGTTTTGTTGCCATCTGAACATTACTTGACCAATGTTTCTATTCTTCTATCTACTACAGACAGACAGTATGTATTTTGTTTATCTAACATCTATTTTCATAGTAATAAATTCAGTTTTATAAATTGAAGCTATCCAGACATTGAAAATTATTTTTAAAATAAATAATTAATTATTTTTATATTACCGGTATATATATATATATTTTTTTTTTTTCAGAGCACTGAATAATTATATGATGTGGGTTCTGGCATCCGATTATCTCCCTTACATGTCTGAAGAAATCAGATCAACAGTAAATTACTATCGAAAAGAAATGACAGGTAAATTTTTAATTGATGTATAAGTAATATACCATATATACTCACAAGAGAACTGTAAACCACTGCATGCCAAAACCTATCTTGAAATTTGTTCCAGAGAAGTACAAAGTCCATGTCCAAAAAAAAAATCTGCCTTTTTTAACTGCAAGGGACTAAAATTCAGTGCCAAATCTCTCATTTAAACTGCAGGGAAGTAATACAACACACTGAATTGGTAGATTGGATAACCCTCACTATCTGCCATCCATGCTGTGTCCTGCCTCACTTCACTCCACTTTACTGATGCAGGGAGTCCATCTGCTCCATACAGTGGATTGACATTGCTGGATTCTCGCTTGAAATTCTATGCCTTGTAGTTAAAAATGGCAGATAATTTTTTGAACATGACCTTGGTACATCACAATGCTTCTCTGGGAGACATTACAAGATAGGTTTTGGCATGCAATGGTTGACAGTTCCTTGTCAAATATCATGCACAGATTTTTTCTCGAAAATCTTTGTTTGAAGTCAGAGTACACATCTTATATGAATCATAATTTACATGCCTCTGAAGTTCAGTTCTCTCAACTGTAACGATGAGTCTGGTCTTGTCTACTTATGATTAAACTTTTATTTTTACATCCCCTTGAATTTGCACACTTTTAGCTGTTGACAAATCCAGTCAGATGTCTGTTCATTCTCTAGTAATCTGAGTGCTCATTATGACTAGCCTATATGAAGCAAATTAATATCAAAAAATTCCCTACTGGAAACCTTTGACAAATTGAAAAATGAAAGTATAAAATATGGGCTTGTAATCAATCTAAATAAAACAAAATATTTAAGATGTATGAGAAATAAAACAAATTTGACTGAACTAACTATAAATAGTGACTGTATTGATCAAATTAACTCCTTTAAGTACCTAGGTACAATACTAAATGATAATAATACTGTTGAAGAAGAGATCAAAACAAGAATATCGCAAGGGAATAAAGCATATTTTGCTAATTTCGATATATTCAAAAGCAAAATTAATATAAAAAAAATGTTAAATTCAAATTATATACAGCAATAATAAGACCAATCATATGTTATGGGAGCTGAAACCTGGGTACTAAAAGAAGCAGATAAACTAAGACTATTAACGTTTGAGAGGAAAATATTTAGAAGAGTGCTAGGTCCAGTAAAGGAAAATGGAAATTGGAGGTTGAGAAGGAATGACGAATTATACCTAAAAAATAATAAAGAAAATATAGTTAGTTTCATCAAATCCAAAAGATTACAATGGTTTGGACATACACTAAGAATGCCAAAGGGAAGATTTGCCGAATGATATTTTGAATTGGAAGCCACAAGGAACAAGACCAAGGGGAAGACCCAAGGATCGATGGGAAGATGACGTAATTGAAGATTTGAGAGAGATGGGGATTTTTGATTTGAAATCCACTGCACAAGATAGGAAGAAGTGGTGTAAACTGGTTGAGAAGGCCAAGACATTCCACTGGAAGTCGTAGAGCCTGACGAAGAAGAAGATATGGGGATTAAGATTATATTCTTTCACAATGAATTGCATTGTATATACCCCATATGTCACTCATGGAGAAATGGATGCTCCCCCAGCAGGAGTTTATTGACTAAGCATAATTTAGTTATATTTGAAGAGAAAATTTTTTGCCTAGACCGAGACTCGAATCCGGGACCTTTGGCTTTCTGGGCCAAATGCTCTACCAACTGAGCTACCGAGGCGAGTTGCAATCTAGATGCAAATTTTTCTCTTTATACGTTGTAATTCTCTCGTGCCAAATGCTTTGAAATCATTGCTTCTATCTTTGCATATGGCGGCCTCTTAGTTAAGAAGACATTAATTGGGAATTTAACACTACTTTATAAAGCCAGTAGGGCTTCTATTGATGTTTTTATTATTAATTTAACACTTCTCACTGAAGGATAAATTATATTTGAAGAGAAAATTATATTTGAAGATCGCAACTTGCCTCTGTAGCTCAGTTGGTAGAACATTTGGCCCGGAAAGCCAAAGATCCCAGTTCGAGTCTCGGTCTAGGCAAAAATGTTTCTCTTCAAATATAATTTATCCTTCAGTGAGAAGTGTTAAATTAATAATAAAAACATCAATCATTTAGTTATGCTTATTTCGCTACAAATGTCAATACATGCTGTCAGCACATCACCTCATTGAGACATCTAGTAGACAATTAAAGTATTACTTGGATGGGTAAGATTGGTTAAATTTTGCTCAGAGGTTCTAGTTTAGGCTTGAAGTTTTTTACGAGCCCTAAAATCTTCAGACTCGGGTCCAAGGGATTAAAGTCACTTGGATTTTTCCATCCTAAAAGTCAATCGACCTCAGCGGGTTTGAATTGCAACCTTTGGGATTAGAGGCAAGGAACATAACCACTAGACCACCAAGGCAAACTTTCACAATGAATAAAAAGTTAAAAAATTATTAGAGAAATAGAAGAAATCATCATCATCATTGGCGTGACAGTCCTTTTAGTTTGACCTTAGCCTCCCTCATAACAACCATCCATTCTCTTCAATTAATGGCCTTATTTCTCCAATTTGTTATGCCAGTCTTCCGTAGGTCCGCCTGTACGTCGTCCATCCATCGTAACCCAGGCCTTCCAATTTTTTTCCTTCCATCCAGCTTAGCGTTTGATATCATCCTGAACAAATGTGTCTCGTTCATTCTACAAATATGACCCAATCATTTGATACATCTAACTTTAATATCTATAACTATATCGTTATCTTTATATAGGTCATATATTTCCTGGTTAGTTCTTATTCTCCAGGTACCCTTATCCTTAATTGGACCATATATTTTCCTTAAGATTTTTCTCTCCCAGGTGGCAAATCTTGTAACAGTTCTTTCTGATATGGTCCAGGATTCACTGCCATACACTACAACAGGTTTAATAATTGTTTTATATATAATTTTAATTTTCTTAGATATATAAGTGGAAGAAATAAATAACCATTATTGTGGTAATTGTTTATACATTGATATTCATTTGGTATATTGGATAATTCCTCTCTTGTGTTTCCTAGTTTCTTATTTAGCATTACAATTTTCAATTAATATTGCTCTAATTTTAATCAAAACAAACAAGTTTGGAAGTACAGTAAAACTTGTTCAAAGCGGAATCACATGGGACCAATTTTTTTTTTCTACATTAGACAACATTGTGCATTATAAAAAAAACAAAAACATTAAACAAACTTAGATTATAGAACACCGTATGTCTTTTTATGTATCTTGGATTAATTGTAGTTCCACTGCCGTTGGAAAGTGAAGTATATGTACGAGCGACTTCGACGGTAATGTGTGAGAAAACAGTCCTGTTTCGTCAGTGTTATAAATGTCTCTTAGGCGCATATCCTGAAATTAAAGTATGCAGTTTCAGTTTCCACTCACTAACTATACTTTCGTCCACATCCTTTGATTCCCTGCAAATTTCATTACACACTTCATTGTGTCGTCTTTTAAAACTGTCCACAACCAACCTGAAGATGCCTTCAAATCGTTATTCCCTAGGGATATAGCAACAGCTAGAGCTTGACTTTGCAGCATCGGTCCAGAAATTTGGAGATTTTTTTTTTCACCTCTTCATTTGACCATTTCCTTGCATCCATTCATTCATTATTTTTTTCCACATTTAAATTTAGTCATTATTTTGTGTTATATTTAAATTAATATCGGGAAGTAAACATTATGAGGTTATATCATTAATAATGAATGGAGAACATATTTTAATCGACTCACCTCATACATTTTCAAACTTCTTTGATACCGACGGTTTCAGACAATATCATGTCCTTCATCAGTCATGGCGTCCATTGATGAAATTCCGTGATTGTTGATTTCTTTAGTGACATCACCTCTTGTGCTGCCATCTTTCGTTGGGATTATAAACTTTGTAATTAAATTTTTTATCCACCGGAATATCGAAATTCATAGATCGATATTTATTCTTCTGAATGAATATCATTTCCCAAATTGTCAATTCCAACGGTTTATCCAACTGTTTTAAAAGTTTCGCTTCTTTTTCAATTTTATGATGTTCTAGTAAACTATGTGCAGCAATTGCTGATTTTTCAATTTCACAATTTTTAATATTTCTAAAATGTTCTTTAGTGCGTGTTTCTAAATTCCTTTTTGTTTTTCCTATGTATACTTTGCTACAATCATTACAATTAATTTGATAAATTCCAGATTTCTTACTGTCTGGGATGTTGATTTTTTTATTGGTATTTAAAAGTTTTTCCAGACTAAATTTATTTATTGGTGCCAAAGTAATGTTGTATTTGTCAAATATTTTTTGAAATTTCCCATGTACTATTGGATGGTAAGTAATTTTCTTGAAATTCTTCTTTATTAATCTTTAATAAAGGTCCCATTAAAAGGAGAAAATTTTAAGAAAGAGTATGAAAACATCCTAAATATAGCCAGATTAAATGGTTTTAAAAAGGATATAATATCTAACAAATTAAAGAAATTCAGAAAGATAAAACAACTTAAAGAATGCTCTACCCTACAAATGGTTAGTAACGAAAAGAAGAATTTCAAGAAAATTACTTACCATCCAATAGTACATGGGAAATTTCAAAAAATATTTGACAAATACAACATTACTTTGGCACCAATAAATAAATTTAGTCTGGAAAAACTTTTAAATACCAATAAAAAAATCAACATCCCAGACAGTAAGAAATCTGGAATTTATCAAATTAATTGTAATGATTGTAGCAAAGTATACATAGGAAAAACAAAAAGGAATTTAGAAACACGCACTAAAGAACATTTTAGAAATATTAAAAATTGTGAAATTGAAAAATCAGCAATTGCTGCACATAGTTTACTAGAACATCATAAAATTGAAAAAGAAGCGAAACTTTTAAAACAGTTGGATAAACCGTTGGAATTGACAATTTGGGAAATGATATTCATTCAGAAGAATAATTATCGATCTATGAAATTCGATATTCCGGTGGATAAAAATTTAATTACAAAGTTTATAATCCCAATGAAAGATGGCAGCACAAGAGGTGATGTCACTAAAGAAATCAACAATCACGGAATTTCATCAATGGACGCCATTGACTGATGAAGGACATGATATTGTCTGAAACCGTCGGTATCAAAGAAGTTTGAAAATGTATGAGGTGAGTCGATTAAAATATGTTCTCCATTCATTATTAATTATTTTGTGTACTGAGAGTTTGTATTTCTTTATCTTCAATCACGTTAACAATTTCATTTAATGACAATGATACATATGATTTAGATTCAGAACGCTGCCTGTGAAAGATACGTACACAATCAGTCTCAGATCTTAAACTAATTTAAGATTTTACAGTGTTTTAATTACTATAATATTAAAAGTAATAATGATTAAATTAGTATATGAGGAATTAATTTATATTTTATTTGGTAAATTATTTTTAGGAATTAGGCAAGACTTATTCGCCTGAACTGGTTATTTGTAAGACAGATGTCACATGCCAAATATTTGTTAAACCAACCTGCATTTTGCAAAACAGGCGTGCAGTGAGGCCGAAAGAAAATTCCAGATACAGATAGAAACTCTACTTCACCCGGGCGCAGGAATCATCACTATTGTTAATTCGCTCAACAGGAATTCAATGAAGTGGAAACTAATTAGTTTCTCTTTCTATCTTTCCGCCTTATAAACTTTTTTTTCATGAATTGTGTAGAAAATATCCTTCTGTTTCCACATTGGACAGATCCGTTTTATATACAAAATAAATACATTAATTAATTAAAAATAAAACGTAGTTTTATTTGATTTTCATATTTATATATAATTCAGTGAAAGCTGTGTTTCGGTACACTGAATTATATAATAAATATGAAAATCAAATAAAACTACGTTTTATTTTTATTTAATTAATAAATATGGATTTTCATCAAGTAAACACCAACTCAATTGATTAAAATAAATACACGTAAAATTACTATTATTTTGCCGGGACCAATAAATTTGTTCATGTTGGATATGCATTATTCACGTTCCGGATTAAACAAGTTTTACTGTATATTAATTGTTTGAGATTGTTAGGGTATTATTTTTCATTGTGTCACTGATAAGATATGTTGTATGCAGTATATTTTTACTAAAATTTTGATGTTTGTTTTCAAAGGAGCTTCCGAACCATTGCAAAGATGGGAAATGTGTGTGGGGACTCTTCAAAGATTCATGAGTTTTGGTCTTGCTGCAATGCAACAACAGGCTATGGAGGCAACTAAAACAATAATGCCAGGAATGTAGTAAGTTCATTGGTCTTAAATACAAGCAGCAGAATTAGCACCCCACGAACACACAGAATTGAATAAAATTCTCTAAAATAGTATTATATTATATAATAAATAAGGTGAATCTGTTGCATCTTACCTCATAAAAGTTTAGTTTTTCTAGGACATTTTTCAAAACAATTCTGTTTCATCGTCAGCTTGTCCAGACTGATGATTTTTAAGTTATCGGTCCTGGATGTCAACTTAAAAATCAACAGTGTGGACAAGTTGATGATGAAACCAAATTGTTTTAAAACATGTCCTAGAAGTTAAGTTATGTAGATAGGAAATAACACTATGAGGTTTTTTAATATTGTTTATTTTTATTATTTCACTCACCTTATACTTCATAATTCATAGCAGTTGTGAACATGACACAGCATTGAGAATGTCACAAAAGATGTGAAGAAACCCTGGGTCTGCTATGAATTATGAAGTATGAGGTGAGTGAAATAATAAAAAATAAACAATATGTCCTAGAAGTACTCAGTTTTTATGAGGTAAGATGCAACGAACTCGCCTCATTTATTAAAAAGAACCTCATAATGTTACTTTATATGATTATTTTATAATTATATTGCTATTTATGTTGCAAGACTTGTTGAAAGTGAGGTTTTATAGATGAATTGAGACTTTCAAAATGAAACACTTTATTATTATTTTTTGATTGCGGATGACCCCATGTAGGACTACGCAAAGTACTTAGAGGCGTTTCCTTTGAGCCCAAATTTCTTTCATTCTTTTGCTATGAGCTTGTTTTCTATCATCTCTCCAAGTTGTTCCAGTTTTTTTCTTCGGTTTGTCCTCTTGGTCAACTTGCCACTTACTTACTTACTTACTCACTGGCACTATCGAACCCGTAGGTTCATGGCCGCACGGACATAAGCTCTCCATACAACCCTATCCTGAGCTAATGCTTTCCAATCATTCCCTGTATAATCTACTTCCCTCAAATCATAGTTAATGTTGTTCTCCCACCTCATTCTTGGTCTACCAACTGGGCGTTTTCCTTCTGGCTTTCCTACAAGAAGTTTCCATGCACGTCTTTCATTCCCCATACGCGCAACATGTCCTGCCCATCGCAGTCTATGGGACTTAACTGTTCTTATTATATCTGGCTTCCTATAAAGACCATGTAGTTCATTGTTATGTAGTCTTCTCCATTTACCTGTCTGTTCATCTCTCTTTGGTCCAAAAATTTTCCTAAGAACTTTATTCTCAAATACTTGTAATCTCCTTTCCTCCCTTAAAGTAAGAGTCCATGTTTCGCACCCATATAATATAACTGGTAGAATAATAGTTTTGTATATTTTCAGCTTAACGTTTTTTGAAAGGAGTTGGGACATCAAAAGTCTCTGCAATGCATAATAGCATGCATTTCCAGAATTGAGCCTATGTTTAATTTCTTTGTGCATCTCATTCCTATTTGTGATTATTGTTCCTAGGTATTTGAATTCAGCCAATTTCTCAAAATTTCCCTCATTTGTCATTAGCTGTCCATTTCCATTATATAATGTATTTTTATGTGCGACAATATATTTAGTTTTACTGATATTTACTTCCAGTCCTAATTTCTTAGTGTTACTCAATAGTGTATGCGTGTTGGCCTTTAGTATCTCCTCGCTATCGGCCAGTAGTACTACTCATCGTAATCCTTTTGTAACAAATTTAGTATGGAGTCCTTGATAAGTCCCTTCACGTACAATATCATCAGCATAAACTAACAGCTTATTAATACCATTCAGTTGTAAGCCTTCCTCATTCTCTACAGATTTAATGGCATGCTCTAGTACAAAATTAAATAGTAGAGGAGATAGTGCATCTCCTTGCTTCAACCCATTCTGGATTTCAAAAGTGTCTGAAAACTGTTTGCCTACACGCACCCTACTCGTTGAGCCATTTAGACACATTCATATACAACTTGCCACTTATTGACCTTAATTCTAAATATATCTCTGTTTGGGATATCTTCTTAGTAATTCCTGCCAATTTTAAGTCCTTTTTGACTTCATCAATCCACTTCATAGTATCCACTGGAGCTTTACTTCTGTATTTTGTAGAATTCCATTATCTGTTTTGTAAGCCTATTTGAGTTCATTAGTTTAATATGTCCATAAAATTTTAACCTTCGTTTTCTAATATCACTATGAATGTCTGTATATATTTTTATTTCCTTTTTACTTCTGAGTCTAAATGCTTCACCTATGACTTGTGGACCTAAAACTTTTTTTTATAATTTTGCATTCTTTTTTCACTATATTTTTCAATATTTTTTTTTCTGTTCAAAATTAATGTTTCTGCTGCATAGAGGCACTCTGGTTTAATTACAGTGTTATAGTGTCGTAATTTTGTATGTAAAGATATGCATTTTTTATTTATAAGTGTTGTGAGTAAGCCGAAATGCTGTTTCAATTTTTTGGTATCTACTTTTATTGGCTTTAGTTTCAGTTCCATTTTCCTGAATTATTTCACCAAATATTTAAATTGTGAAACTCGTTTAATTTTTCCATATTTGGTTTACTTTATTATTATTTTCTTTTTTTTTAATTTCTTGATTTTAAAATAGAAGATCTATATAATGGAAATTTAGGCCAGTATTCAAGAACCAAGCTTTCTGCAAAGAGCGACTGTCAGCCCATCTCTTCATGGTTAATTATGTGGGCCATCCAGAACCTACTCTGGCTCACTCTATTCAACATCATGTGCTAACAAGATATTTATTTTTAAAAAATTGCAGGAACAATTGAAAGATTGGAGTGTCAGTTTATGGAAGACGGACATGGCATGGCCTAGAGAGCTTGGTTCTTGAATACCGGCCTTAGAATATACTGTGACATGTTTTTGTTGAAAAAATAGTTTTTTCTTAATATCCTTCAACTATATGATGTAATTATATTTGAAGAAAAAATGTACACCTAAACTGGGATTTGAACCCAAGGTCTCTCTATATGATGTAATGTATATTTTTCAGGTAAATGAAATGTTCAGTTTAACTCGAGATGCAGTCAGGAGAAGAATTGAAAGTGCGAAATGGCTTCCATCAGAACTCAAGTCTCATGAATTGGACAAGGTAACATATAGTGCATGGTTTATACTTAAACAGATATACATTTATCTTTGAAGAGAAAAATTTTCGCCTAAACTGACACTCAAACCCGGGACATTTGGCTTTCCGGGCCAAATGCTCTACCAACTGAGCTACCGAGGCGAGTTGCGATCTAGACGCAAATTTTTTTCTTTATACATTGTAATTCCCTCGCGCCAAATGCTTTGAAACGTTGCTTCTATCTTTGCATATGGCGGCCTCTTAGTTAAGAAGACATTAATTGGGATTTAACACTACTTTATAAAGCCAGTAGGGCTTCTATTGATGTTTTCATTATTAATTTAACACTTCTCACTGAAGGATAAATTATCTTTGAAGAGAAAAATTTTCACCTAGACCGAGACTCGAACCCGGGACCTTTGGCTTTCCAGGCCAAATGCTCTACCAACTGAGCTACCAAGGCAAATTGCGATCTAGATGGAACATTTTCTCTTATATACGTTGTAATTCCCTTGCGCCAAATGCTTTGAAATCTTTGCTTCTATATTTACAAATGGCAGCTTCTTAGTTAACAAGACATTTATTGGGAATTTAACACTACTTTATAAAGCCAATAGGGCTTCTATTCATGCTTTTTTATTATTATTAATTTAACATATATATTGATATAGTGCATGGTTTATACTTAAACAGATATGCATTTATTTATAGCCTTACTCAAAGATGAGTAACTTCTAATTGAAATTTTCTTCAAAGTCTTATCTTTGAGAAAACCATAGCGAAATATGTTCCTATGCATAATAGTTTATATGTTTATTGGTGTCTTTTGGCTTAAAAATTAGATAAAGGTAAAAATGAATTAGTAAGATGTTTTGATGTTTTTATTATTTATTTCATACATCTCAATGATGGATAAATTATATTTGAAGAAAAAAATATGTGCTCAGAATGGGGTTTGAACCCAGGATCTTTTCGGGAATTAACAGTATGTAAGAGAACAATTGCATTTAGATTGGGTTTTCTCAGGTAGCTCAGTTAATAGAGCATTCACATAGAAAGCAAAAGGTCCTGGGTTCAAACATCAGTCTGAGTGTATATTTTTCTCTTCAAATATAGTGGGATGCCTGATTAGCATGATCAGTAACACACTAACATGTAGGGCTGCATGCAAACACATTAGTCTCTACTCAAATTACTTCCAATCACTGGTGAGCTGACTTTCCGTGAGCAAGTGCAAAGATCGAATTAGCTACCCACTAACTGGTCATGCATGAAAGTCATCATTTTCGTAATATTGGCAAGAAATTACCCAGAATTCTCAGCAATAAAATGACTTCCGTTATTTTCGTCTGCTAGAGGAACACATTTACGCTTGCGTCCCGCAAATAATACCGTATACGACAATGTCTGTGTCGTGCAATATTACGCCGATTCTCCTGTTCTTCCAGTTGAATTCTTTGGTAGACTCTATCAAATTCCTCTTCTCCGCGTATACCGAAAACATGATCGAAGTCTTCAAGGTCCGACATCTTGGATAAAGCAGCAAGGTACGCGGCAAGGTTTCAAACTACATTGGTTCCCATCGGGTTGCTCACGATTCATTTCTCTGCTAAGTCACCTTGCCAGGTAGCTTAGGAATTTCAACAATTATTATCACATGAACAGATTTTTGAGTATGCAAAAATGTATTTGGATGCAACTTTCTCAGCAGAGTACAGGCAGAGAACGACTTTTTACAGTCTAATGCATTCATAGATTCGAGTCGTAAAGTTTCAGGTCCCAGGTTCAAATACCGGTTCAGGTATTAATTTTCCTTTTCATGTCACACACACACACACATAGGTAAAGTGATTCCACTACAGATCTTAAGAGTCTTGTAGGAGGTCTACCATTGCCAACAATTGACATGAGATGTCAACCTTGAGTAATGGCCACCATTACTTCTAGAACATTCATATGATTCCCATTTCCATTAAAGGCTGAATCGAACCAGGACCATGGTGTTACTAGAACATTTAATCCAGTCTAAAACTATTTGTATACATATTAAAGAAATGTAATTTACTTTGTTGTTAGATTGATGTACTGGATCTGCAAGTAGGATTTACACAGCCTTTGTTGACTAAGGAGTTTCTGGAACATTACTACTCAAAACTTTTGGTACAGAAAAATGACTTCTTCCAGAATATTTTATATGGTGTAGAATTTCTGAAAGAGATGCAACAGGAACGTCTCACATCTTCTGAAGAGGAATACAGGTGGGTGGCTCAACTGACTCTACAATATAACATATATAGAGAATGCTAACTCAAATGAAATGTCTTCACAGGCCAGTTATAATCCTACACAAGGAATTTCTCAATCCATAACCTGTACAGTTAAGATACCACTATTTTAGGAAAAAATACTGTTTGTGTTATTGTAGTGTGAAAGAACAGAAGTATAAGCAATGTCAAATCGGAAATGTAACATCAAAGTTACGTGAATAAATAAATAAATATATACAAAGTGTAACAAAACTCGAAGGCAAAATTTCAGGAATGAATTTCTCATATTGAGAGAAGAAAAGAAGTATAGTACAACATTGGTCTGGAAATTTATAATTACAGAATTATTCTAACTTTTGTGAATATTAGTGGGATCATCACCAAAATCTACTCAAATACTCAAATTATAGAATTATTAAAGAATTATTAAAGTCATGAGAAAGCACCATAATAATTAAATGAATCGTGATGTTTTCTTACCTCATACATCTATGTTTCTTTTAACACAGCACTGCAGTATCGGCGACACTTTGTCGTCATCGTCAGCTGTTTTCACGACTGTCAATTTTTTCTCCTTTTTGCCGGTAATTATCTAGACTGCCATCTGGTGTCCTTTTGAAGGAATTCCTCTTCGAACTGCCATCTGGTGTTATTTTGAATGAATCATTTCCTAAACTGCTATCTGTTGTATTTTTGAAGAACTTTGTAATCAAGCTTGGTTCTTCCGGAATCTCAAAGTTCATAGTTCTAGTATGGTTTTTTTTTTGAATATATATTTTTTCCCAAACTGTTAAATCCAAAGGTTTAGATAGATGTTTTAAAAGTTTTGCTTCTTTTTCAATCCTATGATGCTCTAATAAACTATGTGCTGCTATAGCTGATTTTTCAATTTCTCCATTCTTCATGTTTCTGAAGTGCTCTTTTTTACGAGTAAAAAAGAGCACTTCAGAAACATGAAGAATGGAGAAATTGAAAAATCAGCTATAGCAGCACATAGTTTATTAGAGCATCATAGGATTGAAAAAGAAGCAAAACTTTTAAAACATCTATCTAAACTACCTTTTTTGGAAGAAGTGGTTCTTCCGAGCGACATAACACCGGTCAACAACAGTGTACTGAAGATGGGCCTGCTATAGGCCTGAAATCGCGATCTACTTAACAGAATAATGTGAGGAGAGGTAAGAATCTTTTAATTAATATCTATCTAAACCTTTGGATTTAACAGTTTGGGAAAAAATATATATTCAAAAAAACCATACTAGAACTATGAACTTTGAGATTCCGGAAGAACCAAGCTTGATTACAAAGTTCTTCAAAAATACAACAGATAGCAGTTTAGGAAATGATTCATTCAAAATAACACCAGATGGCAGTTTGAGAGGAATTCCTTCAAAAGGACACCAGATGGCAGTCTAGATAATTACTGGCAAAAGGAGAAAAAATTGACAGTCGTGAAAACAGCTGACGACGACAAAGTGTCGCCGATACTGCAGTGCTGTATTAAAAGAAACATAGATGTATGAGGTAAGAAAACATCACGATTCATTTAATTATTATTAATTGAACCTCATAATGTTAAAAATTCCCAAATTTAATATATAAAGAAAGCAGCATTCTGAACAGAAAGTAAGAAACTCTTCAAAGAACTAAAAATATTACCTGCTCCTTGCATTTACATTTTACAATCAGTTTGCTTTATTCATAAAAATTTAAAACTCTTCAAAATAAATTCAGATTTACATGAACATAACACTAGAATATCTAACAATATACATCTAAATTGTTACAGGCTTACCAGAAGTATTAACAGCCTATCACATAGAGGTAGTAATCTATATAATCATCTCCCTTCCAATATTAAACTTCTTAAGGACAGACAACTTACTGTAAAGAACATTTTATTGTCTTACATACCATTAAGCATGGGTGAATACCTAAATTTAAAATTGTAAGTAAAAAAAAATTTATATTGTTGTTTATATATAGGTTGTAATGTGAACAAGTCCTAAAGCATCTACGATGCTCTGAAGGATGATAAGAATAAATAAATAAGTAAATTAGTGCAAAACTTCTGTTAGCATAAGTGTTAATGGATTCCTTCAAAAGTCTTTTGATCTGGCAATCTGCGGGTTCCTGATACAAATGACGCTCCCTCAAAGCACAACTATCCACTAAACCATCCAGTCTAAATTCATTTGTGCACACCATAGCCACCTACAACCAAAAAAAAAAAAACTCAATTACTACTGTAAATTATTGATTAATTTACTTATTTCTATCATAGTAATAGCTTTAGCTTCCCAATATTATTAATACTACTGTAAATCTTAACTAACCCCTCTCAGCACACTGTAAACCACTGAAAACAGACTTCTTCTCAGCAATACTGCAAACCACTGAAAACAGACTTCAGACATTTCTATTGTAAACCTTTCTAACCTATCTCAGCACACCGTAAGCCACTGAAAACAAACTTCTTCTCATCAATACTGCAAACTACTGGAAACAAACTTCAGACAAACCAATCAGATAAGGCTAAGTAATATAGACATGATGGGGAAATCATTTGCAGGTGCTATACTCTAATTCAACCCAGGAAGTTACTACAGGCCTTATGAGCTATGCCAGTGTCCCCTACGTACAGGGGGTAGATGTTGCCAAACTCATAATAACGGTATTTGTTTGTTTAGGGAGGGGAGGAGGGGCAAGGTTAGCAGTACTTACTACTCCAAATTTATGTACTATACATTTTAAAACATAGTTTTTCTTTTACGACATGCAAACTAGTTTTATAGTAAATATGAGAGTCGACACTTTCACTCAGGATGGTATAGATCTGCACAAGCTCAGTGACAAGTGGTAACTGTTTTTTTTTTCTTTAAGAGGGGGTGGCTTGGACGCTACAACTTACAACTATATACCTGCTGTGTTGCAATCTTCAGTTTTATATAAGGATTTCTCTCAAGAAAATACTGTTAAAATTGCAACCCAGTTCCCTATTCCAGACACACAACTTCCTGGGTTGAATCTGACTAACAAATATTTAGGTGAACACCAATTTTCTTCGCAACATGTTTCCTTATGTAATGATTGTAACCAGAGACTAAAATTTGTTCATATATCAAGGTATGTCATCATGCACTAATATTCATAAAAGTTTGAATAACTTTGTAATTACAAATTCCAGACCCATGTTGTGCTACACTTTTTTTCTTCTCTCAATATGAGGAATTCATTATATTATTTTTAGTCTGAACATCTTATCTCAATAGGAAAGCTGACGATAAAACAGAATTGTTTTGAAACATGTTCAAGAACAAATCAACATAATATTGAGGTAAGATGTTCAGACTAAAAATAATATAAGTTATGTAGATAGGAAATAACACTATGAGGTTTTTTAATATGTTTATTTTTTATTATTTCACTCACTCATACTTCATAATTCATAAGCAGACCCTGGTTTCTTCACATCTTTATGACATTCTCAATGCTGCGTCACGTTCACAACTGACGTCCAACGGCCTTCTATCCTGCAGACTGACCTCCGCGCCATCTGGTGGCCGACCGAAGAATTTCCAAATCATCCTCTTTCTTATAACCGGGTATTTCAAAATTCATAGTTGTATTTTCATTCTTGCATATGTAAATTTTTTCCCAAATTGGAGTTCCTTCGGTTTTTCCAATTGTTTAAGTAATTTTGTTTTGGTTTCTATTCTATGTTTTTCATAGAATAGAAACCAAACAAAATTACTTAAACAATTGGAAAAACCGAAGGAACTCACAATTTGGGAAAAAATTTACATATGCAAGAATGAAAATACAACTATGAATTTTGAAATACCCGGTTATAAAGAAAGAGGACTGATTTGGAAATTCTTCGGTCGGCCACCAGATGGCACGGAGGTCAGTCTGCTGGATAGAAGGCCGTTGGACGTCAGTTGTGAACGTGAACGCAGCATTGAGAATGTCACAAAAGATGTGAAGAAACCCAGGGTCTGCTATGAATTATGAAGTATGAGGTGAGTGAAATAATAAAAAATAAACAATAAAAATAATATAATTAAAATAACCTCAAAATATAACTTCCTAAAATTAAATATGAGCAATTCATTCCTAAAATTTTGCTGTTGAGTTTAGTTACATCCTGTATATATTTTTTTAAGATAAAATGCTTGCTTTAATACATTCCCTATATGGTATAATATTAATATCACACTACTTAATGACATTTAACATACCATTTGACCATGTGAATGGATAACCGGTTCTCTTGGTGACTTGTATGAATTTTATATTGAATGTTAGATTATGTCAACATCTGAGACCCATCTGTTGAATTGCATTTTTACTGATATTGAAGTAGGGTTTGACAAGGTAAACCTTCCATGGGTTAACTGGGAAGAGGGATATTAAAGGTTGATTCAGAACAATATATTTGGTACTGCTACTTTGTTTTATTTATACAGGGTGCTCTAAAATTCCCCTTACAAACTTCTAGGACTTGTAGAGGAGACTGAGTTGATAATATTTAGAATTGGAAATCATGTCAGAAACTTACTGTTTCCATGCTACAGCCATTTGAAAACATGTTTTAACATGACCACTTTTACAAGTAATTTATTATGAGGCGTGACACAGTACATCACTTGTTTTACAATTCAACTCATTAATAACCAAAGAAACAAAATGGAAACTGAATCATGACTTGCATTAATAATCCCGGATACACTTCCACAATCAATTTTTGCAGTTTTCAAAATTTCGAAGAATTTTGACATTTTTTTAAAAAAGATGCAAAATAATGGTCAGACCTGTTCAGAATATTAAAAAGGAGGAGCTTTCTTTAATATGGTAAATTTAATACTGATAAATATTTGGTGAAACACGACTCTGATTGGTTGTAAAACATTAATCATTGAAACGTGATTGGTCATTGACTCCCATTTGGGGCATGAGTTAAATAGTCAAAATAAAGTAATCATAATAAGTGTTTTCCGAGGTACAAATACGACGGTTTACAAGCGTAAAAGTCCTAAGCCGTCTTGGAATACTCGATAGGGAAATTTTTTACTTAGACGAATCACGAAGCTATTACTTGTTGAGACATGTGACGTACATTCAGGCAATGCTTGTTTTCAAGTGGCTGTAGCACGGAAACGGGAAGTTTTCGGACATGATTTCAAATTCTAAATATTATCAACTCAGTCCCCTCTACACGTCCTAGAAGTTTGTAAGGGAATTTTAGATCACTCTGTGTGTGTATATATATAGCCTATATATACATACTGAGGTACAGACTCAGAGATCCGGTTCGAATCCCGTCCAGGCATTTTATTTTCTTATCAGACCATATATATATATATATGTATATATATATTCTTATCTTTTTTTTTTTATTTTTACAAAAATTAATTACGCAGAGAAAATTGTAAAATGTTTACATGAATAATTGGGAGTTAAGAGTGTATTAATTTATAGCCTTTTAAAGAAAAAAATTGAACAATATTCAAGTGTTGAGTTATGTGCTGAAATAATGTAATTATAAATTGTGCATGACTGTATACATTGTGAAAAAAAAAAAAAACATTCTGTCATTTTTATGTTGGAGCTCAAATTGTTTGGATAATTAATGCCATACTGTATTAATAATTTTAAATATTTCTAGATGGATTGATGCTATGTCTGAGAGTAGAGGACCAACATATGTGCCATCAGCAAATAAAGTAGTAGTTCCTCTACATTTTCTGGTACCTCCGTATTTTTCATCCAGATTATCCTATGTAAGTACTTGTAATATAATACATAAGTCTGAAACACAACTTTTCATGAGAGCTTATTTTATTCAAGTAACTTTTTTCTTAAATAAAATTCTATCCATGATTGGAAAGTGTTAATTTAAATAAAAACATTAAAATATAAAGCTTTTCTGCTCAAAAGTAATGTATAAATTCTCAATAAAAATGTACTATATTTCTGAATAGAAGACTTCACTAGGTGTAATTAATATTTAATTTTAGGAAGTGATATTTTGAGGTTATTTTAATTATATTATTTTTAGTCTGATCATCTTACCTCAATATTAATGTTGATTTGTTCTAACATGTTTCAAAACAATTCTCAAGCTGACGATAAAACAGAATTGTTTTGAAACATGTTAGAACAAATCAACATTAATATTGAGGTAAGATGATCAGACTAAAATAATATAATCACTAGGTGTGTTGGTAATGACAGCTATCGGCCTTCGGATGAATGAGAATTGTATAAGAGGAAAGAAATGTTGACATTCTTATTGTGGCTCGGATGATGTAATTGGTATCACACTGATGCGTAGAATCAAGATCCAGGATTCGTGTGTTAATTTTTCTTTGTTAAATAAAATTCAAATAACATATATTGATTTAATATAATAAATTTGGGAATTTTTAACATTATGAGGTTTTATTGATAAGAATAAAATGAATCGTGATTCCTTCAAAAGAACACCAGATGGCAGTTTGGATAATTACCGGTAAAAGAAAAAATTGACAGTCGTGAAAACAGCTGATGATGGTGATGATGGTCGCCGATACTGCGTTGCTGCATTTAAAAAAAGGTAAGAAGAATTCACTATTCATTTTATTCTTAACATATACTGAACTTTTATAGGAAAAATCACTAGAGGTTTAATTTAAGATTTAACTTGAAATGCTTTATACCTCACCTCATATGCAGTCTTCTAATTATACCGGTTTCAAAGCTAGGGCAGCTTTTCATCTTCAGTAATTTATTGTTGACTTCTTCAAATAACTTGTTATTAATCAGAGATTTGCATTACTTCTGACCAAGAGATATCTACATAAGAAATTAGCTATAATTTAAGAACTTTACCCCTATGATAGAGGAAGGAAAATGCTGTATTTCTGACATATTAATATAAAATAAAAATCACTAAAATTGGACTTGTGTACTTTTACTCTAATGTCACAGCGTACTAAATCATTACTAAAATTGAAGTAAAAATGTACACCTTGCCTCATAAGATGAATAAAAGTGCTATGAGATGTGGTGGTGTATAATTTCTAATTACCAGATTGTGCATAAGATGCCTGAATTAAATTCCAAATCCTTTCACAACACATTACTACACATTAACAGACACACATTCATCCTACACTCCTCTCTATAAAACAACACTAGTACAAATTATATTATTTTTAGTCTGATCATCTTACCTCAATATTAATGTTGATTTGTTCTTGAACGTGTTTCAAAACAAAATTCTGTTTATATCGTCAGCTTGTCCAGACTGGATTTATTAAAACCAGTCTGGACAAGCTGATGATAAAACAGAATTGTTTTGAAACATGTTCAAGAACAAATCAACATAATATTGAGGTAAGATGATCAGACTAAAAATAATATAATTAAAATAACCTCAAAATATCCGATTGAGGGTCTTTTCACTTTTCAGCGGTTGCCCTTTTACCAGCCGCTACTGGCCCTTCACATCCACCTGTGTCAATCACAGAGGTATGATCAACAGCCAGTGTAGGGGTGACTTGGTTAGCATGTCGATCCCCCAGCCGTTATAGCTATTTCCTCAACCTGGAGCCGCTACTTATTGTAGCTACCCAATTGCCTCACGATGCTGGGTGGGCACCGGTCCCCTACTGGCCGAAATACCATGAGAAAATTTCTTCCCCCATGGAGACTCGAACCAGCGCAAGTCCCGTAGATCTGCGCCAAGGCTTCCTACCTTAACCGCTCGGCTACGGCGTGGGACACCTCAAAATATCACTTCCTAAAATTAAATACCTAGTACACATTGCCTATGAAAAGTGCATTGGAACATACACATATCCATCCATAGTAATTCTGCCCAAAAGCAGGTCCTTCACTGCAATCATAGCATTTTCATGCTATGTTTGCAGCTTTACTAGGGAATTGTGTAGGTGTGGTAACTTCCTGTTGCTTTCCACACCGGTGAAGGATGATGATGATGATGATAATGGTAAGGATGGTAATGATAAGGATGATGGCCATATGATTTTGGGGACTGTTTGGGCCTTAAAGTTTTCCTGACATTTGTCTTACAGGTGAGGAAAACCCCCGATAAAAACCTCACCCTGAAAAACTGCCCCGACCGGGGATCGAACCCAGGCCCGCTGCGTGACAAGGCAGCACGCTACACCTCGAGACCACAGCGGTGGACCATACACATATATATTTTCTTATTAAATATGTTTTTGAGATCTTCATTTCTGTCTTATTTATTCGATTCCAGTGTTTCCATTAGGCTTTTGATGTCTGCTAGTGCTCATTCTCCAATGGCATAGGGAGTCATGGAGTTATTGTAATGCAGTCCCTCAACTTAGTTTCAGTTTTCTTAACCATATTTAATTACTTTCATTTCAAGTAGCCTATCCATTTGTCTTAAAAGGCGGGTGGATCTACTTGAGACTCAAAAACTTGCAGAAAAAATGTCTGGTTTAGTACAAAAAATCATAAAGCTCATGCAGACAATACCATTGCTCCTAGAAATGTTGTGTGCCAGACAAGACAAAGCGATAAGACAGACTGAAAAATATATCTTGATAAAAAAGAATTACAATCCTTAGCATAAAAATAAAACAATTTATAAAATATGGACATACAATATAATTATGAAAATTAATTCGATTTTTTTTTTTCAGATCTGTCCTCTATGGAGGATTAGGTGTCCAGTTGGCTTCTGCTATAGTGTCATCTGTAATTCCATTGAATATTTATTATGGAGCTGATGGGAGATTGCTTCTGTTTGAGAATGTAACTGTGAATCAGTCACTCTCAGCATATCAAAAGCCAATTGAATTTGTAACTAATGATCTGATTCATTCTACAAAAATAAACCAACTGGTAGCAAATAGAACTGCTCTGAGCACATTAAACCACATTAATGCAATAAGACAAGCATATTTTGTAAGTAATCTCTATGCTATTTAAAATTTTTATTAATAATTCCTACTATCATAAGAATTTAGTAAACATGTTCATTTTCTAACTTGCAGGCAATGCAAGATGCATTATCACGATTGCCTCATACACATCAGCCGGCCATGGAGACATTTGAGAGCGATGCTATTTTTTCATTACTCATGCTCAGGTAACATACATAATTAATTTAAACTTACAAAGGAACTGTCATTTTATAATTCAATAATTTCTAGAATAATCATATCGACCCCCCTGTTGATAAAAAGAGGTGCAGCCCCTCTCCATTGAATGCAGAAACTTACCTTGAAATTTCTCTCAAAGAAGCGTTATGATGTACCACAGGCTGTGTCCAACAGATTATCTGCCACTTTTAACTGCAAGGCACGGAAATCAATCCCAGAATCCGGCAATGGTAACCCACTGTACAGAGCATGAGTAACAGCTGAGTAGAGTGAGGCAGAATGCTGCATAGACAGCAGGTAGTGAGGGTTATCTAATCTAGCAATTCAGCAGTTGTATTACTTTCCTGCAGCGTAAATGAGAGATTTGGCACTGGATTTTAGTGCCTTGCAGATAAAAAGGCAGATAATTTTTTTTTGGACATGGGTTTGATATATCACAATGCTTATCTGGAAGAAATTTCTAGATAGGTTACAGCATGCAATGGTTGACAGTTCCCTTCTTCTTCTTCTTCTTTCTTCGGCTCTACGGTCCTCTAAGAATCTTGGCCTCCTTCATAACAACTGCCCATTCTTCTATAGCTTTTGTCTCCATCTTTCCACCTTCAGTTGCCTTTAGTCTTCCTCAACTTTATCTAACCATCTTAGTTTCTGTCTTCCAACCTTTCTTCTTCCTCCGGTTTCCCTTCTAAAATCTTTCTTGCTCCTCTTTCTCGCTCCATCTGCAACACATGTCCTACCCATTCCAATCTTTTTCTTCTAATATCTCCTACCAGATCTAAATCCCTATATAATTCTTTCAGTTTCTGGTTTGCTCTAATTCTCCATATATCTTGTTCCTGTACTGCGCTCCATATAACAGTTCCCTTATTAGTAGGAAGTACACAATGATGTATTATAATTAAATATTAAATACGTATCACCTCACCTCATACTCTATCTTCTTTTTAGACCAGTTTTGGAATCATTCTGAAGATGGAAGATTGATGACTTTACATGTTCCTTATCCTAGCAAATCTGCTAAAAGGGAAGAGAAAAAAACACACCAACACATGAGAAACTAATACTATATTAAAAAAAAAAAAATTTATGTATATGCGTATGTGTATATATATCCCATCCAGGCATTTTTTTTCTTATCTTGTCATATATATATGTTTCCCCAATATATAATTAAATTTTGACATTTAGCAATGAATGCCTAATGAGACACGAAAAGAAAAATAAATGGCTGAACTGGGATTTGAACCCAGGACCTCTAAAGGTCAAAATTTAATTTAAACATAAAAATAAAGAAGCTTCACTGCTACAAAGTAAAATTTCTTTTTAATTCACTTACTTGTTATAGTAGCCACTACAGGACAGTGAGACCAAGTTCCTGCTACCTCTCATGGTAGAGAATATATATAAAGAAAAGTAAATGTTTTGTGCTAGGATGTCTGATTAGCATAACTCATAGTGCACTAGCATAACAAGTTAGAGGTCCTGGGTACAAATCCTGGTTCAGGCATTTATTTTTCTTTTCGTGTCATATATATATATATATATATATGCTTTGAACATTTTTCAGTTGGACATTTTTTACATTTGGATATTTAACCTGGAAAGATAACTATATATATCCATCCATCCATAGTAATTCTGCCCAAGGGCAGGTCTTTCACTGTAATCATAGCATTTTCATTCTGGGCTTTGCAGCTTTACTAAGGAATTGTAGGTGTGGTAGCTTCCTGTTGCTTTTCCTCACCGGTGAAGGATGATGATGATGATGATGATATTGATAAGATGATGATGGCCATATGATTTTGGGGACCATTTGGCCTTAAAGTTTTCCTGACATTTGTCTTACAGGTGAGGAAAAACCCCAATAAAAACCCTCACCCAGAAAAACTGCCCGACCGGGGATTGAACCCGGGCCCGCTGCGTGACAAGGCAGCATGCTACCTCGAGACCACAGCAGGGACGCTAATATATATATATATATATTTATCTTTCCAGGTTAAACATCCAAATGTAAAAAATGTCCAATTGAAAAATGTTCAAAGCAGAAGGTCAAAGAAAAATGCCCACAAATAAAATGTCCAATATGAAAAAAAAAAGACAAATTCTGAATGTCCATTGACAAAAATAGTAAAATAGAATTTTCAGAATGAAAGTAATGAAAATTGTAATGACCAAAATATTATAAATTCAAGAGACACATGCATTACACTGCATTATATCTGTTGAAATTCAGCTGTTACCATCATCTTCTGAACTGTCATCTGGTGCTGATTTTATGAACTTTGAGATTAAATTTTGCCTGCTGGAAACTTAAAAATTCATGGATCTATATTTGTTCTTCTAAATGTATATATTTTGCCAAACTGTTAATTCCAAAGGCTTCTCCAAATGTTTCAAAAGTTTAGTTTTGAAGCCTTTATATCCACAAAAATAAAAAGAAAATCATGAATTTTGAAATTCCTGGGGAAAGAGATTCGATTTGGAAGTTCATCAGTCAGCCAACAGAGAAGCATAAATCACCCTATAGGATCACCAACCACCAATTCAACTGTTAGAAAGAATTGATAATGATATGTGACGTATTGAAACTGGTCTTCAAGAAATCTACAAATATGAGGTGAGTCGTGAAAATTCTAACACTCTATTAATTATAAATACTAAATTGGGCCTTTTATATTGGACAGTTTTGAAATAAAATTATTAAATACAGAATGATTTGGACATTTATTTTATTGGACGTTTATACTGTAAGGACATTTGCAAAAGGATATTTTAACCCCAACCATATATATATATATATATATATATAATATAATATAATTTAAGTGTAATTTCTTTTTTCAGACATTGTGTTCAGTTTCAACATTACAACAAGATGATACAGATGAAACGATATCCTTCCAACTGAAGGGATCAAAATTGTAAGTTTACTATCTTTTACTTTGTTTCAAGGCTAGTACTCCCAGGACAAATTTATTGCAATTTAGATATATTTCAATTTATATTGTACCTCCCTTAAAAACAAAACTATAAATGAAGTCCAAGACCATGGATCCACTATAAATTTTATAAACTAATACACTACACCAAGGTAATATTTATAAATTTCCCCTCCCTGTAGTCAGCACATCTCTAAATAATGGAGAATTATACTAAAAATATAAATTACAAATTAATTTATATCTATATAATATATAATAGCTTTACTATCTAACCTCTCTTGGTTAACTCTTGTTTTTTTTTTTCGACCCCGATGCTATTACGTCATCTGAGGGCTAGGGAGTCTTTCCTTTCTTCCATTTCTTCTTTCCTTTATTTTCTTTTCTTCTCCAGAAAAGCCTAACAGAGGCTATAAGATGGCAGCCCCATCACTGGTCTTGCCTTCCTTTGGCCAGCAACCAATCGAAGGGACTATTATTATGCTTTCAAGTCTTATACGAGAATTTCCCAGAAGGATCAAACTTATGACGACCAAAGCAAATATCTCTGGGCCGTCCTATGAAATGCTGGAGGGAAAATTTTCTACAGGATCATAATAGGCCTTGGCCTAATACTTGGAAAGAAGAAGAAGAAGAAGAATAGTGTAGCTCATTGTTGAGCCATAGCCTCTCCTGTGTAAGGAGTTACTAGACCAAGTTAATTTTTAGTTACCTTATTTGCTCATAGATGTCATGGATGACACACTGACCCAATGAGACATCTAACAGTCAACTAAGGTATTACTAGGACATTGATGTCGGTAAATTTTGCCAGAGGCCTCTTGATTCAGGCTTAAGGATCTTTTATGACCTACGGCTTAAAATCCCTCCCAGAGGACTTGCTCCATCTTAAAAGAATCCATCAACCCCAGCTGGGTTTGAACCTGCGACCCTTGGAACTAGAGGCAAGGAGCATAACCACTAGTCCACTGCATCTGACATTAATTTATATTATTAACTATTTTATACTTATATGATATATTCCAATTAAAATTTTACCCCCTATAAATAAAGATTTAAATTATGTTATAATAATTAATCAATAGTAATATTAATATACGTATGGAGTTAAATTATGTAGGTAGGAAATAACACTATGAGGTTTATTTTAATTTTGTTGAGTTGTTTCTTGACTCACCTCATACTTCTTAACTCCTTCGCAGATCCGGATTTCTTCACTGTATTTGTGACATTCTTAATGCTGCATCACGTTCACAACTGGCAATGGGAGACCATCGGACGTCAGTTGTGAACGTGATACAGCATTGAGAATGTCACAAGTACAGTGAAGAAATCTGGATCTGCGAAGGAGTTAAGAAGTATGAGGTGAGTCAAGAAACAACTCAACAAAATTTAAAAAAAATACATATGGAGTATTAACAAATTTATTAATTATTAATCATTACTCGTGCCTTGTTTGGTTACAGAAAGATGTTCATGTGTGATAAATTATAAGTCTCTTATTGATCAGACCAATTTACGTGAAACATATTTTGTTCCATTGTGCTTCATTACGTTAGCTGTGATGCAGATATTGGTTATCCAACATCTTAAAAGGACTTACTCAGGGATGATGTCAACAAGCTTCATACGGATTTTACCGTTTATAAAATCTGGTCCCTATAGAGATAAAATTTAAGTTTTTACATAGATTTAGGGTCGTATGTTAGAACATTACTCTCTACTCAAATTACTTCCAATCACTAGTGAGCTGATTCACCGTGAGCAATTGCTGAGAACGAATTAACGGCCGACTTATCGGTCATGCACGAGAGTCGACGTTTTCGTAATATTGGCAACGAATTACCCAGAATTCTCAGCGATAAAACCACTTCCGTTATTTTCGTCTGCTATAGAGGAATGCATTTATGCTTGCATCCCGCAAATATACCGTATACAACACGTCTGCGACACGCAATATTACGCCGATTCTCCTGTTCTTCCAGTTGAATTCTTTGGTAGACTCTATCAAATTCCTCTTCTCCGTGTATACCGAAAACATGATCGAAGTCTTCAAGGTCCGACATCTTGGATAAAGCAGCAAAGTACATCGATTACCATCGGTTCCCTTTCGGTTCCCTTCGGGATTTTAATTTGAGTTGCTCATGTAAGCTACCTCCGCAGGTAGCTTACAAATTTAACCAATTATTATCGCATGAACAGATTTCTGAGTAAGCAAAATCGTATTAGCATACAACTTGCTCAGCAGAGAAGGCATTTTACTGTCTAATGCGTCCAAACATGCGACCCTTAAACCCATTAGATTTATTTTTATCTTTTAGCATATATTATAACTTTTTAACCTTGTAAATTATTTTATAACACTGAAAGGATTCTAATGGCATTTGATGTTTAGCCACACAAAAAAAAAAAAACAGCAAAATTTGTCTGTCCTGCTTTCATTCGTTCATTCTTCTTCTTCTTCTTCTTCTTCTTCTTCTTCCTTCCTTCCTTCCAAGTGTTAGGCCAAGTCCTGTTACGATCCTATAGAAAATTTTCCCTCCAGCATTTCATAGGATGGCCCAGAGATCTGCGTCCTCTTGGTATATAATTATAAACAGTTTTGGGGTTCCGATTTGAACTCATTCTTTCAAGATGGTGTTTCCAATTTAGTTGGTACTATTTAATAGGGGCATGCCATAGCATAGTGGTTAAGGCACTGCACTACAAGCCGGAAGGTCGAGGGTTCAAGTCCCGGTGGGGTCAGAATTTTTAAACTGACCCAAACCTTCTGGCGGCACTATGGCCCTAGGGTCGACTCAGCCTCTACGGAAATGAGTACCAGATGCTTGTTCTGGGGTAAAGGCAGCCGTCACGCAGGGCTGACAACCCAGCTGACATCAAGTGCCGATTGTCCAGAAAAAGTGGGAGCCTTAACCTCCTACTCCCCAAGGGCCTCCTAAGGCCTGTAGTGGGATTACTTTATTTTACTTTTACTATTTAATATATTCCAAAATTGGCGTAGTCTTCAATTCTTTTAAGATATCGGTGTTCCAATCCCATCTGGTGTAACCCGCTGTTCTGCGCATGAATCTCATTTCACAAGCCATTATTCTGCTTTCATGATGTCTTTTTAGTGTCCATGCTTCACTACCATAGGTCAACATTGGTCTAGCCAAAGTGTTATATAAACGTAATCTGGTGTTTTTTTGTACAAGGGATGGTTTCATAACTTGATTAATAATTCCCCAACTTTTATTATAAATAGTAATTTTTTCAGGGATATCCTTTTCATCCCAGATAGAGAAATAATATCCAAGATATTTAAATTGATTAGATCTTTCTAAAATTTTATTCTGGAGACAGATTTTACTTTGTTGGGGTCCTTCCCATGAAATGCCATAATTTAATTTTGTTAATTGATATTTCCATATTACATTTGGCAGAATTTTTTGTAAATTATGAATGATTGTTGCAAATCATTTTCGGAAAGTGCCAGAAGCGCTAAATCATCTGCAAAAAGAATAGCATTGAGTTTGAGGTTCCTATTGATGGGTATATATCCCCGTTGTGTTTTCCTCCATTCATTTATTATTCTTTTCATATATATATATAATAAAAAGCACCGGTGAAAAGTCCACATCCCTGTCTTACTCCAGTGTTGATCTTTTTCCAAGAAGATAGTTTGCCATCTTGTTTAACAGAGATTTCATTATCTTTATAGATGTTGAAGATATTAGTAATATATTGTTGTGGAACATTATCATCAGCTAAAATTTGTAATAATATATTTCTGTCTACTTTGTCAAAAGCCTTTATGAAGTCAACAAAGGTGATATGAGTTTCTACATTGAATTCCTCGCGCTTTTCTAAGAGTGAAGAATCCATCTGCTTTCATTTAACACGTGATATACACTGCTCAAAACAATTAGAGGAACACTATGAAATATGCAAATATTTTTTTCATTTTTACAAACATGAAATTAATAAAGTACATTATTTGTGGTTATTTATTTATTTATTTATTTATTTATTGCTCATGTCAGCAAAAACAAATGAATAATGCTGACAATTAACTTTTCAAATAATTCCGCTATGTAAGCAATTGAATTTTGTGCTTATTTTTCAAAGTTAAACACTCGTTATATAGAGTTAGTATCGTGTATGGCTTCCACGACATTCAATGACACTTTAGCAACTTCGTGGCATGCTCCCAATAAGATTCTGGATTTCCTCTTGCGGGATATTCTCCCATTCTTCCTTCAGAGCATCTCCAAGTTGCTGCAGAGTTTGTGGAGCTTCATGTCGGTTCCTGACCTTCCTGTCTAGAAGATCCCACAAGTGTTCAATAGGGTTGAGGTCTGGCTGACCGCTGGCCACTCCATTACCTCAATTTCATTCCTCCTCAGGAAATCCCTGGTGACAGCCACAGAATGTGCCCTGGCATTATCATGCATAAACAGAAATCCAGGGCCTACTCCAATGGCAGCAGGTACTACATGCTCTTCCAGAACGTGCTCGATATACCGGACAGCACTCAGTCGCTGGGGAACAGTACAAGGTCCGTACGATTGTTGTACATAACTCCGGCCCACACCATTATGGAACCTCCTCTGAATCTATCAATTTCCTGTACAGCCTCTGCAGAAAATCTTTCTCCTGGCCATCCCCACACCCTCAATCGACCATCACAACGTGTAAGACGATACCTGGATTCGTCCGAGAAGAGCACAGACTCCCACTGGTTCAGGTTCCAATCACCATGGTTTTCAGCATACATACGTCTTGCTGCCTTATGCCCATTTGTTAAGCGTGGTTTTTTAACGGGCCTTTTTGGACGAATATTCTCTTTCCTTAATCTGTTCCTTATGGTTTGGTCTGAAACCCGGATTCCGGAAGCCATATGAAGGTCATTCTGCAGGTTTTTTGCAGTTTTTGTACGCTGTCGAAGAGCAGAAAGAACAACGTATCTGTCATCCTGGGGGCTTGTTTTAAATTTACGGCCCTGGCCATGTCTTCTACAATACTGACCTGTCTCTCTGTGCCTGTTGCGTAACCTGGACACCACGGAAGGAGAAACCCCAAGCTCTCTAGCCACTTGTCGCAGAGATTGACCTCGTCGTAAAAGATGTAGAGCATGATACACTTCAAACTCATTTAAATGCCTCATTTTGTCAGAGACTTCAATAAACAAGGCAATAATCAACACTCGTCACTATAGCAGCATCAGGAAGCTTACCAATTAGAAGTGGCCAGTGCCTTCCAAAATAAAAAGAAATCTCTATATTTGTTATTTGAGGTAATTTCTCTGTATTTAGGCCATGGATCTTTAAAATTTGTATCAAATGATAAAATTAATAATTCAATTTACATATTGTCTGACTTTCAGCATCACAGCTTTAAAAAATAATTACTTATTCAATTTATTACAAGTGTTCCTATAATTATTTTGAGCAGTGTATTAAAGAGTGTTGTTAAATAAAATAACTTGACCGTCAGAACAGGAACATGAGACCAGATGAAGAAGAAGAAGTTAAAGTACACTTACTTTTCCTGCTGTTACTGTGTCAAGCTATGCTAAATCCAATATATCATGTATAAACATTATTCTAAGCTGAAATAGTTGCTGTTCGAATTCTAGCGATTAGAAATAATCTAATATTTTGCTAATATTTCAGGTTGAAGACATCATTTAAACAAATTAAATTTTTCTCAGAAGCATTCTCATGTTCCAGTCATTCATCTTACTATGCATCAAACGTCTGTGAGCAAGTGCTTTAAGTGATATTGCTCTTCTGTAAAGAGTCATGTTTTTTATTATATAGTAAGCCAAAAACTGATTATCACTTAAAAAATTACAGGGGTGAGGTCATTTGAAAACTTTATTCTCAGTCACATGTTCATTTTTATTATTTAGAAATTAATATTTTTCTTTTAAACTGCTGTCACCGTTGAGGGTGATTTGAATGAAGAGGATGAAGTCTTTCCTCAACTTAATTAAAATTGAACACTAGACAAATGAGCAAATTAAGCTTTAATTATTATTCTAAATGCTCAATCTAGTTGTTTTCAATACAGTTCTAAAATATTTACACTGCAAGTCTATGTACATGTCTTTGATGTGTTCTGACTAGGGTTGTTGCAATATTATATTTTAATATTATATTTTAATTCCCAACAATAATTCAATTTATATTTTAAGTTCTGGTTGATACCAATACTGAATCTCATACTAGGTATGTGTATTCCAATAATATAAAAAGTAATCAATTTATTTAAGTAAAATTTTATGATCTCACCTCATAATTCAATTCCATCCTCAGTATCAATGTTGCTTCCTGCACCCTCTATTGGTAGATTGAAGAATCTTGAAATCAAATCATTTTCCCCAGTAATTTCAAAGTTCTTTAATTTCTCCTTTTTATTATTTTTTTAATGTAGAATTTCTTTAAAAAAAATGAACAGGAGAAATTAATATGAACTTTGAAATTTCTGGGGAAAATTATTTGTTTTTGAGGTTCTTCAATCTACCAGCAGAGGGAGCAGAAGGCAGCTCTTCAAGACGACATAACAAAGGCATAAAAATACTGAGGATGGAACCGAATAAGGTCCGAAAATTGGCCTAAGAAGAAGAAGAATATGAGATAAAATTTTACTTAATAAATAATACCTCAAAGTATTAATTCCTAGAAAGTCTATAGTATCAATATTTGAAGTGTAAAATGGATCACTAAATGAATTACTTTTACTAAATAAAAGTAGTGATCCCACTACAGTCATTAGGAGGAAGTAGAAGTACATTGATGGCCAATAGTTTTTAATGTAACTGCTGGTCTATTAATTTCATCTATTAGGTAAAGAAAGTCTCATCTTTCTAGACAAGCAGCATGAGATGGCAGCCAGATTATCAGCTCCTTTTATCTCCAGAACATAGTCTGGTACTCAATTTCATATGAGGTTGAATTAACCCCAGGACCATGATGCTGCTAGAATGTTTAAGCCACTGGGTGGCTTGTAGCATATTGCCTTAACCAGTTATACTACAGTGTGTTACCACTTTTACTAAATATGTTTATGAAATAACTTTGAATGCTAAAAATGTAAATGAAACCTTTAATATTATAATAAAATTTGAAAATACAATAGGGAGTAACATTATGAGGTTTTACATAACCCATTCGCTTCAGGTTTAAGTGCTCAGTGCATTTTCCCAGAAACCGGATTTAAGTTACCGTAAATTCAAAACAAACAAGATATAATGGTACTTGAGATCACAATAAGGGTAAAAGCAAAAGCACATTCCTCTACTGTTCATAAATGTTAACAAAACATTACCCTGCCAAGGGATGTACAAAATATTACAAAATATATAACAGTAGAGTTAAGCGAGTGTACCTCATCTTCTGAGTTGAAGGCCATTTAACTGCTGGCGAGTCTACCTCGTCTTTTAAAGTGAATGGATTAATAATGAGTTAGGTCTGTTTAATTATATTATTTTTAGTCTGAACATCTTACCTCAATATTAATGTTGATTTGTTCTTGAACATGTTTCAAAACAATTCTGTTTTATCGCCAGCTTTTCCAGACTGGTAAGATGTTCAGACTAAAAATAATATAATTAAAATAACCTCAAAATATAACTTCCTAAAATTAAATATTAAGTCTGTTTAATTCTTATCTTATATCTTTGTTTCTGTTAAACATGCCTTGAAACATATGTCTAACAGAAACAACGATATGAAGTAAGAATTAAACTGATCAAACTTATTATTATAATAAAATATTTAAACACCTGTGTACAATTTCCAGTGAATGTTTATGGTTAACCCTGAGAAAAACTTCAACAATATTTTTGAACGTTTTTATTACAAATTTAACATTTCTCACTGAGAGACAAATTATATTAAAAAAAAGGAGTTTTTTTATTTATATAATAGATGCATTCTTCTTGCGGAAATAAGTCAACCCAATTTACTTGCGGGAGGAGGCATTTCAAAAATATAATCACAACATAATAATTTACTGTGTCTAACAAGTAACCACAAACTGCTTTCAATACTTCTATTTTTCTGTTAATACCAATTAAATTATCAAAAATAGTATATTGATGTTATATTTTTAAATTAACACATTTCAGAATTGGATATAGATTTATTTTAGAAAGAAAAATTACATTTGAACCGGGTGTCGAACCCTGGACCTCTGACTCTGTATGTCAGTGTGGTAACCGTTACGCCATTCGAACTTCCGATAGGAAAGTAAAATTTCTTTCTACTTATACAATTAATTCTCCTTTCATCTGAAGGCTGATAGCCATCGCTATCAACAACGCCATCTGACAATTTCTTTTTGAAGTATATTTTATTGAGAATTTAAACATTAATTTTTAAGCGGTTAAAGCTACATATTTTGATGTTATATCTTTAAATTAACATGTTCCAGAATTGGATATAGATTGATTTTAGAAAGAAAAATTATATTTAAATTAATATCGGGAAGTAAACATTATGAGGTTATATCATTATATGTTCTCCACTCACTATTAAGAAAAATAGTATATTGAACCCAATTAAAATCAGTCATACAAGAGAAATATCAATATTACTAATATCAGTAGTATTGCAACATCCATAGTTTCTGACTCAAGCAGAATGGTTTGCTTTATTTTGAATAGAGATATTCCTCCTTCTTTTACAGGCTGAATGAGCTATTTATGTTTTCAACCATACCAAACAATTTTATTCATTCTGTCCTATGAAATAAGGATCTATGGAATTCTAGCATTTTATTGCATCTAAACCAAACTAAGCTACACAAAGTATAGATTCATTAACCAATTTATAAAGACTTGTCACTTAAATTTGTTGCTTTTAAATACACTGAGCAACAAAAAAAGAAACTTTTTTTTGTCTCAGAAAGAAAAATATGTGATTCTGATAGTATTTTTTCTCCTGAATTCAAATATGATATCGGTTTTTCTGCATCATGCAAGGTTTCCAAGAGACAGGAATGTATAATTTCAAACACTTTCATATTTTCTACATTCGTAACTACACAATATTCGAACATTCGGACTCACCTAGAAAGAAAGAAATGATGATTTTCTGCTATATTTTGCCTGTGGAGTGTCCCTCTTGATGGTCCAACAATAATCAGCCAGCATATTAGGATTCCATTTGCCTTGGTATCTGTTTTCCACAGCTGAAATCTCCTGAGTTAGCTCATTTGTTTTATTTTACAATGGACAAATGGACGGAAAAACGTTTATTAAAAAAATAATTATTTAAATCCATTAATTGAAATTGAAATAAAAAAACTGTGGATGATGGAGAAATTCTGAATACATATTTGAAAACACGATAAGAAAACTGCATTAAGTACAACTATTGGTTAAGGTATGAGGTGAGTGATAAAAATTCTACCTTAATGAATATACCTCAGAGTGAGAATTCCTAAAATAAGTAACAACTATTGGTACTCATGAGACAAAAATAATGTTGACCAGTGTTATCAGAGGATTATGGTTATAGCTTAAGTAGTAATTAAATTTTACTTGCTTATTAATAAAAGCTTTCAGATAACATATTGTGCACAGACCTGGACAAATACGAACAGATTGTTTTGTCAATTACAAGCTGCTGAAAGGAAATTTGTTAGAAGGATGATATGTGAGATAGGAAAGATAACATTAGATACAATACGATTAGAAAAGAAGATATACAAGTAAATAAAGTTAGTCTGTAACATCTTACCTCATAAAACATTGTGCTCTTTTTGGACATGTTTTAATACATGGTAAAATCAAATGTTTCCTATCTCCCCTCATACAAATCTTCTAAGTAGATCGTGATTTCGAGACCATAAGGGTCTCATCTTCAGTACTATTTTGGCGACTGATGTTATGTCGATCAGAAGAAACTCTTTTTTTTACCTCTGTTGGTGGACCGATGAACCTATGGATTAGGTCAGAATTTGCGGGAATTTCCAAGTTCATAAGTTTTCCCTTGTTTTTCTGAATGTGGATTTTTTCCCAAACCGTGAGTTTCTGAATCCACATTCAGAAAAACAAAGGAAAACTTATTAACTTCGAAATTCCCGCAAATTCTGACCTGATCCAGAGGTTCATCGGTTCACCAACAGAGGGAAGAAGAAGAGTTTCTTCCAATCAACATAACATCAGTCGCCAAAATAGAACTGAAGATGAGACCGTTATGGTCTCAAAATTGCGATCTACTTAGAAGATTTGTATGAGGAGAGGTAGGAAACATTTGATTTTACCATAAATTAAACCTCATAGTGTAAAACCTCATTCATGTAAAAGTTAAAAAAAAATGTTTTAATACACCTGTGTATTGAAACACGTCCAAAAAAACATGTTTTATGAGGTAAGATATAACAAACTCACCTTATTTATTAAGAAGAGCTTAATAATGTTACTTCCTGTTGTAATTTAGTAATAATATATATACAAGACTTGAAAACGACATTAGAAAAACATTGATTGACAGTTTTAGTAAAAGGACTATACAGGATGCAGCATAAGTCAGTTAACCATTGCACATGGTTGCAAAGAAAAAAATCAGATTGTTGAAACAGGACCTTTCAGAATATAATCTCAAACACTACTGCTTAAGGTAATTTTGGTAGTTGTTTTTTGTATAGATGTTGTGAGCTACAGAAAATAATATACTTGCATTTTCGATTATGCTGTACCCTGTATATAGTAACAGATTCCTAAAGAAGATTTTATGTCCTGTACTGTAGCTGAGTGGTTAAGGCAAGTTGCCTTGGCTCAGAACTGTGGGACTTGTGCTGGTTCGAGTCTCCATGGGGGAAAAATTTTTCTCAAGGAATTTCAGCCAGTATGGGACTGGTGCCCACCCAGTATCATGAGGAATTGCGTAGCTACAATAAGTAGTGGCTCCAGATTGATAAAACCAGCTATAACAACTGGGGAACCCACATGTTGACACATGTCATCCTAAACTGGCTGGATGATCATCTACCTCTGTGATTAACACAAGTAGATGTGAAGCCAGCAGCCAGATGGTAGGCCAAGGACCTTCTAGGACTGTCATGCCATTGAGTTTTTTTTAAAGGAGGATATTAGATTTAAATGAAAATGAAAGTGACTCATGAGGCAGATGAATAGAGAGAATTAAGAGTAATGTTGAAAGAAGTGAAAGAAAATGATAGAGACATCTATTAAAGAATATTGACAGTTAACAGAAACATAAGTAAAGTAGATTATAAAATGAAGTATGTCTGCTTATTATCTCTACCTACGTCTGTGAGAAAGTTCCCCATTAACCCGCAATTTATCACACATCCAGATAATGTACTGACATGTAATAGCTAATGAAATCATTCTAATTTGTAAGAAAAGAATATTATTATACCTTCAAGATAACTGTAAGATATCTAAAAATGTTGATAATTTTATGATAAAATTTTAATGATTAATTTAAAGAAATGAAAATGATCAGTTATTTAAAATAACATTTTGATCTTGATAACCAGTTTTAGCTTATCCTAGAAACAAATGACTAATAAATACTTGAAGGACTGAGTGATTGATATTGGTAAATTGATGCCAATTTATTTTTGAAGTCAAAGTTAAAAAAATGCAAACTGTTTGAATTGTAAATGTATATTTAAAATTCAGGACAGGATTTTTATGTATTACAAAGTTAAGACTGTATACACATAGTCTAATGTTTATGTAATGGAACATTATTTATTTTCTGGTACAAAAATGATATGTGTAATATTACTAGATCCCAGTATGAAAATAGGAATGTTTTTATATTACCTTTATAAAACTAAATACAAGTTATTTTCTATCAGTTCAAAAAAAGTATTACTACCCTTTATGGTAGTAGTTCCCAAAGTTTTTAGATCATGGAGCACAGATTTTCACCTTAGCACTTACATGATCATAATCCATATTTGAAGATAGAAGATGAATTAAGATTTAAATTAAAATTCTTTACACCTCACCTCATATCCAGTCTTCTAATTAGATTGGTTTCAAAACCTAGGTGGTTTCATCTTCAATAATTTCACAACCGTTGTTCTGTCATTCAGAAGAACTTCTTCTTACTCCATCTGTTGGTGGACTGATAAACCTCTGAACGAAATCAAATACCCCAGGAATTAAAAAATTCATTAGTTTTTTTTTGTTTTTTTAATGTGGATTTTTTCCCAAACTATGAGCTTTTTTTTTTAATCCACATTCAAAAAATCAAGAAAGAAAAACTAATGAATTTTGAAAATTGCAGGGAATTTGATTTGATTCGGAGGTTCATCAGTCCACCAACAGATGGAGTAAGAAGCAGTCTTCCTGGACAACAGAACAACAATATCATGGAATTACTGAAGATGAAACTACCTAGGTTTGAAACCAGTTTAACTAGAAGACTGGATATGAGGTGAGGTATAAAGAATTTTAATTTTAATCTTAAATTAAACCTGATAGTGATTTTTCCTAATAATAGTTCAATAGAAGGTAAATATTCAGAATTTGTAATTTTTGACATGATCTTCCAATCTCTTCATAGAGCACTAGGAGATGTTTCATGGAGACAGTTTGGGAACTGTTGCTTTATACTACGTTGCAGACTTAATTTATAGGACATAAAATCCATTCTCTACATAATTTTTCTGTATAACAAAATTAAGTTATTTTTTTAAAAAAGTGATAGTGACAGCTATTCAAATTACAGATGAAAATGTTTCTGAGTGTGTTAATAACCCATTAAATGCCATTTTTTAAAAAATAATTCTTACAAAATTTAATTGTTCCTGCATAATTAATTTATGAAACAATTGAAGACCTTCCTTGAATAAGAATGTAACCAATAATTTTGTGTGACGTTTGTTTTATCTATCCTATAGCTAAGGTCAATTGAGTGGTAAATGATGCCACATATTTAGCAGTAAGCCAACAAGGGAACTGTCAACCATTGCATGCTGAAACTTCCCAGGGAAGTGTTGTGATATAGTAAGGACGTATCCAAAAAAATTATGTTGTTTTTAACTATCATCATCCATCATGAATTAGGCCTTTGTAGGCCTGTTTTGGCACCATCTAGCAGTCTTTTAAGAGGTCTTCCTGATCGATGATGTTCTTTGGATTTATATTGCATCATCATTTTTGGGATTCTTGAATTATCCATTCTTTTTACATGGTCTAACCAGTTTAATTTACATCTGTTGAGTTTTTCTTCTACTGATTCTACTTATAATTGTTCTAAAATTGCCTCAATATTTTTTCGATCTAAAAGAGTGTATCCTGCTGTCCTTCTGAGAAATTTCATTTCCATTGCTTTGATTCTGCTTCTGTCTCTTTTTCTTAATGTCCAAATCTCACTTCGATGCTAAGACTTTAGCACATTAAGGTACTAAAATCCAGTACCAAATCTCTCATTTAGACTATAGCAAAGTAATGCAACTTGTGACTCGGAAGATTGGATAACCCTCACTACTTGCTGTTTGTGCTTCGTCCCATCTCACTACACTCTTATTCAAGCAGGAAGTACATCTGCTCTGTAAAGTGGGTTGCCATTACTGGATTCTGGCTTCGATTTCTGTGCCTTGCAGTTAAAAAGGCAGATATTATTTTGGTCACGGTCTTTTTACATCACAACACTTCTCTGAGAGAAATTTCAAGATAGGTTTTGGCATGCAATGTGAGTAAGTTGGGGAATATTACATAAATAATGGTGAATATTACATTAATTAAGCAATTTAAAATAAATTGATATTAGATCACCTTTCAAGTGTGCTCGTCAATTATAATAGATTAATTTCTTCAGTAGTTAGTACAACAATGAAAAAAGGAAATGGTCCTTAATTGGGGACTATGGTAGTTAATGGGACCAACGTTTATAAATAAAACCAAAGGAGTAATATTATCCAAGATGCTATAAGTTTCTTTCCAAGTATAAGATTTAATAAAACAATAAATTATTACACGTCTTCATAATTAAAAAATTGATACACTTATAATGTTACCATCATCCATGCAAGTATTAGGCCTTGTGGGCTGTTACGGTCTCAAAGTAGAATTTTCCATCCAGCACTTTTTTGGATGTCCCAGCGATACATTATAAATAACAAAAACAAAAAATTAGCAGATGGATATCTCTTAAAATATGCTGGTATTTAATAGATTTTTCATAAAATGGGAAGAGAGGAAAGAAATGGATGATGAAATAAAATTGTTATTCACAAATAATTTATATGCTGTTTAATATTCTATACTTCGGTTCGAAATAAGTCAATCATTGAAACTTATAACGGGCTTCCAATATAAAACCGGACCGGCCTCATGGAGTTTCACCCGGCACGCAGTGCTGTCTCTTCCTCCCCAATTCACCCTGCCTGCCACCCGTCCTTGAACTGTTTCTTACCTTATAGAACATGCTGGAAATGTTGTCCTCCCGCAGTTAAACAGGCATTATACCGAGTAAACACATTTTGTTGCTGTATGTGCAGAAGATACTGAAATCCCAACTTGTTGTGCTAATTTCGGTAATGATTTTTGTGAACATTCCAAATTTTCGCCAATTTCATCTAATTTTTCTTCGGTGAGAACCGTACACCTTCGCATGTGTTTCTTATTTTGTACTGAACCAGTGGTCTCAAATTTAGTCACAAGATCGTGGATTGTCAATCTGGAAGGAGGTAATTGTCCAGGGAAGTTCCGAATAAATTCCTCACGAACGCGACGAGCTGATTCGTATTTATAATAACATTTACACACATAAATGTGCTGCTCTAATGTCAGCTGACGTCTCATCTTGTCGAATGATAGTAAACTGACTAGTTCAAGGACGAGCGGCTGGCAGAGTGAAATGCGGACGAGGAGAGACGCTGCCTGACGGGTGAAACCCCGTGAGGCCGGTCCGGGTTTATATTGGAATAACCAATAATAATCTAAGACATTTGTAGAAATAATGAGCACATAACTTCCAAGATTCCAAAATTACACATAATGAATTAATTATATTGAAGAAACCACCAACAATATAATTTATTGTAAGAGGTATACCAGTTGTCAGAATAAAATTAAAATATCAAACCATTTTGATCAAACAGTAATTTTTTATATCAAATAATAGGAAGTGAACACTATAAGGCAGGCATAATAATTATATAAACATTTAATAAGAAATATATTGTTGTTATTATATTATTTTTAGTCTGAACATCTTACCTCAATATTAATGTTGATTTGTTCTTGAACATTAATATTGAGGTAAGATGTTCAGACTAAAAATAATATAATTAAAATAACCTCAAAATATAACTTCCTAAAATTAAATATATATTGTTATCCTTAGCCAAAAGGACATATCTCAATTTTTTTTTTTAATTTTCATGTTTTCTTACCATAGTAATGTTTAGCGGTCACTCTACCCATTTACTAAGCTAAATGGTCATATCTGGACAGAAAGTCATGAAAAACACTAATGAATTATAAAGAAAATTTTATTTAAACCCTAAGCAAAATAGCAGTTTCATTGATTTCTAAGCTCCTTAATATTCTGGCATAAGTACCATGGTTTTTGGAACTGTTGAAATTCCCGGTGAGCAAGATTTGATCTCAATGTTCATAAAATCAACACTATATGACAATATGGAAGATGAAGGTAAAGATGAAAATTCAACAGTCGTAAAAATGGCTGATGATAGCAACAACTGTTCCAGAAACCATGGTCCTGTGCTTTGAAGAACACTGAGTTTATGAGATGACCTATTTTATTTATTAAGCAGAATGGTTGTCTGACAGGCAGGAAGAAAAAACAGCAGACTGTTTGATGTCTGATGGGCAGGAGAAGGAGAAAAGGGGTAAAATGTTTAATATTGAGGGGCAGAGAAAGAAAAAGTGGCAAAATGTTTAATGCCAGTATCTTATGGGCAGAAAAGGCCAGAACAGTAGCAAATAGTTTGACATTTGATAGACAAGGAAGGAAGACAGTAGCAGGATGTTTGTGTCTGATATAATGTTTCATTCTTCCATTTGAGAGTAATTTTTATAAAAAATTGCTTTACATCACACATTGAATATTCTTTCATCAGTTAAATATGGGGAATAACATTATGAGGTTTTTAATTCAATGAACGAATGAGTCAATTCTTATCTTACCTCAAATTTAACGTTTTTTAAACATGGACTCCTATTGAAACTGCAGTTCCCGTGTTTGAAAAAAAAACATGAAAAATGAGGTAAGATAAGAATTGACTCATTCATTCATTGAATATTCTGCTACTGTTCTTCCTTTCCTGTACCCTTCCACGCCAAATTAACTAAACTATGTATCATTTCTTGTTTAGTCAATACTTTTCCTAATTTCAGTTATTAATTTTTATCATGCAGTCTAGGAAGTTGTAAAATTATTATTTTTTTTTTACTTTGGTGTTATTATACATCACACTCAGAATATTTTTACTATCTAGCATGTATAAATGTACACTTCTGTTATTATTTGTGTATATACTGAAGACAAAAATAATAAAGATTATTATTAAAGAATACCTTGATAAAAGCTGTCCAGAATAAAAAGAAAAATATTCAAGTCTATTGTGGTATAAATTAAAAGTATATATTAAGAAGTGTGTGTCTTGTATTTTTGTGATTCATATATTTGATTAGATATATTTTTGGTCATTGTATATACAGAAATGCCATTTTCTAAGCTAATATAAATTTTTATTCATGTACATAAATAAAAATTACATTATACATTGCTTATATCTTGTAATGTTCAGTATTACTTATTGTTCCTCTTTCATCATCTTTTAGGAATTAGACTTCCTGGTCTCTTCTGTTTCAGGTGAAATCTGAACTTGTCATCATTTAAATTATGTAGGTAGGAAATAACACTATAAGGTTTATTTTAATTAAATTTGAGTTAAGTAAGACATTTTGTCTGAACATTCGTACCTCTTATGGTTGTTTCTGACGAACATATGTTTCAAGGCTTGTGAGCCCCATTGTCAGCAATTGCAGACAGTCTGCAATCACTGACGATGGGGCTCAGAAGCCTTAAAACATATGTTCGACAAAAATAACCATAAGAGGTAAGAATTTTCAGACAAAAGTCTTGGTTATTAAACAAACCTCTTAATGTTACTTCCAATTGTATTTTAAAAAGTCTGCAATCGCTGACGATGAGGCTCAGAAGCCTTGAAACATATGTTCAACAAAAACAACCATAAGAGGTAAGAATGTTCAGACAAAATGTCTTAATTATAAAACAAACCTCTTAATGTTACTTCCTATGGTGTTTTAAAATAAATTTGAGTTGTTTTTGACTCACCTCATAACTCTTGACTTCTATGCAGACTCGAGTTTCGTCACTGAATTCGTGACATTATCAATACATCATGGTTGTGATCATGGTAATGCATCGATAATGTCACGAATTCAGTGACGAAAGTTGAGTCAGCATAGAAGTGAAGAGATATGAGGTGAGTCAAAAACAACTCAAATTTAATTGCCATCATTTCTTTGGTTGAGCATTCTTTCTTCCCATGAGGTATGTAATAAAATTAAATAGTTCATACCAGATATTACTGTAAGTCTTCATCATTAATTCCATTCTGATGTCTTCATTTTGCTTATGGTTATAGATTGTATAAGCTAACAAAAGTTACAAGGGAACCATCAGTATTCCCATATTGAACCTATCTTTAAATTGGCTATTTTACGCTATGTGCCACCTGAATATTTGATCGGAGAACAAGTAACTTTTAGAATCATGTTGGCCAATATGATGACATATTTTCCTGCTAGAGCCAATTGTCAACAGGTATGCTCACTAATAAGGGGATTCTATCCCAAGAGTCCATTTACATTAGTGGGCAAGTTAGGTGAGAAAATGGACAAGTTAGTGTTAGTTAGGGTAAGAAAATGGGCAAGTTAGTACATCAGATTAATTTAGCTTCACTTAAATTATTTTTAGTCTGTTCATCTTACCTCAATATTAAGATTGATTTGTTATTGAACATGTTTCGATTATATCATAATCATCATCAGCATCTTGCCCAGACAACATTAATATTGAGGTAAGTTGATCAGACTAAAAATAATTTAATTAAAATAACCTCAAAAATATCACTTCCTGAAATGAAATATTAGCTTCATTTGTTTGTTAATGGGTTTTAGTGATGAGCTGACTACACTGTTTGAGCAATGACTAATACACATTTTAGAGTGTAAGCATGCTGATTTTAGGTTACTTTGAGCTCAATTTCTCACTTTATTATAATGCATTTATCACTTTTTTTGGAAAAAAAATCTATATATATATATATATATATATATATATATATATATATATAATTTCTCTCAGGCAATTATTCACATACTGCAACAATAAATTGTGTGATTTTCTGTTTTCTTATTTGAATTTATTGGTTGCATGATTGGCATAGAATGCTTTTTAAATTTTTATGGTAGCATCTCCATACTGAGGGGGTACGCCGTAGCGTAGTGGTTAAGGCACTGAGCTACAAGCCAGAGGGCCGAGGTTCAAGTCCCGTTGGGGGTCAGGAATTTTAAACTGACCCAAACCTCTCTGGCGGCACTATGGCCCTGGGGTCGACTCAGCCTCTAATGGAAATGAGTACCAGACACTTGTTCTGGGGGTAAAGGCGGCCGTCACGCAGGGGGCTGACAACCCGGCTGACCTAAAGTGCCGATTGTCTAGGAAAAAGTGGGAGCCTTAACCTCCTACTACCCCAAGGGCATCCGGGCCTGTTGTGGGATCACTTTACTTTTTTTTTATCTCCATACTGTTTTGTTCCAAGGGACAAAAAATTAGCTGCAAGTTTTAACTGTAAATAACCAAAATTGAGATCCCAATTTTTTAAGAAAAAAATGGGTGCAAATCCTTACAATGTTTTTAAAATACATTATGAAACTCCGTTGAGGTTACTGTGTTAATGTTTTAATAATTGTATAACAGTACCTGATATCTGTCGTCTTCAATAGTTTGCAGTGTTGTTTTATAGGAGGTCTTTCGTTAACTTATGTATCATCTTCTGCTTTCATTTTGGAATATTAGGTTGTGGTGGAAGCGCAAATTCTATCCTTTCTCTCTTAACATTACTACAAAAATGAATCAAAAATCTGCTTGCAAATTTAATTTATTTAGAATTCAATGTGCCAAATATTAAACTAATTTTCAAGCATACATTGCTTACTTATTTTCATAAAAATAAAAGCAAATTTAAAGACCACAATCAAAGTTTTTACAGCACCAGACAAAATACTACTTCTTTACTACATGTTCCAAAATTTTATACAACTGCTGGATCTAAACATAGTAGATATCTAGGACCCAAATTTTATAATGAATTAATTAGATCCAATCCAGAACTAAGTAAACTAAACATAGCTAGTTTTAAAAAAGAAATTAAATTAATTACTTTTAATTGATTAATTAAGTGAATAAAATTAATCATTTGAATATTTTAAAATAATAAATATTTGTATTATTCGTATAACTAAACTGCACCCGAGCACGAGCACTTGCTCATTTGGGTGTCAATACTGTATATAACATTTATTTATTAATAAAATTTATTCTTATTATTCTTATTTAAATACAAAAAATTACAATAACAGTTCATACTAAATAATAATGAAAATAATGTCTAATAATACAATAAAGTTAAATACAATTAATATTAAACAAATGGAATAATGTATACTCAGAGGAATAACAACTTGAATCTACTATACATAAAAAGAAAAAAAATATATACAAAGAAAGTGATAAACTCTAATGAATTAATCTATCACTTATATATGACATTAGGTAAATATAGTTTATTTTTTCTTTCACTCACCTCATACTTCATATGAAGTGAAAGAAAACATAAACAATATTAAAAAACCTCATAGTGTTATTTCCTATCTACATAACTTAATTAGGTAAATATATTGACAAATCTTAATACTATTTTTATTAAATAATGAAAAAAAATTATTAATAGTTAAAAAAGGATATTAGTGAGATGTTTCTGTTAATAATTTTATTTTCAATTTGTTTATGAAAGATGGTAAAGTTTGGCAAGTCTCTGACGTAGGGGGGTTTAGGAGCAGGAGAGATTTGGAATTTTGGCTCTTTTTGCCAAAATTAGGCTTCTTTTGGTGCATCATAAGCAGGATAGCCATGGTAGAATACAGGTATGGTATCCTGTTTACCCCCAGTTGGTATATTTTAATTTAATTATATAATTTTTTTTTGCCTCTATTTTGCATGTGCAATATTCATGGCCTATGGTTGAATCGCTGGAAACATTGTTTGAGGCCAGACTTTGGCCTGTAGGACACTACAGAAACAACTGTGTGTAATAAGGGTTTAGCTTGTTAACTTGAGAATAAAGACATTGTAAGATTTTTTTTGTAATTGCTTTTATTTAGGAAGGGATAACCAAGGATAATCATTTCTTTGCATAAATTATGGTACATCAGCACAGTTTCAATACCATACTGTACAATGTTTATGAAACAATGGCACATAGGCCTACTATAAGTAATCCTGAGCGATATAATCAAATTATAATTTCTGTAAATGTTATTTTACTAGGCCTGGATGGAAACTTTGGCTTAGATCTGGGTCGGAAAAATATCCCTTCTCATTATTTAAAACAGTATCATCAACATTTTGATTAAAGACATTTGGATTCATAAAACCAGCGAAAAAGTGCGCAGAGTACAAGAACACGAAGAAGCTGCCAGGGTGTTTCCACAGAGTATACTCTCATTCTCCTGGCCTTTCCAATATATGGGAGAATACGGTTCATTCAATAGGCCAATACAGGGTTGCCAATTTAGCCATTTGAAAACGTAACTGGCTACAAATTTATGAAAAAGCTACTAATAGCTTTTCTGGCCATTTGTCATCTTTTAATTAGCCATTTTAACAGTTTTATTACTTTACATAAATTCTGTAATAGTAACTGATGAATATTAATATATATTTTGCCACCACAAAACAAGAATTATCTTCTTTCCAAAGAAGAACGTACACAAAGAAACATAGAGTTTCGCTGATGGCGTTACTAATCAGATAGACCATGTATTAATACAAAACAGGCTCAACTTTACAATTTTAAATACACATACTTGGGGAGTAGATAGTGATTCACACCTCCACTTAGTGAAAGTAAGACATAAACGAAGAATATTCCATAGAAATAGAATTTCTGGTGAGAATAGAATAATAAATAATAGCTTAAAAAAACTAAAACAACACGCTTTATCAGAAAACCGAACTAAAAAATGAAAAATAATTTTAAATCCCAACACACTTGGAATAAAATTGAAGTGGTCAACAAAAAAATCATCTCCAACACATTTAGAATAAAACTAGAGTTATTTACAAAAAAATAAATAAAATAATTTTACTGTCAAAAGCGTAGGGTGCTCTATATTAATTAATATATTTGATATAAACAGATAAAGGTAAAGTAAAGTCTCTAAGAAGAAAATGTAAAAATCATAAAAAGCACCCCACGCTTTTGATGGTAAAATTATTTTTTGTAGATAACTCTACTTTTATTCCAGATGTGTTGTAGATGATATTTTTGTTGACCACTTCAATTTTATCCCAAGTGTGTTGGGAAATTAAAATTATTTTTCATTTTTTAGTTCAGTTTTCTAATAAAGCGTGTTGTTTTAGTTTTTTAAATTATTATTTATTTTTTATTTTGGTTTTCTAATAAAGCGTGTTGTTTTAGTTTTTTAAACTATTATTTATTTTTTTTTAATTTTTAGTTTAATTGATTGTCATAAACCGGAATCCCATGAAAATTTAATTGCTTACGATATTTTAGTGTCTAGGCACGAATACAATTATATTTAAAAAATTATTATTATCTAACATTATTATAACATTTATTGTAGTATGAGCTAAAAGTAATACTCTTCTAAAAAAAAATATCCTCCGGGCTGGATTTGAACAAGCGACCTATGGATGGATATAATATTAATTTCTTACAACGATGGACTAAAAAGTCGATAAGTTTGCAACCTATTATACCGGTTTTTTATTTTTTTGATGTCCTGATGATCCTGGCCAGAATCTTAGAAAAAAATTAATGAAATTATTGAATTGTCATTGGTCCTTTACAAGTAACACAAAGTTTCAAGTCAATCCAATGTTTTAAGTGGGTGAAAATCGTGTTGAAATATTCCATTACATAGATACAGGTCAAGCTAATATAAAGAAATGAAATAGTAATTATGCCCGAAGGCTTGCAGCTTTACTAGGGAATTGTAGGTGTGGTAGCTTCCCGATGCTTTCCACACCGGTGAAGGATGATAATGACCATATGATTTCGGGGATCGTATGGGCCTTAAAGTTTTCCTGACATTTGTCTTACAGGCGAGGAAAAGCCTCACCCAAAAAAACTGCCCCGAACGGGGATCGAACTCGGGCCCCGCTGCGTGACAAGGCAGCACGCTACCTCGAGACCACAACGGTATGTTTTTAAAAATGCAGGTTCCTCCACGGATAAAAGTTGAATTTTAGCCATTTTAGGAGTCAATTTTAGCCACTTCTGAAGCTTCTGATTGGGTGTTGGCTACCCTGGGCCAATAGGTATGAGCAGGGTATGAGTGTGGATTATCTCTGGGGGTGTGAATGACAGCTAATAGTTTACTTATGGAATCATGAGACGTTACAGTACTAAAGAACGTGTATGTATAGTGAAGCTTTATTATAAGTATCTCTCTACAAGTAAGTGCCGCAAACATTTTAAACGTTCATTTCCAGATGTTAAAATTCCATCGAACAAAACTATAGCATACCTTATTAATAAGTTTGAAACTCTCGGTACTGTATTGGGTAAATCACGCGAACCGTGGACCCAAAGAACTTACTAAGGAAATGTTAGATGATCTAAGGAGTAGATCACAGAAGTGTCCAAAAACATCAAAATTACTAGCACAAGAATCGAGACTGTCGAAGAAAACGGCAAGACGTGCGAAGAAACAGTTAAAACTACGACATGAGATGGTTCTATCGTTGTTTGACGGATTCAGTGATACAGTAAGTAGCATACACCATGGCACCAAAATCCTATTTTTTTTTAATTTTTATCCGTAAGGATAAATTATGTTTTGTATAATATTCCCTTCTGTCATTATAAACCAAGTCAAATGTGGTTGGCAATACTGCGAGCATGTAGGCAAAAGTTACGATCATCATGGGTAAAAGTACAATATTTTTATGGTACAGCTCGTAATTATTGTATAAATAAGTTATAAACGCCCAACACACTAATTTGTAAATTGTGAATTTATAATTGTAAACATAATTCAATATTAAAAAAAAAATTAGTGTCCAAGGTTGGCTCATGTGTTTTACAGTTGTCACAATATTTTGTATATTTTGTAAGTGCCTAACAAATGAAAATAAAAATTAAATAGACAATTTAGTTTTGGTAAACCGGTATGCTATTTGTCACATTCTTCTGCTTTTGAAATTTATACCTATACCTTGCAAAATTTGATTTGATATTTTGTCATTCTATCAGCTGTCAAGGACAAGGAAGTTGGCTACATTGCGGTAAGGCGTTTCGCGTTGCTTGTTAGCATGGTTAGCACTAGTCACCGTCACACAAACATGAAATCTTGGGTACAGATTAGGTTTGAGTAGACGGTTCATTTTTCAAAGCTTAATGAACTCCCAGATTATCCATTACAAAAATATAAATTTTAATAATTTATTTGTGATATAAACATTTTATTTTAACTTGTGGATGTTACCGATACAATTATGGTACGTTATAGTTTAGAAGAAAGAGTTTTTATATATGAAAATTATGTTAAATCGAAAAGTGCAAAGAAGTGCAGAAGACTGTTCAAAAAGGCGTACCCAATTAGTAAAGTGCCATCTAAATCTACTATTTTGCAGCTGATTAAAAGAGTGCGAGAAAAAGGAAGTGTATGGAAATCCAACGAAGTTCATCGGCCAAAAAAAGTTGTATTGACAGAAGAAAAAATAGATGAAATTGGTGCACAATTAGAACAATGTCCGGAAAAATCATTGTCCCGAATGGCGCAAGAAGCAAATATTAGTGAATCTACAGCGTGGAAAGCAACAAAAGTGTTACTTCGTACAACATCAGAGTTCAAGGTATTATATACAATAATGGACAGTTCCCACTTCAGCTACTGTAATTTAATTAATTTTCTCTTCTATTATAGTTTGAGTCGGTGTGGTCAGGATTTTTAAACTGACCCAAACCTTCTGGTGGCACAATGGCCCTGGGATCGACTCAGCCTCTAACTGAAATGAGTACAGGTAGCTTGTTCTGGGTAAAGGCGGCCGTCATGCAGGGCTGACAACCCGGCTGACATCAAGTGCCGATTGTCTAGAAAAAGTGGGAGCCTTAACCTCCTACTACCCCAAGGGCCTCCTGAGGCCTGTAGTGGGATCACTTTATTATAGTTTTAAGGGGAACAATAAACAAAAATTTTCGGAAAAAGTCCAGTATTTGGCGGACACAAATTCTTCGAAGTTCGTCAGAATCGCATTGTGCATGTGCGAGTTGCAGGAGTTGCTGTAATGGTTAATGTAGCTTCCGGTAGATGGCTCTGCATTTGGCGTTACCAACTTTGGGAATAAATTCTCAAATGCTAAAAAAATGGACGTAAACTAACTTGCCATTTCCTAACCAAAGAAAACAATTTACATGCATATTATTTATTCCCAAATGCTAAAAAAATGGATGTAAACCAACTTTCCATTTCCTAACCCAACAAAACAATTTACATGCGTATTATTTAATAAACTATAAACTAATTTTGGAAAAAGTCGGTTATATGTCTCAGACAAATTTTTCTAAGTTCCACAGAATCGCAGTGCGCATGAGCGAGTTTCGGGAATTGCTGTAATGGTTAATATAGCCTCCGGTAGATGGCTCTGCAGTCGGCATTACCAACTTTGGGAATAAATTTCCAAATGCAAAAAAAAAATGGACGTTAACTAACTTGCCATTTTCTAACTAAAGAAAACAATTTACATGCATATTATTTATTCCTAAATGCTTAAAAAAAATGGACGTAAACCAACTTCCCATTTCCTAACGTAACAAAGCAATTTACATGCATACTATTTAATGAACTATAAACTAATTTTACGTACACTAACACTAAATATGGTTTGAAATTATTTTCAAATGGTGGCAACGTTGGAACAACATGGGAAAGTAGCAAGCAAGTAATTTATCCACGATCATGTTTTACGTAAATATATAAATATAAAATATTGTAAAGAAAGCTTGAAGATCATTGGAAAATGTTTAAAACAGTATAAAACGTGTTTACAGGTGTTTAGTGCATCAGTGGCATAAGAGTGTAAGTGTAAAATTGTGAGAGACATAAAACCTACCACATCCCTAATTTTACGTACAGTAACACTAAATATGGTTTGAAATTATTTTTAAATGTTGGTAACTCTGATTTGAGAGCCACCTAGTGGATGTTACATGAATCATTTCCACGTCTATAGAATCCGGATCACAAATTTTGCGTAATTTATAAATATTTAAAAATTGTAAGAAATGTTTATAAAATGGTTCCAAAATGTTTAAAATAGTATGAAACGTGTTTACAAGTGTTTAGTTGTTTAGTGCATCAGTGGCATAAGAATGTAAGCGTAGAATTGTGTCTGCCAAATAATGGACCTCAGCCAAATATTTCTTTCATATTAAGCATTACAGAGATTTTATGCCAGAGTCCACCTGCATTATTCACTGTTTAAACAGAATAGCCGATTTTTCCTTATGGTGTACCAGATTATCCAATAAACTTTACTGATGCACACTAACTTGCCCATATTGTTCACCTAACAAAATGAAAGGAGTATAGATGGACAATGTCTGCTGACCTGTAGCATGCTTCTGAATTTTACCAAAATAATAAATCTTAAAATTAAATTTGTATCGTAATAAAACAGCAGTTTATGCTTCACCATGAATTTTTCTAAGTCCTGCAGAATAATAGTGCACATGTGCAAAGGGTTATGAATTTGCTCCATAGGTGACAGGACTGTCTGTGCTATCAAGTATGACCAACTTTGCAATAAATTCCCAAACATGCTTTAACCCATTCAACTCGTATGACGTGATGTTCACATGTGCTCTAGTGAGGCCCAGTCTTCGAATGACGTGACATTCACATTAAGCGCACAAGCTCATATATTTTGCAATAACTTCCAAACTACCCCATAGATATCTAATGTGTTAGCTTTGCTAGGTTGCTGAGAGAAGTAAGAATTCGTGAAATTAGAAGCTATCTGTTTGTTGGAAATATATAGAAGAAATTTGTAGTGCTAAGTCTTTGAAATGGCATCTAAGAGGGTGTGTGGTGATGATCCTGATGGGATTCTGAATTTATTAGAGAGTTTTGTCCTTGCAACATTAGACAGAACACCGTCAGGAAAACTGAGGAGGGTAAAAGGGCAAAGACCTAGGGAAGAAATAAAAAAACCAAGACTCTGCCTGAAGTACCAGGATGCAAGGTGTTGACTTGCAAGACCAGATCACTGCCTTTTCACTATAATGCATTGCACTGTAAAAGGATAAAGAAAATTATTTTTCTATTTGCTGGACATATTTATGTTTAACTCTTTTGTGGTCTACAATAATTTCATAGATAGCAAGACAGCATATTCAATCTTCAGAATAGCTGTCGCCAAGCAGTTATTGGAGACAATTCAGCTGCCATCCTATAATGTGAGAGGCCCCCATCATCAAGTACAACCCCTGTCAGTTTACAGGCAAGGAACTGGACTCACTTTCCATTGTATATCCGCAGCACAGACAATAAAAAGAAACACTACAAATGTGTGTTCAAAACAGAACAAAAGAAGTGAAACTACATTTCAGAGCAAAAAGAGTGAAGTTCCACTTCATGTCCCAGAATGTTTCGAGATTTACCACACCAAAATATCGTTTTAGGCAAGTACAATTATTCAGATGCCTTCACTAAAATTTCTAAAGAAAAATATTTATGAAATTCCATTCTATGAGCATTTTTGTGTTTGCATGTAAAGAGCATGACACCTCCTGTCTTCTGTGGCCATTTAAATCTGAGTGGAGGGGAAAGTTAGCAGGCATTTAAATAAGAGTCCATTCGGTTAAAAATGGATGTACACTAACTTGCAATTTCATAACCTAACAAAGTAAATCATTTATATATTATTTCAATAAACTAATTTGGTGTACATACTAAAGTACCCCTTTGTAACCTAACAAAATAAAAAAGTAATAGTGCAATTTTTTATTGTAGAGGTTGTTCTTACCAATAGCACAGATTGTCATGCCATCTGTTGACAAAGCCTTGCAGATGCTTCTACGGTTCTGTACATCTTTAGAAAAGATTGAGAGATTTTGTGTACATAAATAAATATTTAAGAATTGTAAAAAAAAGAAAAAAGAAAAGTTGGAAAATGTTAAGAGTAGGAAATATTAGTATACACGGAAAAAGTAAATACTATAACAGTGTCATGAATATTGCATGATATAGCATAGTGAGAACTATACTACAGATGAGCCGAAAATTGTACTGCAACTGAAATCTATTGCTATAGGGTTTTTCATGTCTAAAATAGGGCAGAACAGCAAATCTACTTACCCTTGATTTTTCAGTTTGTTGTTGTAAACTATAGCTCTTCTTCTATATTTACCAACATTTTTTAATATTTTAAACTTTTTCAAACAATTTTTATAACAATATTTGACAATTTTTAAGTATTTATTTAAATATGCAAATCACAACATTACGATGCTGTTAGACAACATTGTGATGCTGACTGCTATTTTCTCCACAGAGTATATTACTTAATCTATGATTTTTCTACCGCTGGTTTGGGTTATTGCTGATTGGAATGGCATTAGGAAGTGATAAATAAGTGTACACCCATTTTTAATAAACATTTGGTAATTTTAATATAGAAAAAAACTGCACGTAAACTTATGTGAAATATTTTCAAGTCCTATAGAACAACAGTGCGCATGCACCAGAGTTTATAGAGCCAGCGATAACCCACCATTGAACCATATATCGATTATCATCCTCGATTACTATTGATATTTTACTAAAGTTTAAAAATCTTATGCTAGATGGCAGCATATCGCTATGAAATTTAAATGACCAATCTTTGCAATAAATCCCCAAATCTATGTTAAAGAAATATATTAATAATATTAAAAGGCTGAACTGCACTTTTACTTACGGTACTCTTGATTTTTCAGTTTATTGTTGTAAATGTATCATAGGCCTATTCAATTATATATATGGATGACATTACAGGCTATAGTTCTACCATTTTCTGTACAAATGGCAAACCATCCACTGTCTGCTAATGAATTTTTCTTCTTTTGTGTATACTGTCTTTATATTAATTATAATTATGCCAAATATAACGCGTAGACGAATAGCCTTTTGAAGAAAGAAAATTTATTATAACTAAAGTCTGGATGTTAGGCACTTAAAACATTCAAAATAGGCAGGCAAAAAAGGCACTAAAACCATTAATATAGGCACTAAAATTCAGAATAGGATCTTACAAAAATGGACTACAACGTTAATTTTTACATGTTAAAATAAAATAGCCGGTGACTTGTTATTTCGCCTAACGGGAGTGCATTGAGGTGGAAACCATCCACCTGCTAGATTGTCTTTTTGCCACTCTTATCCTAAAATATTCTAAGAGAGAATTTATAAAAAGAACACTTGAAAATTTCTATGCAATGATATGTGTCATGAGGTCTGTTGATTTCAATTGATTTAATTTAAATATTAAGTTAATTTCAAGAAAAAATGGCAAATAGACATTTATAGACATTGTAAGCTGAAATAGGCATTTATAGGCAAAATAAACTTCATGGAAAACAACTGTACGATCATAGGTATGAACTTATATGAAGTCACTTTTACAATATCTCTAATAAATAACTATACGCATTTTCCCTAATATCCGGTCTCTAATTATAACATTATAGATCTAGGCCTATGATGAGAAACTTATTTATTAAAAAAAAGTACTGCACTGGATTCAAACTGGAGACCAATATAGTTTACTGTCTATCATGGTTCTTGCATTAGCCATCTAGTCTATTGAATAATAATAGAAAGGAGCATTCGGAAGAGCATTAGTTTCAAAAGTTTTATGTTCTTTTTCACTGATCATTGTAGTCCAGTATTCACTCTTTGCTGTATTCACTAATTGATTTTGTTATGTTTTTTACACTCTGTGATATGATAAAGTTTGTATTTATTACCGCATAGTGCACAGTTGCTGTGTTTGGTTGGCTGATGGAATTTTTTATTTTCACAGATTTTATGATGAAAGACATGTATTGCTAGTCTAGTTACGTGTCTTTGTGTCTGATATTCTCTTGTCCAGTTTCTGTCTGGCATGGCACTGGAGGTGTAAAATTCCTCATTTGTTTCCTTCCGTTTCTGTTCTCTGGTTTGTATTTCTTTTTGATATGGTTCTGTAGATGGTAGGATGTATGCTATCCTGTGTGCCGGTTCGCTCAGGGTAGAATATGATCACTCAGGGATGTTTATATTATACACTTATTATTTCAGTTTATTGGATAATTTTGTATGTACAATTATGGACTTACAATTGTTTTATACTTCGCTAACTCAGAGTGGAGTTGACGAATTTACTTAAGCCCACTAAAGGTCGCGAACGGTTACTGAAGAACTTGACTATTGTAGAACATAGAAGCGCAAGAGAGTTTTCATGCACGTCCTCGCCTTATAAGGGCGATGACTCCTCCCATAAAGTTGCCATCCCCACTCCGAGTGTATATGTTATTCATTATAGCTTAGAGGGGTAGGTACCATTCGTTTGGGTTTAATGTTGGTAATAGACTCGTGTGCACGTTTGTGTGCCTTCCAATTATTACTATTAATGGTACGTTTTAGTACTTTACGAGTCTATTACTTCTTGCCACACCTGATGTCTTCTATGAAATATGTTTTTCACATAAGTACAGATATTAATCTGGATGGTGCTGTATTTCCAGTTTTGATGGTTCTCTTCATGAAGCTTGCTTTCACTTTCTTTATTTTGATGAGGTTGCTGATCGTTAATTTGTGCCATATGATATTGATTCTGTATGTAACTATGGGATCTGTTGTTGTGTGGAAAAGTGTCATTGCAGTGTCTGTTATTAGGTGATTCGATGTTTCAGATGTCATTTTCTTCAAGCAGAGACTCCTCCCCTTCTAACTGCCCATTGATGCTCCGTAGCACAGGTATTGCAAGCCGTGTTTGCAGGTGGACTCACAGCCGCCCATGCATCTCATCTATTGAAACTTTTATATATTAAATTTTGAGAATTTTTAACATTATGAGGTTCAATTAATAAGAATTCAATGAATCGTGATTTCTTCTTACCTCATACTTCTATGTTTTTTTTAACACAGCACTGCAGTATCGGTGACCCATTATCACCATCGTCAGCTGTTTTTACGACTGTCAATTTTTTTCTTTTTTGCCGGTAATTATCCAAACTGCTATCTGGTGTTCTTTTGAAGGAATTACTCTCCAAACTGCCATCTGGTGTTCTTTTGAATGAATAATTTATTTTCTTCTTACCTCATACTTCTATATTCATTCAAAAGAACACCAGATGGCAGTTTGGAGAGTAATTCCTTCAAAAGAACACCAGATGGCAGTTTGGATAATTACCGGCAAATAAAAACAAATTGACAGTCGTGAAAACAGCTGATGATGGTGATAATGGGTCACCGATACTGCAGCGCTGTGTTTAAAAAAACATAGAAGTATGAGGTAAGAAGAAATCACGATTCATTTAATTCTTATTGAAACTTTGATAACCTGATGTGTATTTCTTACCTTCTTGTTCATATGCAAATTGAATGCAAAATTTTAAACTGATTTACTTATCTCTGTTCAATTCATATCAGCATATATTATTGTTCAGTTGTATAACATATTTCATAATAATGAACCAAATAAGTGAATTTAAGCTATTTAAATAAGCATAGTTATGTGAAGAAAGCATCATGTGTGGAGTGCAGAAGATGTGAGACTTTGAATATTTCAAGTGCTCATAGTTTCTTAGTGGCATTGTACAATAGGTATTGCCAAAGCAGTATTCTGTGTGCACTTTAATGATAATAAATAGAGTTAAATTTTTATGACTCGCCTCATAATTGTAGATTTCTTGAAGACTATAGTTTTGATACACTACATATCATTTCATATAACTGTTGAATTGGTAGTTGGCGATCCTGTAGGTTGATTCCTGCTCCCTCTGTTGGCTGACTGATGAACTTCCAAATTAAATCTTTTTCCCTGGGAATTTCAAAATTCATGATTTTCTTTTTATTTTTGTGGATGTGAATTTTTTCAAAACTGTGAGTTCCTTAGATCTATCTAAGTAACTGACATTTGTTTCAATTCTGTTTTTTCTGACCATGCATGTGCAGCTATTGTAGATTTTTCTATTTCCCCATTTTTAACATTTCATAAAGTGTACTTTCAACATTGTATTTAAATTCCTTTTTGTTTTTTCTATGTATATTTTTCACAATTTTTGGTTATAATCATTTTTTGGTGTTAATTTAATATTAAATTTGCTGAAAAATTTTTTGAAAACTTATTGTATGCCAAAGGGTGGTATGTACATTTCTTGAATTTTTTTTACTAATTTCTTTATTGGTCTGAAGAGTACTTTCATTTATAAATTTTTATTTTATTTTAAATTTATTTATTTTCTTATGAATAATATTTTCATCAAAACCATTTTCTTTTGCCACATTTAAAATGAGTTTTTTCTCTTTATTGTTATTAAAATTATGACAATTCATTTTATTTTCAGAAAAAAATGAAGAAAGTAAAAAGGGAACCACGTCAGAATGAAACCAACAAAATTGACGAAAATACATCCAAGTCAGGATGAAGCTGATAGTACAGATGAAATGGATCAATTTGACATTGCTGAAGTAAGTTATAAACCATTCTGTAAATGTTCTTTGCAGTTTGACTGGTAAAACCATAAAGATATCAAAAGATAGCCTGGCAAACAGCCTATGTAGCTTTGAAACAGGAAGTCTAAATTATGGTTCTAATCCATTTTTGTTCAGTTTTCATCATGGTCTAGGGCTAAATTCAATGAATTTAATTGAAACAGCAAAATGTATAACAAATAGTACCTGTATTAAATAATTAAAATATGTATATTATAAAAAAAATAATATTGAGCATTCTGCTGAACTTTGCAATTCCTAAAAAATTGACTTATTTGAATGTCAATGTTTTTATTATTAATTTCTTACATCTCAATGATGGATACATTTTATTTGAAGAGAAAAATATACACTCAGACTGGGGTTTCAACCCAGGATATTTTGCTTTCTATGTGAATGCTCTATCAACTGAGCTATCTGAGAAACTCCAATCTAAATGCAAATTTTTCTCTTAAAAATTAATAGTGTGTATCAGAGAAAAATTTGCATTTAGATTGGAGTTTCTCAGATAGCTCAGTTGGTAGAGCATTTGCATAGAAAGTGAAAGGTCTTGGGTTCAAACCCCAGTCTGAGCATATATATTTTTCTCTTCAAATATAAAATGTTATTTAAATGTGTTTAAATGTCACAAAGAGTAAGTGGGGGCCAGCAAACAGTTTTAAGATACTTTTTGAACTTCACAGTGGGTACAGAAAGGAGATGCACTATCTCCTCTTTTATTCAATTTTGTACTACAGTATGCCATCAAATCTATAGAGGATAAAGAAGATGTACAACTCAATGGTCTTCTTCTTCTTCTTCTTCTTCCTTCCAAGTATTAGGCCAAGGCCTGTTATGATCCTATAGAAAATTTTCCCTCCAGCATTTCATAGGACGGCCCAGAGATCTTCGTCCTCTTGGTATATAATTGTAAACAGCTTTGGGGATCCGATTTTAACTCATTCTTTCAAGATGGTGTTTCCAATTTAGTTGGTACTGTTTAATATGGTTTTAATATTAGTATATACTGTATAGCAGGATTTTAATATCATAATAAATATGAAAGTTAAAGTTAATAATCTTGTATTTTAAAATTCATTTAATATTTAAATATAACTTAAATAAAGAAAACATCTAAATAATTCATTGTTGAATAAAAATTGTCTCAGTAACAATTAAAGAAATTGTAGTACATAAGTCTTTCTTAATAATTCTTTTAAAATTGTTTTAAGTCATTGTTGTCAAAATAATAAAGCTTTCTGTTATAACTGTAATAAGAACACCTGCTTAACTTAATATTTTTAAATAAAAGTATACTAAATTCTGATTGGATGTTAAAACAATTAACTTTTTGATTTAACAAATCAAATTTAAACATTATATTAACCAATAGAATTTAAATATAACATCACGTGATGTAATAATGTTCTTTAAAATTATAAAAGAATTACCTAGTCATTCTGCATACAACTTTCAACAAACATAGAAACAATAAGAATTCTCCTGTTAAAATGTGATATTTAATACAAGAAGAATAGTTGATTCAAGAAAAGGAAATAATTTATTTTAATTGACAGTGAATAGTATTACCACTTAAATTTACTTAATCTGCTGGGAACCTACAAAATGAATAAATTTATAATTATTTCTACAAGAATCAGTTATTAGTGATTTTAAAGTGTTTTCCTATCCTGTGTACCAACTTCCGACCCTAAGAATAGAATCCAGCTCTACCGAAAATCAAACCCAACCTGAACCAGTAATTCTTTTTTTATTTTTGGACACCAATCCTTCTTCAAAATGTTACTACAACATCGGGCATGAAGAGAGTTAGCTGCTTCAAAACGTCACCACAACGTGGGAAAAGAATTACTTCTTCAACTGATATGTATAATAAGGTGATAGCGAGGAGATTCAAAGGGTCAATACACACATTCTATTGAGTAACATTAAGGAATTGGGGCTGGAAGTAAACATCAATAAAACTAAATACATGATCACATGTAGAAATTCATTATGTAATGGAAATGACAGTTAATAACATATGGGAAATTTTGATAAAATGACGAATTCCAAATATATAGGAACAATAATTACAATCAGTAATGAGGTGCAGAAAAAATAAACATAGGCTCAATTCCGGAAATGCATGCTATTATGCTTTAAAGGGATTCCTGTCATCCCCACTTCTCTCAAAAAACATTAAACTAAAAATATATACAACTGTCATTCTCCCAGTTATATTATATGGATGTGAAACATAGATTACTTTAAGGAAAAGAAAAATATTACAAGTATTTGAGAATAAAATTCTTAGAAACATTTTTGAACCAATGAGTGATAAGCAGACAGGTGAATGGAGAAGACTACATAACAGTGAGCTACATGATCATGTGAAGCCAGATGTAATAAGTACAGTTATAGGTCTCACAAGGAATTTTGAAGAATGTCCTTGATGGTCAATCCAGTGGGAAAGCCTAACCAGACTGCCTGCCACGTGTACAAGCAAAACAGTTCCTCTTACTAAAACATGTACAGTCCATAATGAATTATAGTGAGAAGCGGACGTGTTGGTTTTAGATTTTAAACCATAGTTTTTAATTATAATAATTTGTACCCTTGCTGCCTGTAGTCTTAAAATTATAGTGCAATGTGAATGTGTATTTAGTTAATTAGAGTTAACAGTTGTGATTTTTTTATTTACATAATGCTACCTATAGTTTCAAAATTAAAAGGAAAAACTCTTCACAATCAAAGTTGGGAGATTGTTGTGAATGTTCACGACTACATGGAAGAGGAAGGAAAAGAAAAGGAACAATTTTCACCTGTGTATTTTAAAGAAATGAAGAAAATTCAAGAAATGAACACTGAAAACTACATCAAATGATTATGTACCATGTTGATTCCAAATTTACCCCCAAACTCTTAGTTTTTGACAGTGCTTTGTACCATAACACACAAAGTCCCAACATCAAATTCCCTTAAAAAAAATATGCAAGCCTGGTTAATTGAACATAATATTCATTTTGATGAAAATGGTACTAAAACACATTTATATGATTTAATCTTAGCAAATAAACCAACACACAAAACCTACGTAATTGATACAATATTAGCTGAAAATAACCACACAGTTTTGAGATTTCCACATTATCATTCCGATTTAAATCCCATTGGATTAATTTGGGGAGATGTAAAACAGTGGGTCAGTTGTAAAAATTAAAGATGTTTAAATGTTGTCCCGGGAATGATTTGAACAAATTGGTAAAGATGAATGGGAAAATGTGTGTAATAAGGTGGAAGACAACGAATGCGAATACTGGGAGAAAGACGGAATCATGGAAGAAAGAATCGAGAAAATTATAATTGAAGACGATGGTATGGAAAGCAGCGATGAGAATGAACATGAAAGTGACTAACCTGAATATGAAGGTAATATGTCAGGTGTTGAAAACTGGAAGACTGTTAATGGTTTAAATTAAAGTAACATTTAGTGGTTATTTAAAACTTTAACAGACTGATATAAACCATATATAGTGAATGTACTTCCTCCACAGATAAAGATGGCCGTATATTAATTAATTTTTATAGTGAGATTTTAAAAATGTTTACTTTGATATTCGCTAGCAAGGGAGTTAGCAATGAAATGTGGTCATACTTCCTACTGGCTGTTAAGTACAAGACTCACATCTAAGCTCCCATTATACAAATTTCATTTATCACGAACCTAGGGTTATAAGTAGAGAGCGGATGTTAGGGAAAATGCCTATAGTTATTTATTAGAGATATTGTAAAAGTGACTTCATGTAAGTTCATACCTACGATTGTAGAGTTGTTTTCCACGAAGTTCATTTTGCCTATAAATGCCTATTTCAGCTTACAAATACATGTAAATGCCTATTTGCCATTTTTTCTCGAAATTAACTTAGTATTTCAATGAAATCAATTGAAATGGACAGACTTCATGACACATATCATTGCATAGAAATTTTCAAGTGTTCTTTTTATAAATTCTCTCTTAGAATATTTTAGGATAAGAGTGGCAAAAAGACAATAACCTAGCAGGTGGATGGTTTTCACCTCAATGCACTCCCGTTAGGCGAAATAACAAGTACTGGCTATTTTATTTTAACATAAGGCTGTACAAATTTACGTTGTCCATTTTTGTAAGAACCTATTTTGAATTTTTAGTGCCTATTAAAGCAGGATTTTAATATCATAATAAATATGAAAGTTAAAGTTAATAATTTTATACTTTAAAATTCTATTAATATTTAAATATAACTTAAATAAAGAAAAACATCTAAATAATTCATTGTTGAATAAAAATGTTTCAGTAACAATTAAAGAAATTGTATTACATAAGTCTTTCTAAATAATACTTTTAAAATTGTTTTAAGTCATTGTTGTCATAATTATAAAGCTTTCTGTTATAACTGTAATAAGAACACCTGCTTAATTTCTTATTTTTAAATAAAAGTATACTAAACTCTGATTGGAAGTTGAAACAATTAACTTTTTGATTTAACAAATCAAATTTAAACTTTGTATTTAATGGACTATTAACCGAATAGAATTTAAAATATAACATCATGTGATGTAATAATGTTCTTTAAAATTATAAAAGAATTACACTAGTCATTCCACAGACAACTTTCCACAAAGATAGAAACAAGAAGAGTTCTCAAGATAAAATGTAATATTTAATACAAGAGTAATTGATTCCAGACAAGAAAAGAATTTATTTTAATTGATAGTGAGGAATAATACCACTTAAATTTACTTAATATGCTGGGAATCTACAAAGTGAATAAATGTGAAATTATTTCTACAAGAAACAGTTTTTAGTGATCTTTAAAGTGTTTCCTATCCAGTGTACCAACTTCAACCTTGAGAAGAGAATCTGGCTTTACCGCAAATTAAACCCAACCTGAACCAGTTAATTCCTTTTGGGACACAAATCCTTCTTCAAAATTTTATTACAACATCGGGCATGAAGAGAATTACTGCTTCAAAATGTCACCACAACTTGGGACAGCAATTTACTTCTTCACTATATTAATGATTTTTAGTGCCTTTTTGCCTGCCTATTTTGAATGTTTTAAGTGCCTAACATTCGGACTCTAGTTATAAGTCTCATAAACTGTGAATGGCAGGACATATGGCATGAATGGGGAATGAAAGAGGAGCATGGAAACTCCTTATAATATTATCAGAGTACTTAGGGTTCGATACAGTCAGAACAAGTTTCCTGGGTGAGGTTTTTTCGGGATTTTTCCTCACCTGTAAGACATATATCAGGAAACCCCAGTGGTCTCTGAAACCATCTGGCCATCAATATCATTAGATTAAGTTTAGTTTAAGGCCTCTACTGGTGCATCATTATCATCACCACCACCACCACCTTTCATATCATCGGGGCAGCATAATCCAACCTCAGAAGTGGGTTACAAGTATGCCATGCCAGGAGAGAATACCAGAAATGTCATGACAACCTGGTGGCAATGATTAAAAAAAAATTTAAAAAAAACTTTTTTTTCATCTGCACATGCTTTTTTTTTTTACTATTATCCCCAATCTCAAATGGATTCTAACTGGTTGAATTGAGTCATTGCTGAAAATGGACATATGATCTCTGAAATGTATCCAAAGGAGAATATATATCTAATAAAGAGAGATTTAAAATTTCCAATTTGATGTTAAGTTTTATTCAGAGGGATTCACTTTAAAATTTGTACATTTCTTTGTTACAGGATATTGTAAAAGTTGACAAGATGGAGCAGGATGTAGAGGAATCTCAACAGTTGGAAACACATCCACTAAAACAAGAGATAGTTAAAGTGAAACAGGAGGTCAGTTTCATAAAAATATTAGTTTTAAATCTTATTAGAAGAGAACAAGGAACTATATTGAACCTCTGGGTTCAATCATGCCAGTGAGTTAATTTATCAGAAGAACAATAATGCTTACCATATCTTTTGATATTGTGAAATTTATAGAAAAAATAGAAATATTTGAAAGCTGTTAGTTACAATTTTTATCTGAGTTTATGATCTTGTGATTAGTTTTCCTGGCTGTGTAGTAAGATACCTTAATATTTAATTTTAGGAAGTGATATTTTGAGATTATTTTAATTATATTATTTTTAGTCTGATCATCTTACGTCAATATTAATGTTGATTTGTTCTAGAACATGTTTCAAAACAATTCTGTTTTTTATCGTCTGGACAAGCTGACAATAAAACAAAATTGTTTTGAAACATGTTCTAGAACAAATCAACATTAATATTGAGGTAAGATGATCAGACTAAAAATAATATAAGAGACCTTAAGTTTGATTCCCAGTCATGGACATCTGGATTTTTCTATAAAGGGAATTTATGCACTTATAATCAGGAAAATTTGTGTGTGTGTGTATGTATTTCATTGTATGCATTTGTGTATATCAAAGAAAGAAAAACATAAAAAAAAAAAAAAGAAAGAAAGAAACACACAAGGCTAGAAATTTAGAAATGAGCACTTCCAGACTAATGGTTTCATGTAGTTGAATTACTCCATAAAAATTTTGTTAATTCATACATCATCTCATATCCAGTCTTCTAATTATACTGCAGTTTCGAGGGCTTGGCAGCTTCATCTTCAGTTTTGATTTCCTATTCAGACTTGAGTCGTCACTTATATTGAAGTTTTATAGGAAAAAATCACTATGAGGTTTAATTCAAAATTAAATTAAAATACAAAACTTCAATATAAGTCATGACACAAGTCTGAATAGGAAATCAAAACTGAATATAAAGCTGCCAAAGCTTCGAAACTGCAGTATTATTATCGCCCTGATAGCTCAGATGGTAGAGCATTGGCCTAGAAAGCCAAAGGTCCTGTGTTCGAGTCTCGGTCTGGGCGAAAATTTTTCTCTTCAAATACAAAATTTTCTCTTATATACTCTGTTAATTCCCAAGTGTCAAATGCTACGAAACTGTTGCTTCGATCTTGCAGTTTTCAGTTCCTAAACAGCAAGCAGCAGTTATACATATTTAAGTAGTTACAAGTATAGATGAAATGGCACAGTAAAGAAAGAAATTCTGTGCTATGATATTTTATTAAGAACACTATGTTTTATAGTGTGAAAAAGTCTTAATAATGTACTGGGTGTTCAAATATTTTGGACTTTTCCATGAGTCAATTCCTATGGATGATGTTACTGATAGTTTGTGAATCTAGAGTACATCTGCCTCTGAGTAACTGTATCTAGGTTTAAAAATGACTGGCTTCGTTCAGTTCATAACTATACCAACATGGTAAGATGTGATCTAACACATAATCTCTGCCAACTTATTTTACAAGCAAATTCTTAAGTAAAGGAACTAAAATGGCTCCCATCCATATTTGCACTGGACTAATGACATTCTACAACTTCCATAGTTTTTATGATTGTTTGGGATTATAAAATGTAGTTTTTGTTCATTTTATGAATATTATTTGTACAAAACAGACTTTAAAAAGTAATAACCTGATTCTTTTTTAGCAAGAAACGTTGATGGTAAAAGAGGAGCCTCAGTCAGAGGATGAAGGTATGAGCGACAGTTCATTGCCTAATGTGAAATTTGAGGTAAGCTATAGGTAAACACAAATTCCAAAATGAATGCTTTTAGTATCTAATGTTTGTATTGGAGTACAATAAACTAGTTGGAACCGTTTACTAGAAGGCACCACATGTGGCAGTTACGTCACCCGTAGAGAGAAAGTAGGTATAGGAAGGAAGGAGAATACTCTAATACTATCAGGGTCGAAAGAAACAAGAGGTCAGTCAAGGGAGACTAGATAGAAAAGTTGTAAGAGGGAATTGGTATAGGAAGAAAGAAGTAATACCAATTCGATCAAAAAAGAAAAACTCACCAAGCTGACCAGTGCTTATTGGTGAGTAGCCCTTCCCTTTCGTTCATCATACATAAGCATGATTATTAACAGCTGCACCACGAGAAGGTGAGGGATTGGACACTAGGTTACTGTCCAGGTCGGTTCCTTCAAGCCTTCGATGGAAAGAATTAAAGGGTCTCCTCCCTGATAAAGACAGTAGCCTTTCCGCAGCCAATAAACTTAAAGAAGAATACACCACCAAAACATCTGGAAAGGAATGGGAAAATCTACAAGCTTATGACATTACTAAATTACAAAGAAAATCTGCAGTAGCAATATTCAGACTGCTAACGGGACATGACTGCCTGAATAAACACCTACACAGACTTGGCATAACAGATTCGCCTAAATGCCCTTTTTGCAATTTAAATGAAGATATGGAAGAAACCATCTCCTCCATTGTCCAGCTTTTGTAGAAGAGACCAGCCTTTCTGCTAAATATTGGAGTGCAAGAGAGCGAATGATTTCATTATCAACCAACCAACCAGTAACTAATGTAGAGCTGTTGGTGGTAATCACAAACTTTTTTCCAATCCAGTATTCAAAAGGAAGATTTGGAAATTGAATGAAGGATAGACAGAGAAAATGGTCTCGATTCCTATAAATATTTATTAAAATAATAGTAAGGCAAGTAGGAGGAGTTCAGCTATATCAATTATATATAAATGTTTGTACAATCATGATCTGAAGCAATTTGAAAGTTGCTACTGCAGATTTTCTTAGAATTTTGTTACTAATTCTGGTAAAAGTGGAGGTAAACTGATCCCACCATAGGCCTTAGGGTAGTAGGAGCTTAAGACTCCCACCTTTCTAGACTACAGTCAGATTCAACTCAGAAAGTTACTATATGTTTGGAATAGGGAACTGGGTTGTCATTTTAACAGTATTTTCTTGAGAGAAATCCTTAAATTAAACTGAAGTATGCAACATAGCAGGTACAGAGTTGTAAGTTGTAGCTGTCCAAGCCACCCCCACTTAAAGAAAAGAACAGTTACCACTTGTCACTGAGCTTGTGTGGACCTGTACTATCCTGTGTGAAAATGTCGACTCATATTTACTATAAAACTAGTTTGCATACCATAAAAGAAAAAACTGTTTTTTAAATGTATAGTACATAGATTTGGAAAAAAGTACTGCTAACCTCCTCCCCTTCCTAAACAAACAAATACCGTTATTATGAGTTTGGCAACATCTACCCCCTGTTTGTAGGGGGACACTGGCATAGGCCGTAAGGCCTGTAGTAACTTTCTGGGTTGAATTAGAGTGTATCAGCACGAATAAGATGTCAACTGGGTTGTCATCCCTCCATGATGGCCACCTTTATCCCCATAACAAACGTCTGATGATCATTTCAATTAGAGATCCTACAGGAATATTAATAAAGGAAGAACATTTATATTGTTTATTTTTTATTATTTCACTCACCTCATACTTCATAATTCATAGCAGACCCAGGGTTTCTTCACATCCTTTGTGACATTCTCAATGCTGTGTCACGCTCACAACTGACGTCCAATGGCCTTCTATCCTGCAGACTGACCTCCATGCCATCTGGTGGCCTACCGAAGAATTTCCAAATCAGTTCTCTCCTTATAACTGGGTATTTCAAAATTCATAGTTGTATTTTCATTCTTGCATATGTAAATATTTTCCCAAATTGTTAGTTCCTTCGGTTTTTCCAATTGTTTAAGTAATTTTGTTTTGGTTTCTATTCTATGTTTTTCTGACCAGGCATGTGCAGCTATTGCAGATTTTTCGGTTTCTCCATTTTTAACATTTCTGAGGTGTTCTTTCAATCTTGTATTTAGATTCCTTTTGTTTTTTCCTATGTATATCTTTTCACAATCTTTACAATTATTTTGATAAATTCCCAATTTTTTGCAGTCTTCAATCTTTTCATTTTTGTTGGTTTCTATTAAATTACCTAAGCTGTAATCATTTTTCGGTGCTAATTTAATGTTGAATTTGTTGAAAATTTTTTGAAACTTGTCAAATACTAAAGGATGGTATGTGAACTTCTTGAATTTTTTGCCTATATTTTTATCTGTCTGAAGAGTACTTTCATTGATGATTTTTTGTTCATTTTTTTCATTTGATGTTACTTCATTATTCACAAACATCCCGACTGACACAACTTTGAAAATTTTAGAAAAATGGTTGAAAGAAAACAAATTAGATGATGATAGCGTTAAAGAATACATAAAACTAACAAAATTATGCTTAAATCAAATGTTCTTCACCTTTAGAGGAAAATACTTTAGACAAGAATCAGGACTCGCAATGGGAAATCCATTATCACCATTCTTAGCAAACATGTTTATGGGGAACTTTGAATGTCATGTAACCAAAGCACATCCTTTGATGTTTAAATTTTGGAGAAGATATGTAGATGATATCATAGCAATAGTAAAACAGAAACAATTAGAAGATGCCATTAAACTGTTAAATATTCAAAATAAAACAATCAAATTTACAATGGAAATAGAAAATAATCATGAAATACCATTTTTAGACCTTAAATTGATTAGGAATGAAGAAAAAAAGAAAATAGAATTTGGAATCTATAGAAAAGAAACTCACATCGACAATTATATAAAAGCTACTGGATTTAACCATTTTTCACAGAAACAGGCAGTATTTAATAGTTTAACACACAGACTGGTGAATGTCCCCATGAGCAAAGAAAATTACAATAAAGAGAAAGAACACATCATAAAAATTGCGAAGGATAATGGTTTTCAAAAGAAGATGATACACAAGAAAATAAATAAATTCAAAGAACAAAAAATCATCAATGAAAGTACTCTTCAGACAGATAAAAATATGGGCAAAAAATTCAAGAAGTTCACATACCATCCTTTAGTATTTGACAAGTTTCAAAAAATTTTCAACAAATTCAACATTAAATTAGCACCGAAAAATGATTACAGCTTAGTTAATTTAATAGAAACCAACAAAAATGAAAAGATTGAAGACTGCAAAAAATCGGGAATTTATCAAATTAATTGTAATGATTGTGAAAAGATATACATAGGAAAAACAAAAAGGAATCTAAATACAAGATTAAAAGAACACCTCAGAAATGTTAAAAATGGAGAAACCGAAAAATCTGCAATAGCTGCACATGCCTGGTCAGAAAAACATAGAATAGAAACCAAAACAAAATTACTTAAACAATTGGAAAAACCGAAGGAACTAACAATTTGGGAAAAAATTTACATATGCAAGAATGAAAATACAACTATGAATTTTGAAATACCCGGTTATAAGGAGAGAGGACTGATTTGGAAATTCTTCGGTCGGCCACCAGATGGCGCAGAGGTCAGTCTGCAGGATAGAAGGCCGTTGGACGTCAGTTTGTGAGCGTGACACAGCATTGAGAATGTCACAAAGGATGTGAAGAAACCCTGGGTCTGCTATGAATTATGAAGTATGAGGTGAGTGAAATAATAAAAAATAAACAATATTAAAAAACCTCATAGTGTTATTTCCTATCTACATAACTTAATAAGAACATTTATCTTTATCTCATTATTTTCAATTATGATATTTAACAATTTTTTAAGATTATTCCAATTGAGAGTCAATCCCAGTGCTATGGAGCAACCAGAAGAATTAAACCAATTTAAAAGAATCTTAGCCCACTGGGTCTCAAACCCCAGACCTTCCGGAATGTAGTCTATTCCTTAACTAACTATGCTAGTATTTCAGATAAATTATTGTATACCATTTCATAACTTACAATGAAAAAAATCTTACTGCTTTCTCTACTTTATAAAAATTATAATATAAAATTATAAAATGTTTTATCATTCATATATTAATGTTGGGAATTCTGTATATGAGGTTTCCTTAATAAAAATCAATTGAATTGTGAATCCTTCTTACCTCATACATTTATGTTATTTAACACAGAACCATGGTATCGATAGACACGTTACTCTCATCCTCAGCTGTTATTACGACTGTCGATTCTTCACCATGCCAGTTATTTTCTAAACTGCCTTCTAGTGTTCTTCAAATCAACACTAGATGGCATGTAGTGTATTCCTTAACTAACTAAGCTAGTATTTCAGATAAATTATTGTATGCCATTTCATACCTTACATTGTATAAATTTCTCTACTTTATAAAAATTATAATATATAATTATAAAATGTTTTATCATTCATAACATATTAATGTTCTTTCTCTAAATTAGATTCTATCCAGGATTGGAAAATGTTAATTTAAATAAAAACATTGAAAATATGAAGATTTACTGATAAAAAGTACTTTATAAATTCTCAAGTCACTTGGCATGATAGTAGCAACAGGTATTAGCCTTTGGACGAACGAGAATTGTATACCTTAAAAATAAAACTTGACAAGTATAATGGAAATATCTGGAACTGCAACTAATTTTACAACTTTATCAACTACTCTACAGGAATATAAATTGAAAGAAATGTTAATGTTTGAATTGTCAACATAGAGCATGTACTAATTAACTGTACTTCAGAATTTCAGAGCTTACTATTTATTAACTAATCAATTGAATTGGTGTTTACTTGATGAAAATCCATAACTTATTCAATTAAATAAAAATAAAACTTACAGTTTTATGTGATTTTCATATTTATTAAAATATAATTTAGTTACAGCTGTTTTGGTACTTTGTACAAATTTTTATTTTTATTTAATTAAATAACTTAGTATTTATTTTTGGTCATTGCATTCTTTTGCTTAAATTGTGTTAGGTTAGCTTTAAGATTGGTCTTTCACAGGTTACAAAATTGAAAGCATGAACAAACAATGGTTTACACAATTCTGATCCAATTTGGCTTGAAGGAATAATAATAAACCCTCAGGGGTCCTCATCTAGGGGATATGTGATTGGCGACCACAAGGTGCCCAAGCTGTGCAAAACATTTCTACCACTTACTTGTGTTTTGCACTCTTTTAACTTTACTATCTAACCTCTCTTGGTTAACTCTTGTTTTTTCGACCCCGACGCTATTAGGGCATCCGAGGGCTAGGGAGTCATTCCTTTCTTCCATTTCTTCTTTCCTTTATTTTCTTTTTCTTCTCCAGAAAGGCCTGACCAGAGGCTATAAGATGGCAGCCCCATCACTGGTCTTGCCTTCCTTTGGCCAGCAACCAATCGAAGGGACTATTATTATGCTTTGAAGTCTTATATGAGAATTTCCCATGAGGAAAAATTTTCTATAGGATCGTAACAGGCCTTGGCCTAATACTTGGAAGGAATAATAATAATAATGTTTATTTTTTATTATTTCACTCACCTCATACTTCATAATTCATAGCAGACCCAGGGTTTCTTCACATCTTTTGTGACATTCTCAATGCTGTGTCACAAAAGATGTGAAGAAACCCTGGGTCTGCTATGAATTATGAAGTATGAGGTGAGTGAAATAATAAAAAATAAACAATATTAAAAAACCTCAGTTTTATTTCCTATCTACATAACTTAATAATAATAATAATAATAATAATAATATTTTTTTTTCAGGAAGTTAATGTAAAAAAAGAAGAGCTTGAGGAACATTACGATACTGAAATGAGGAATACAACTTCTTTATGATCAAAAAAGATCAAAACAAAATGAAAAGTATGGAAACCTTTTTAATTTTGTAGAAAAAGCAAAGTTTGATGTGACAAGCACCTACAAGAAAATCATAAAGATATATGAGTTTTGCAAAGATCTTGAGAACAAGTATTAGATAGAGGATAGATGGTGACAATTATGGAAGTGTGTTAAGGACAGTTTGAAATTGATTCAATTCATTGTATTAAAAAAATAATATATGTGAATCAGCAATGGCCCATTTTAGAGATAAGTACAAGCTGAGTATCCTTGAGCTGATGAGTGGGGAAACTGGTTCCATTCCTAAGATATATCTCCAATTCTGCAATGAAGTTGTATATCCAAATCAGTAAATTACGACATAGCTTGAGTTGGCTTGAAAGCATCCATTTTCCTTTGAATGTTTGATATTTGTATATACTGTGTATATGAAACATAAATGACATTTGATTACATGGTGTGTGTTAAATAATATTGATCTTTTATTTTTCCCATCTAAACAAATGACGCATGGAAGATATTCTTTAGTAGAATTGTATAGAGGACATTCATGTGTATGCATGAACTTTTCCATGCTTGCAGAAAGCGTCAGTCACTGACAGTCAGCTTCTGAGTCAAGAAGTATAGTTAATAACCATTGGTTTTTAATTTTAGGAAGTGATATTTTGAGGTTATTTTAATTAAATTATTTCAGTCTGATCATCTTACCTCAATATGAATGTTGTTTTGAAACATGTCCAAGAATAAATCAACATTAATATTGATGTAAGATGATCAGACTGAAAATAATTTAATAGCCATTGGATTTACAATTGGATGATGTTATGCATCAACTGGCTAAGCACCTTTTTAAAAAAGTTGTATTTTGATGCCATCTGTTGCACTGGCTCATGAAGTAAGTTGGTTGGTTGGTATCTAATGTTGAGCACTCGATAATGAAATCATTCGCTCTCTTGCACTCCAATATTTAGCAGAAAGGCTGGTCTCTTCTACAAAAGCTGGACAACGGAGGAGATGGTTTCTTCCATATCTTCATTTAAATTGCAAAAAGGGCATTTAGGTGAATCTGTTATGCCAAGTCTGGTGTAGGTGTTTATTCCACACAGTCATGTCCCGTTAGCAGTCTGAATGTTGCTACTGCAGATTTTCTTTGTAATGTAGTAATGTCATAAGCTTGTAGATTTTCCCATTCCTTTCCAGGTGTTTTGGTGGTGTATTCTTCTCTAAGTTTATTGATATATTTATTTGAAATAAATTTTTGATAGAGTGAAAGGAAACTGGAGTAGAAGTTGGGTTTGAAACAATTTTGCTACCCTTCTTGGCCAGAAAATTGGCTATTTCATTGCCTGTCACTCCACAAAGGGCCGGAATCCATTGAAGTACAACTTCTTTATGTAGATGGGATAACTGTTTTATCATTTTGTGACATTCAATAATTTTGATGCTTTTGGGTGTTGTGTCTCGTGTTATAGCGAGAATGGCTGCTTTGGAGTCACATAAGTGTACACACACTTTTGGTGCCAAATCTTTAAATGTAGCATTATTATTAAAGAAAAATGAAAATGCCATCAGTCCTATCAGAGATTCTATGTTTTGCAACAAACTGCTATGAAACTGGATTTCATAAATGCTAATCTAAATTTTGCATCATGCAGCTAAGCGCTAAATGTTTCCATTCTGAGATTGTTGATGCATAACTGTCAAACAGGGAAAATAACTTGTAATTTCCAATATTGTCAGTTTGTCGAAACAATGAATAGTGAAAATTGACTTAAACTTTAAACATATTTTCCTGGAAACTTACATAATGACACATGGCCGGTTGTTTTTAAGTATTTATTTTATTATGAATGAATTAATCTATTTTATTGAATGAGAAGTATGTATTATTAATACAAATAGTATTTATTTTTTATTATTTCACTCACCTCATACTTCATGAAGTATGAGGTGAGTGAAATAATAAAAAATAAACAATATTAAAGAACCTCATAGTGTTATTTCCTATCTACATAACTTAATACAAATAGTATTGTAATAACTTTTTTATTTGACTGAATATCATTAATATTTATAGCATAATGCCATCCAATTATTGTGAAGTGTCAGGAAGACATGAGCAGGAATATTGCATTGAATTTTACAGAAGTTTGGCTGTACCCAAATATAAACCATATGCAAAATCCAACAGACTTTTGGAGATAATATAATAATATAAGTATTGCAGCCAATTGGCCATATACAATTAGGTTACATTTTTGCATATTCATTGATTGAGATTGTTCTTTTGGTACAGAGTTCCAGGTGGTATCGACCACATTTTTGTTCACACAATTTGCACAGACATGTTGCATTTGGTTCATGGAAAGCTGGATTGTTACAGATGATATGATGAAATCCGTGGATCGCCATTCTTGTACATAAGTGTCTCATCTCAAAGTTTACTGCTGTCCGTGATCGATCAATCATGGCCCCTGTGGCATAGAATTCTGAAGGTATTTCGTCTCTCTTTTTGATCATTGTTGTTAGGATTGTTTCTGATGCTTTGGTGCTGGGTAGGAGCATTTGAAGTCTGATGTCTTCAATGAGGCAGGATTCTCTTGCCAGTAGATATACAAACCTGGATCTTGATGTTTTTGACACTCCTATCACCTTTATGTAGGTTGATTTTGTCCTTTCTAATGTGGCTAGGTTATTTGTCGTGAGATGAGGCTAGATAACTTCTATGGCATAGGATATTATTGACATAATTTTTGTTCTGAATAGTGCCATGGCAGTTTCTAGGCTGAGTTGTTTGATGTATTTTATTTCGTGCATAGCCATTATTGCTTGTGCACTTTTCTCTGTTATGTGCTTTGTGGAAGCATCTGGCACTTGTTTGGATGGTGACACCCCAGATATTTGTAGTTGGATACTACCCTTAACTTATTTCCTTGTATGAATATTTCTGCCATGGGATTGGAAAAGGAACACCGATATCTTAAAAGAATTGAAGACTACGCCAATTTTGGAATATATTAAACAGTACCAACTAAATTGGAAACACCATCTTGAAAGAATGAGTTCAAATCGGATCCCCAAAGCTGTTTATAATTATATACCAAGAGGACGAAGATCACTGGGCCGTCCTATGAAACACTGGAGGGAAAATTTTCTATAGGATCGTAACAGGCCTTGGCCTAATACTTGGAAGGAAGAAGAAGAAGAATATTTCTGCCAATGCAGGTATCTTGCCACCATTTCATAGTACCATCATTTCAGTTTTTGATATATTTATTTCAAAATCATGTCTGGAGCACCATTCTTCCAGGTCGTTTAATGTTTCCTGCAGTTTTTTTGTCTTTTGATCCTATTACTATGTCATCTGCATAAGCATAGATTACTCCTCTCCTTTGCGTTATTCTACCTATTTCTTCTGCTGCTAGGATGAAAAGTAGGGGGCTTAGAGGGTCCCCTTGGAGTACCCCGTTGGTTTGCAGTATTGGGTCTGATACAGAGATGTTGTCTGATGGTGAAATTAAATGTTTCTTACCTCTCCTCATATAAATCTTCTAAGTAGATCGCGATTTCGAGACTATAACGGTCTCATCTTCTTCTAGAAAGAAGAGTTTCTTCCGATCGACATAACATCAGTCGCCAAGATTGTCAGATTGTACTAAGAGAGTTTCTTCCGATTGACATAACTCAGTCCAAGTTGATTGAGATGAGACCGTTATGTCTCAAAAATCACGATCTACTTAGAGATTTATATGAGGAGAGGTAAGAAACATTTAATTTCACCATAAATTAAACCTCATAGTGATTAATTCCTATAAAAGTTAAATGTTGTCTGATATTATTATTTCGTTCCATTGTAGCATTGAGGTTATGATTTATTTCCATGCATTGTTCTTAGTTAAGACTTCTTCCAATTTTCTTATTACTAGCTTTCTATTGATAAAGTCAAATGCTTTTGTGAAGTCGATGAAATTTTTCTTTTTCTTCTAGGGCTTCCCATGCATTTCTTAGTAGTAGTTCTATTACTGTCAGTGTAGATCTTCCTTTTCTGAATTCTAGTTGCGTTTCTGGTAGCTGTTCATCAGTTTTATCTTGTATTCTTTCTGTTATTATTTTTGTGAATATTTTGAAGGGGGTGTTTTCCAGGGCTGTTCCCCTGTATTTATTGGTGTCCTTTGGGTCTCCCTTGCCTTTATTTAGTACCCTTATGGTTGATTGTCTCCATTGTTCTGGGATGGATCCCATTTCAATACATTTATTGTAGAGCTTTGTCCATATTGGAACTAGTAGATGGGATATGTCCTTTATGTATTTTTTGGAGATAAGACTCTCGCAGATAACTGTATCAAAGATGGACACACATCATTGGAGAGCAAATCAAATTCCAATAGGTTCTCAACAAGCCAAAATGACAATGTTATTGATCAAGTGCAGACTTTGCAGGATCATCATATCAGAGTATGAGAATTTTTAAACAAAGTGGAGGTAAGCATTGGTTTGGTACATTCAATTTTAACTTAGGGTTTTGATATGAAATATGTATGCAAAATTGCACTTGTCCATTCTTCTTATTTGATTCAGGCTTTCTTGGCTAAATATAGCTTTCACTACTCACCTGACATAGCTCTATGTGATTTTTTGGCTATTCTCCTAGTTGAAAATGCTGTTAAAAGAGACCCGATTTAAATGAAGAGAAGTCATATGAAATTTGATTGCCTAACTAACTGAACACATTCTAAAAGATGCATCCCAGAATTGTTTCTAATAATGACAGGACCATTGGGAGAAGTATGTTTATTAACGTGGGAGTTACTTTGAAGGAGATATGAGTAATTGTTTGGGTGGCAGAATTTGAATTTTATGTTCATAAATTCATTACAAAGGCCACAAAGCAAGTGGAACTGTAATAATAGGATTTAATTTTATAAAGGAATATGCTAGTCAAATTAACTTTGTTTTATTTTGACTTCACATTAAGAACTTCACTTAATATAACATTTCACTTCACATTTCCATGCAACTTTGATTAATCTTCTTTGTTAAATATATCACATTCCTGTGGAGATGGGCCGTGTGTGTCTCTTGTAAGCTACTAACACTTTGAGTCCGACGGTGGTACTATTACCATGGCATTTAAATTACACTGAAGCTGGAGAAAATTAAATCCCCCGGCAGATTTACAGGGGTGTTTTTCTGATCCAGTTTTATGTCATAAAACTCATCAGTCTGGGCAAGCTGAAGATGATATAGAAGATTATATCGAAACACGTTCGAGAACAAATCAACATTAAATTGAGGTAAGATGTTTCCAGATTCAAAAAAACTTGATTAAAAGAACCTCAAAATATTACTTCCTAAAATAAACCATTAAGTATACTGTGTCTGAATAAATGTGTTCCTATCGTACAAAGGTTCAAACATGCAGTTTTCAAGAGGACATCCCTCTCATTTTCAACTTATATTATGATTACCGAATTTTTGTTGGAATCTCCATCTGTAACATTTCCATCTGGTGTTGATTTGATGAACTTTGAGAACATAAACTATGAGGTAAGATTCATTGAAAAAATTCAAATCTGGTCCGAGTGATGGTTCTCAGTATCTCAATGATGGAGTATGTAAAGTTGGAAATTAAATATGGATCATCTTCAGTCCAAATTTTTCTTTTGATGCATTAACCAACTTTGTCGTGGTGGAGGGGCTCAGTACCTAATGACCCAGACGACTAGATAGGGAAGTCTGGTTTTTAACTAGCTTGCTATCTAGTAAGAGGAGAAGCGAAGCGAACTAGCTCCAACGAGGGATACCTCAACGGCTTCAGAAGCGGATGAAGAAAATTGTTCTCAACGGTAAAGAAGGCGGAAGAGGAAACCTGCAAACCAAGGGGTAGATGGGACTCCAAAGCTTTGGCTAGCAACCCGTCTAGGAGAAGGAAACTCCGAAATAAATCCCCTATCCACTAGGAAGGTGGTTGTGCGTCTTGGCTGGTAACCTGACCATGTAAAAATTTTCCAAACTCATCAGTGTTCAGCCGGACGGATTTAGTCTATCATCTATTGCTATAATTTATTTTATCAATTTGCTAGTCACTACATTCAGTTTATAACCATGTGGAGGTAAATAGAAAATAAAGTTGATCTTAAAATCATTTACACATTTTCATTACAGCAAAGCATTGATTGATTATTTGAAACAATATTGGGGATTTTAAAATACAATAGGAAGTAACATTAAGAAGTTTATACAGACAAAATAAATATTGGGGATGTTTGTAGAATGCAGTCTTTCACAGTCGGTAGTCGTAGTATTAGAGGATTCTGGACTATAAGCCCATGCTCCATAACAATAAGACCCTAGACAATGGCCTTATAGCCCAGAATTTTCTATTCTTGGACCAACGGATCTGTGCCCCTGCAAGAAATGCGAACTAAACACTAATTCCATTTCTGCCTTGGTAAATCATTTCCCTCCCTGCATTCTTGTGTGTCTCTATTTTCTATCTCTCTCTTTCTCTCCTCCCATTTGAGCTTTCTTGCAGGATATTATTTGCACTCACAGTCCAGTGTTGTGAACTCAGTATCAGTATGTTATGTTATATAGTATGTAAATTGTAAATTATTGTCATTAGCTTAATTCATAAGCATAAATTAGAACTCCTGTATAGTATCAGTATGTTATATATATAATATGTAAATAAGACCGTAGCATGTAGTAACTTCGCCATAGCCGGTCCCTGGCACGGATGAGAAAGGAGGGTACATGACTGTGTGTTCATACCTAAAATTTTATAATTTGTTAGGACTTCAAGATTACGTTCCAAATCTAACCAAATAAGACAATGAGGTGAAGGAGAAGTATTTATGACGAAACATTTATGTTTAAAAACAACATATGTAGATTCCCTTCACATAATTTCATTTCCATTTAACCAACAAATATCCACTATTATATAATTATAATCCATTAATCGTAGAAATCATTCAGTGTCATTAGACCTACTTAAATTAAATATGAAGAAGTAATAATTAACCTTACATTATTCACCAGGGGAAGTTTGGCAACATCCCTACTCGGTCAGTTACAGAGGCTTCTATTTGACTTAGTGGGAGGGGGAGCACGGTGGAATGGTTGTGAGAACTGACGTGTACTTTTTGAAGAACGATGCCAGCGCTACAGGGACACATCCATTGGTCCTAGTATAATACTATAGTATTGGGGATGTGTTTAGATAACTGATTTTTTGATTAACTGATCATTTACAAAAAAAACAATGGTACCAGGTGTCTAGGAGGAATATAAAAGAATGAACGCTGAAATTAAACACAAAGAGTTCAAAATGGCCATTAAAGTAGGCCTACGGTTTAAGAAAAGAATTTTTTCTTCAGTGTTCAACCTTTTTTTACTGCTATTTTGGATATTTGGCAGAAGAGAAAACATCTGAACCCCTGGCGCAGCAATATAGTGCTAGTGCAACTTATGCAAATTTGAATTTGCCGACTGGAACATTTTTGGGGATGAATGAATTTTAGATAATCAATGCTATACTCTAGGCACACCAGTCTTAGATAACATTACATTTCCTAAATAAAAAAAAAAGAAAGTTTTTAAATTTAATATATGCAAAAAAAAAATTAATGTTTGTAACATTACACTAGAATATTGTGCCATGATGGCCTAGATTTTCCTTCTAGGTTGTTTAGCCGTAATAAAACACAATTTATTTAAAATTTCACTAAACACTTTATTAAATTCTTCAATTATCAACAAACTTCTATTCACAATTACAATTCCCGAAATCTTCTTTTAATTGTTATCTCAGAACATTTTTCCTCTCACTAATAAATAAATTCTCCACAACTTATCGTTACTCTGTTCACCACAAGATTTGCTGCCGCATACTGACTGCTATTGCCAGCATCAAACATAAAAGTGACTTGCTGATCTTCTCCTCCGCTCTTTTATATATAAAAAAAAGTAAAGTAATCCCACTACAGGCCTCAGGAGGCCCTTGGGGTAGTAGGAGGTTAAGGCTCCCACTTTACTTGATGTCAACTGGGTTGTCAGCCCAGCGTGTCGACTGCCTTTACCCCCAGAACAAGCATCTGGTACTCATTTCCATTAGAGGCTGAGACGACCCCAGGACCCTAGTGCCGCCAGAAGTTTGGGGTCAGTTTAAAAAATCCTGACCCTACCGGGGCTTGAACCCTCGACCTTCCGGCTTGTAGCGCAGTGGCAGAGAATTAAAATGTATACTTCTAGGTGACCAAAAAATCAAAATAGATGCTGATATAAAATAGGATCCCAAATTCCTGAAACAGCTTTTAGGCAGTTCGATGTCCAGAATCCTCCAGCATGGATCTTTCTCCAAAGAAGAGAGAGAGACACCGGTAGTAGAACCGCCTGGCAACACAACTCCAGACAATTCTGCTGGCTTGTGGGTAATATAACTCGCCAGGGGCGAGTCTACCACACAATTCAAACGTCACTGTGCGACACGTAACAATATTTGTGTATGCAGACAGAACAAGTTTACATAAGAGTTCAGGAAATTTCTCAATTTATGGGCGACACTTCACAAAATTCTGTATTCAGAAATGATCAACAAGCATAAGATACAGTTCACCTCTTTGGTCATTCCTCAACTGTCTTATTGTGTTATAAATTTGAAGAAGTGTAAAATGCTGGTTTTATTTGTAATGACAATTAGTTTGAAAACCATTGACAATGGTTTCAGACAGGTAAAATCACCCCCATAAACATAATCATATAAGCTTCACATTATTTTATATAATCAATTGAGTGTGGTGTTTACTCGATGAAAATCCATATTTATTAATTAAATAAAAATAAAACATAGTTTTATTTGATTTTCATATTTATTATATAATTCAGTGACAGCTGTTTCGGTACACTGTACCTTCTTCAGACATGTTAACAAATTATGAATTGTGTTCCAACTGATCTAAGCAACAATACAACAATATTTATTTAATTTTTTTAATTTAACAAAGGGGATTCATTCAAATCTAGTTGAGAATTTAACAGTTTTTTACTACTTTTAACTTATTAATTTCTACAGCCTCCAAAAGATCTAACTTCTTACCTTTATCACAAATATGTAAAATTTCAAAATTTGGATCGAAACAATGATTAAATTGGAATAGGTGGTTAGCATAGTTTGAATTTTCTAAATTTCTGTTATATGCTCTCATGTGTTCTTTATCCGAGATATAAAAGGTCTACCAGTTTGTCCTATATAGACATTGTCACATGTGCCACACTTCAATTTATATACACCTGATAATTTTATCAAATTTACATGTGCCACACTTCAATTTATATAGCACCTGATAATTTTATAAATTTGATAAATTATCAGGTGTATATAAATTGAAGTGTGGCACTGTGACAATGTCTATATAGGACAAACTGGTAGACCTTTTATATCTCGGATAAAGGAACACATGAGAGCATATAACAGAAATTTAGAAAATTCAAACTATGCTAACCACCTATTCCAATTTAATCATTGTTTCGATCCAAATTTTGAAATTTTACATATTTGTGATAAAGGTAAGAAGTTAGATCTTTTGGAGGCTGTAGAAATTAATAAGTTTAAAAGTAGTAAAAAACTGTTAAATTCTCAACTAGATTTGAATGAATCCCCTTTGTTAAATTAAAAAATTTAAATAAATATTGTTGTATTGTTGCTTAGATCAGTTGGAACACAATTCATAATTTGTTAACATGTCTGAAGAAGGTACAGTGTACCGAAACAGCTGTCACTGAATTATATAATAAATATGAAAATCAAATAAACTTGCCTTGGGGTAATATTAAGTGAATCATCTGAATATATCAATTATGTGATGCATTTTTAATTAAAAGAAAAAATTGGCCCATCCATATGGCAAAGATCTATATGCAAGGGAGAGATTGGAAACATAATGTTCAGGCATTTATTTTTCTTTTCATGTCATATATAGCCTTCATTGCTAAATGTCAAAATTTAATTATAACATTGAAATAAAGATGTGTTATGCTATATTCTCTTTAAATGCTCACCTGTTATAGAAGTCATGAGGTGGCAATACAATCAATGTACTGCTGGTTCTCATGATAGAAATTATACTATAAAGAAGAAAAATAAATATTTGTGCTTGAATGCCTGGGTGGACTAGTTGGTATGTCACTAATGTACAAATTTAGAGTTCTTAGGTTCAAATCTTTGTTCAGGTGTATATTTTTGTTTTGTGTCATACTGTAATTGACATTCATTGCTAAATATCAAAATTTAATTTTAACATTGATATTTATAAAATGGATATCCATATGTATATATTTAAATGAACCAAAGAATAGGGTGACAGGCAAACAGTTTTCAGATATTTTTGCAATTCATAGTGAATTAGAGCAAGGAAATGCACTGTTTCCTCTACTATTCAATTTTGTACTAGAGCATGCAATCAAATTTTAAAGGATAGAGAGCAGGTACAACTGAATGGTATTAATCAGCTATTGGTATAAGCCGATGATGTATTGTTAGACAATAGTGAGGAAATACTAAAGACCAACAGACTTTTGTTAAAGAACGCTAAGAACTAATGATCACACACAGAAAGTAAATTATTAAATGGGAATGGAGATTCAAACAAATGAATGTTCTAATGAGGTGCCAGAATTCAAATATCTTAAACATTAATAAATTACAAACAGGAATGAGATGTAGAAAGAAATTGAACATTGGCTGAAATCGTGACACAAGTGCTATTATGCATTACATGGATTCTTGTTATCCCAACTTCTCCCAAAAAAATGTTGAACTAAAAATATATAAGTCTCCGTGTAGTGGCTGGGTAAAAGAATTGAACTAATGTAGTTCATGCATGTCGTAGAAGGTGACTAAAATGAATACTCTGTGTCTGGGGGTAAAGCCAGGCCACCTGACTCTTGGGGACATAAAATTGGAGTTCTGGACCTCCAGGTTTGGTGTAGGGTGGATAATCCTATCTTGCGAAAATCCATTTTTGAGAAACTAAATATTTTGTAGCCAGATATGTCACTGGACAACAAACTGTAAGGAAAAAGATGATGGAGAAGAGAAGGTGCTGGGGATGGATGAATGGAGGGAAGATCATGTCAGTGACCAAGGCTGAAAATGGACTGTAGTGCCATGTATGATGATGAAAAATATATAATATAGTTATTCTTCCAGTTATACTATATTATCCACCGCTGTGGTCTTGAGGTAGCATGCTGCCTTTTCATGCAGCGGGCCTGGGTTCGGTCCCCGGTCAGGACAAGCTTCCTGGGTGAGGTTTTTCCTCCTGTAAGACAAATGTCAGGAAGCTTAGGGTCCAACGGTTCCCGAAAATCAACCAGCTATCATCATCCTTATCATTATCATCCTTCACCAGTGTGGAAAGCAATGGGAAGCTACCACACCTATAATTTCCTAGTAAAGCTGCAAAGCATAGCATGCAAATGCTATGATTGCAGTGAAAGACCTGCCCTTGGGCAGAATTACTGTGGATGGATACTATATTAATGCAAAACATGGTTTATTACTCTAATAGAGGAGAAAACTTCAAGAGTATTGTATTTGAGAATGATGTACTTAGGAAAATTTTGGGACCATAGAGAGATGAACAGAAATTCAATGGAGAAAACTACGTAACAGTGAGCTTCATGATCTTTATCACTTTATGGGAAACCTAATATAATAAAAACAGTTAAGTCTCATAGACTACATTGGATAGGATATGTGGGACAAATGAATGACAGAGGGGTATGGAAATTTCTTGTAGGAAAGCCAGAGGGAAAGTGCCCAGAAATTGGCAAAGAATGAGGTGGAAGAATAATATTGACCGTGATTTAAGGAAAGTAAGTTATACAGGGAATGATTGGAAAATATTAGCTTGGGTTAGGGATGTATGAAGAGTTGTGTGTGTGTGCACGCCCATAACTCAAGTTTGATAGTGTCAGTAGGTTAGTTATATATATTTTTATGTCAGCATAATTCAGGAATGCATAGAGCAATTTCAACCAAACTTGGTACACATATGAATAAATCAGTCTAGAAAAGAAGTTGTAAGACCACTAGCATCCTTGGGAAGGGTGGGGGGGACTATAAATATTAATAAAAATTGACATGTTCCAGTATAACTGAAATGCCTGAAGAGATTTAAACCAAACTTGGTACATATATATCAGTTACTATCTGGAAAATATACTATGGGGTAGGAGACCCCTAGCACACCTAGATAGAGGGTGATATGGGTGACTTATAAAAGTAATAAAAAAATATATTATTAGCTTCAATCCACATTTTTTGGTTTGCTAATCTAATTGGTGATAGTCTCAATAGCATTTGAACACACATAATGTAGGTGAAGAGGGTTTGAAAAATAAGATGCCAAAAATCATTGATATTAAGTGTTAAATCTATAGTTTTTGGCATTAGTAAATCTGATCGTTGACAGTCCTGATACTTTTTAAGCTCAAGTTTGACTCCTAGTGCCCCTGAGGGATTATAAATAAAATTATCAATACTAGTATATAATTTAGTCATTGTTAAGCTGATTGGTAACGGCCCTGAACAAATTTAAGTCAAAATTTGACCCCTAGACCTAGAGGACGATAGTTAAAAATAATGGAAATCCAACAATATTAGCGTTGAATCCATAATTGAGCAGCTTATTTTCAAAACGTCTCTTACCCTTTTTCATAAATTTGTGGGGAACAACGAAAAACATTTTTATGTCTGAAATTCACACTATTCCCTTTAGAAATCTTCTCTAGACATTCAAGGTACCATAGGCTATACTATATTATCATGATTTCTATTCCAAAATTAGTAGTTTTAATGTAATTTGAACAAATAATCTGGACAAGAGACATTTTGAAACTAAAGAGTGGACAAAAGACGTTTTGAAAACAAAAGTAATGGACATGAGTTACTTTGTTTCCAAAATTGTAAACGTCGAAGTAATGAAAGAAAAATTCTGAAAGAACAATACTATTTAATAAATAAAATATGTCCACCGCTGTGGTCTCAAGGTAGCATGCTGCCTTGCCACGCAGCGGGCCCGGGTTTGATCCCCGGTCGAGACAGTTTTTCTGGGTGAGGTTTTTATTGGGGTTTTTCCTCACCTGTAAGACAAATGTCAGGAAAACTTTAAGGCCCAAATGGTCCCAGAAATCATATGGCCATCATCATCCTTATCATCATCATCATCATCATCCTTCACCAGTGTGGAAAGCAACAGGAAGCTACCACACCTTCAATTCCCTAGTAAAGCTGCAAGCATAGCATGGAAATGCTATGATTGCAGTGAAGGACTGCCTTCGGGCAGACTTACTATGGATAGATGGATGTAAATAAATAATGACAAACTTATATTTACATTGTGCCCTCAGAATACTCCAAAAAATTACTGGATAACAGAAAGAAGAACGAATCTGTCTTCACAATTGATCAGCATCCTCCATCATATACCTCCTTCCAGTTTATCATCTGAGACGTCTTCATCGATTGTATCTCTGTTAATTATCTCACAGTAGAACTGCAAGTCAGGATTTCCCTCCCATCGATCACCAAAGTGAAGTCTGAAAAGCCTTTTCATGCCACCAATTTTATTACTTTTTATTAGAACCCCAACTGGAGTCATTCCTCGACTGATGATGATCTCTTCATTGTTGCAAATTTAAAATTCCACTGTCCAGGGCTCTTCACGTTGTGTTGTGACATGAGGTTCCAATCATACACATGCCAGTCAGTTCCCATTTTTAAAGTGTTCCATGATTATGGTAAATGTCCCAGTAAACATCAGGGTTCATAAGTATGTCAATGTCCTGGAGTTCAAGTTCAGTCCTCCCAAAGATCCTATCTCGCAGTATGTAGGAATGCCCTGGCACAGGGAAAATTGCATGAACTTATTTCACATGAGGTGGAGCACATGTTTCTAGCTCATGTACTATGAGCATGCATATCATAGAACAGTTTTTATTCTGTCCCCCGCAGCCATCTGTAAACAACCGGACTATGGAAGATTTCATAAAATTTGTGTTGTTTAGTTTGTGATATACTGCATGTGCGATCTGTGATGAGCCCTTTGCTCTATCTGCCTATGTCTATGTGTAGATAAATACTTTACATGCTCATCAGTGGATGTAACTCCACAAATTGTCAAATTATATATGTACACCTGTCTACTGTAGTAGGCTACCTTGTCATGTTAGGGAGGACTTAATTATTTTGACAGATAAAATAAATTATTTGTTATAAGAATTTTTGGACTGTAATTGGGTAATAATATAATTCTCACTTACAAGAAGGTCTTCTAAGAGAAATCTTCATGTCCGTAAATAAATAAAATAGCTATAGAATACACCAAACTACTTGAAATTTTCAGTGAAAAGTACTATATTTAGATAAGCATACAAACAAGAACTTCCGTTGAAATGTAAATAAAAGCTTTTGTAAATGGCTACAAGTGCTGTCACTCTTGAAATTTTCCTTTAAACAAAGAGAAATAATGTGAAATACAGCAGAAAACATGTTATTTTATGTGATTGTAAAAATACTCAGTAGATGGATGTGGGACATTTTGAAACCAAAGAGTCTAGGTGCGTATGCCAACAAACAAGGACATGAGACATTTTGTTTTCAAACCTGCAACTAATCTACGGTCACCATTTTGCTATGGACAAGAGTCAGTTTGATTCCAATGGCCACATTTTACACATGTTTTTAGTCGTTTAAAGAACGTTCTGAAGCCAAATGATGACATTTGTACATAGAGGAACCTAAGAAGAATGCAGAAACACAATAAGTCGGATTTGGTGCGAAGTGGACAAGAGACGTTTTGAAAATGAGGTCCTCAATTGTTGGATTCCTTGTGACGACCAGTGACAAAAAAATCCAAATGTTTAAATCCTAGGCCTAGATGGGGTGAGAATGGATGGATAATAGGATTTATAAAGTGCCAGTATTAATATTTATAATTTTCTTGATTTCTAATACTGATTGGTGATTGTTCCGATGATACATAAGCACGGATTTGCCCGCTTGCATCCAAGAAGCAGGTGACATGTAAAAATCATTGAAAACAATACCATTAAATCCATATTTTCGAGGTTTTTTATATAAATAGTGGCATTCCTAATGCTTTTTAGCCAAAGTTCCGCTATTTTTGGCATGGGGGATGAAAAATGTCCTAAATGACCGATATTAGTGTCGAATTCACAGCTTTCGGGATCGCTAAGCTAGTTTGTGAAAATATCGAGATAAATAAATGCCCGGGTAATCAGTACCTAATCAATAATATGAATATAAACTAAAATTTGGAGTAGAATAGGACAGAGTTATTTGTAATCAGTTAATTTGGTATGAGCATTTAGGGAATTTTCATTAATATCACTGAATCTCCTGTTATGTTGGCTGCATTGTCACTGAACCATGTTCGGGAACTTATTACAATTATAAGTAATAAATGAATCTTACGAATTTTCGATATGTAATATATGTTATTATATCTTTTACATTTTTCGTTAGAGGGATTAGCTATTAACCATGTCTCAACGGCTAAAAGATACAATTCTTGCGTCGATAACATTAACATTTCTATGTTTCAGTTGTTATTCAGCAATTTGTTTGGAACTTCTGTTGGTATACTGGTAAAAAGCGAAAGACAATAAGCGTAGTGAAAGTGAATGAAATGTTTTTATAACCAAGAGCAAAAGGTTTATAACATTAAAGTGCTTTTTAAAAGTAGTTTATTAAACAGTAATGTTTTAACTAAGTGAAGTGATTTTTTTAAGTAAGAGATACAATGGATGAAGTTGAAAAGCTCGAACATTTATCTCTAGTTTCAAAAATATGTACTGAACTTGAAAACCATCTTGGTTTAAATGACAAGGATCTAGGTAAGAAATTTGTGAAAATTAATTTTATTTCATGTAGTGGGTGACGTAAATGTGGACATGTCTAAAATTAAATACGTTGTATACTTGAATGTTACTTGCTTGGAAGTATTGAATATCATCTTTCAAATTACAGTTTTTCACGTATTCTGAAATATTTATTAACATGACCTCTTTAATGTTTCTCATGACATCATATTACACAATGATCATAAAGCTAAATAGTGCTAAGTAGGCTGTAATATTTGAGTTGATTCATGAAAATAATCTGGAGCATTTTGAGGTTATGGCTCAACTGCACTTCTAATAGCATTTGATTTTTCAGTTATATTGTAAACTATAGCTCTTCTTCTGTATGTACAAACATTATTTAATATTTTAAACTTTTTCAAACAATTTTTATAACATTATTAGACAATTTTGAAATTTTTATTTAAATATGCAAATCACAATATTATGACACTGTTAGACAATATTGTGATGCTAACTGCCATTTTCTCCACAGAGTATATTACTTAGTCTATGATTTTTTCTATTGCTGTTTTGGGTTATCACTGATTGGATCAGCATTAGGGAGTGATAAATAAGTGTACACCCATTTTTAATAAACATTTGGTAATTTTAATATTATATATATATATATATTTGGATGAGGTACATTTTTTTGGTGGACACAATTCTACACTTACATCCTTATGCCACTGATGCACTAAACACTTGAAAACACGTTTCGTACTATTTCAAACATTTTGGAACCATTTTATAAACATTTCTTACGATTATTAAATATTTATAAATTATGCGAAATGTGTGCATCGGGTTCTGGAGACGCGGAAATGCTTTATGTAACATCCGCTAGGTGGCTCTCATATTGGAGTTACCATCATTTAAAAATAATTTTTAAAACCATATTTAGTGTTAGTGTACGTAAAACTAGTTTATAGTTTATTAAATAATACGCATGTAAATTATTTTGTTAGGTTAGGAAATGGGAAGTTGGTTTACGTCCATTTTTTTTAGCATTTGGGAATAAATAATATGCATGTAAATTGTTTTATTTGGTTAGGAAATGGCAAGGTTATGTCCATTTTTTTTTAGAAATATATTTACAAATGGTAAAAGTCGCATCAGAATGTTGTTTGGAAAATCATAGAACATCACAATGTAAAGTTCAGCTCTACAATTTACATAAAAAAACCCATGTTAATAGTTCTGGGGATTGTAGTGCAAATGACTACTTACTGTTATATAATTATGTATGTGGTTATGTTCCTTGCCTCTGGTCCCGAGGGTCATGGATTCGAACCCAGCCAGCGTTGATGGATTTTTTAGGATGAAAAATATAATATTTAATTTTAGGAAGTTATATTTTGAGGTTATTTTTCATTGTATTATTTTTAGTCTGAACATCTTACCTCAATATTAATATTGATTTGTTCTTGAACATGTTTCAAAACAATTTTGTTTTATCGTCAGCTTTTCCAGACTGGTTTTATTTATGTTGCATTATTGTTGCACAACGTCCACCACTCGAGATAGCGTGCTGCCTTGTCATGCAGCGGGCCCGGGTTCGATCCCCGGTCGGGCAGTTTTTCTGGGTGAGGTTTTTATCGGGGTTTTTCCTTACCTGTAAGACAAATGTCAGGAAAACTTTAAGGCCCAAACGGTCCCCGAAATCATATGGCCATCTTCATCATCCTTATCATCATCATCATCATCCTTCACTGGTGTGGAAAGCAATGGGAAGCTACCACACCTACATTTCCCTAGTAAAAGCTGCAAACCATAGCATGAAAATGCTATGATTGCAGTGAAAGACCTGTCCTCGGGCAGAATTACTGTGGATGTTGCACAACCTGGATGTTGATGTCAGCTCCACCCTGTGGTTGGCCAAAGAACCTCCAAACAAGGTCACGCTCCATCGGTATATCAAAATTCATAACTCTGTTTTTGTTCTTCTGAATATAAATTTTTTCCCAAATAATCAGCTCTTTTGTATTTTCTAACTGTTTTAATAATTTAGTGTCTGAATTTATATTATGTTTTTCAGATCAAACATGAGCAGCAACTGCAGATTTTTGTATTTCCCCATTTTTAATATTTCTTGTGTTCTTTGGTTCTAATTTTTAGGTGTCTTTTTTGTTTTTCCTATATATATCTTTTCACAACCCATGCATTCTAATATCTAATTTTTAGGTGTCTTTTTTGTTTTTCCTATATATATCTTTTCACAACCCATGCATTCTAATTTCTAATTTTTAGGTGTCTTTTTTGTTTTTCCTATATATATCTTTTCACAACCCATGCATTCAATTTGATATATTCATGACTTTTTATTTTTATCAGTTTTTTCATTTTTGTTGGTTTTTATTAGTTTATTTAAATTGTAGTTTTTTTTTGGTGCTAATTTAATATTAAACTTCTCAAATATCTTTTGAAATTTATTATGTACCCAAGGGTGATATGTGAATTTCCTACATTTTTTCATAGGTGGTTCTTCTTTTTCAAGAGTACTTCTGTTTAACATTTTTTGTTTTTTATACTTTTCTATCCTTTTATGTACCATTTTTTCATCAAACCCGTTTTCTCTTGCTATTTTGATTATGTGTTTTTTCTCATGTTTGAAATCTTCTTCGTTTAAGGGTAAGTTTACCAATCTATGAGTTAAACTATTAAAGGCTGCTAATTTATGTCCAATTGGATTGAACCCTGTTGATTTTATAAAATTTTCCGTATGAGTTTCTTTGCTATGAATCCCGAATTCAATTTTTCTTTATTCTTCGTTTCTGACAAATGTAAGATCCAAAAAAGGTATTTGTTTATTTTCTTCTATTTCTTTTGTAAATTTGATGTTTGTACTCTGTAAATTTTAAAGAAAAACATGTAGAAGATTCCCTAAAATTGTTAAATTTACAAAGTACAAACATCAAATTTACAAAAGAAATAGAAGAAAATAAACAAATACCTTTTTTTGGATCTTAAATTGGTCAGAAACGAAGAAAAAAGAAAAATTGAATTCGGGATTCATAGGAAAGAAACTCATAAGGAAAATTTTATAAAATCATCAGGGTTCAATCCAATTGGACATAAATTAGCAGCCTTTAATAGTTTAACTCATAGATTGGTAAACTTACCCTTAAACGAAGAAGATTTCAAACATGAGAAAAAACACATATTCAAAATAGCAAGAGAAAACGGGTTTGATGAAAAAATGGTACATAAAAGGATAGAAAAGTATAAAAAACAAAAAATGTTAAACAGAAGTACTCTTGAAAAAGAAGAACCACCTATGAAAAAATGTAGGAAATTCACATATCACCCTTGGGTACATAATACGTTTCAAAAATATTTGAGAAGTTTAATATTAAATTAGCACCAAAATAACTACAGTTTAAATAAACTAATAAAAACCAACAAAAATGAAAAAACTGATAAAAATAAAAGAGTCATGAATATATCAAATTGAATGCATGGGTTGTGAAAAGATATCATCATCATCATGAACAAATTTGTTTTAGGCCATGTGGCCTGTACGGTAAAACCTAGCGTAAATGGTCTTGATCTTTTCACCGATGTTTTGGTCTTCCTTGGCCCCTATTGAAAAGATATATATAGGAAAAACAAAAAGAAACAAAAAAATTAGAACCAAAGAACACATAAGAAATATTAAAAATGGGGAAATAGAAAAATCTGCAGTTGCTGCTCATGTTTGGTCTGAAAAACATAATATAAATTCAGACATTAAATTATTAAAACAGTTAGAAAATACAAAAGAGCTGACTATTGGGAAAAAATTTATGTTCAGAAGAACAAAAACAGAGTTATGAATTTTGATATACTGATGGAGCATGACCTTGTTTGGAGGTTCTTTGGCCAACCATAGGATGGAGCTGACATCGACATCCAGGTTGTGCAACATAAATAAAACCAGTCTGGAAAAGCTGACGATAAAACAGAATTGTTTTGAAACATGTTCAAGAACAAATCAACATTAATACATTAATATTGAGGTAAGATGTTCAGACTAAAAATAATATAATGAAAAATATAAAGTCCTCTGGGAGGGACTTTAAACCTTAGGACCCAAGTCTGAAGATTTTAAGACTTGTAAAAGAATTTTAAGTCTGCATAAAGAGGCCTCTAAGCAAAATTTACCGATCATCTTCATCTTACCGATACCTTAATTGCCTACAAGATGTCTCATTGGGTTGGTATGTTGACTGCATACAATTCATGACATCCTTAGGGAAATAAGCATAACTATAATAATAATCTAAGTCAATTTATTAATTAAGGGGGTGATGGGTGAAATTTTCGACATTTTCGGTCAAATTTAGCTTTTTTTGTTTTTTAATATTAAAAAATACTACATACCTTAAAGTATAAGTTGACAAAGTTTCAGTGCCCTATGGCGCTTGTAAGTCTCCCTAATGACTGTAGGAGAGCATGTATGCTACATTCTAATTTAACTGGATGCAAACTTTCAAATTGGCTTTTCCACACTTTTATTTTGATTGCATTTCAATACATTCAAATCAAAATAGCATTGACAAATTTAATGATAGAAGCACAAAATTTTCACTGCATGTCCCACACACAATAGCTAATAATTCTATGCATGGATTTTAAAACAATGTTGATAGTTTTTTAAATTAAAAATTTTAATTTGCAAATTTTTAAATGGATTTTCTTCAATAACTCAAAAACATTTAAGCCTTGAAGGATGAAACTTCAGTATAATATTACCTATTATGGCATGATATGTGTACAAAAAATCAAGTATGTAGCTTAAAAAATGCAGAAAATAGAAATTTCACCCATCCCCCCCTTAAGCATAACTAAATTAACATGGTGCAGTAACTCATAACAAAGAGAGGCTAAGACCCAATATTAAGCTGTTATGCTATTGTAGGTATCACTTACAACATTTTTGTATTTGTCCTCATATTCTGTTCTATAGTGTTCTGTCCTGGGGCAGGTCTCTCACTGCAATCATAGCATTGTCGTGCTATGCTTTGCAGCTTTATTAGGGAATTATAGGTGTGGTAGGTTTCCCTTGCTTTCCGCACTGTGGGATGATGACCAGATGATGTTTGGGGACTGTTTGGGCTTCAAAACTTCTTACAGGTGAGGTAAAACCTAAAAAAAAAACTACATCCAGGAAGCTTGTCTCGACTGGGAATCGAACCCAGGCCCGCTGTGTGACAAGGCAGCATGCTACCTCTAGACAACAGTGGTCAGCTTCTAATATTGATTATGAACTTTAATAAATGGCTAATTCAGTTTTATTTTTAATTTATAAGCTTTTGTTTTAATGTCACGGAATTGGGATAGTACTATAATGGATTTAGGCGCCATATCACATATTTAGGAAGTGAATTTGGTAAATAGTCTCATGGAAGGTTCATACTATGTTCCTGTATTCATATTTTGTCTCCATTATCTAAAATGTTACATTTGCATGAAAAAGTAAAATACTATCATGGAATTAGGCAACCTTACTCTACAACAAACAAGCAAAATTTAGTTGCAAAGCAGAATCTGTAATTGTAGTAATAATAATAATGCATTGTAGGGTGATTTTTTCTTATTCCAAAACTATTAACTTCTCTGTACATTCATTTAACTATTTTGTTAATTATTGCTATTATAATTAATTAATTAATATATTTTTTTAAATTTCTGTGTAATTTTATATAAACTAATTATTAAATTAACTTGTTTGCCAATGAAATTGTGCTTTAAGTAATTATATCTTCTTGTATCTTGTAAGCCCATGTTTCCCTTAGCAGAGATTTAGGCACTGCCCCCCTACAGGGAAGAATTTGAACCATACTAATTTAGTTACACTTGTTTTCGTATAGATGTCATTCGAGTGGTCCGTGGTCAGCGTTCTGCCTCATACTGACATCTAGGAAACCAAAGTAGTACTAGGATGGGAAAATTCGATAAATTTTACTTAGAGGCCTTTTCATTCAGGCTTAAGGATCTTTTACGAGCCTGAAAATCTTCAGACTCGGGACCCACGGCATAAAGTCCCTCCCGGAGGAATTGCTCCTTGGATTTTTTCATCCTAAAAAAATCCATCGACCCCAGCCGGGTTTGAACCCGCGACCCTCGGGACCAGAGGCAAGGAGCATAACCACTAGTCCACCGTGACCGATAGTAATTATATTCACCATTAAAGCAATAATTTTAATTTTGAATCATTTAAATCACATAAGATCTAAATTCAAAACTTTTGCTGTATTATTGAGTAACATAATTTTGAAGCATTTTCACTCTTTATAAAATTGGAGACAGGTTATGAAGTTACAAGATTCAATATTCTCCTTTTTTTGAATAGCTCTCATAGTTTAAGAGTAGTCTTTTTTGTCTTTCCTATAAAATTTTACTTTTTGGACATAATGCAGGTTTCAACGATACTTTTAAAATAATATAATCTAAAGAAAAAAATTGTGATATTTGGTATATATGAGGGGTATGTTAAAGTTTTTAGCAGAATTTCAGATTTTTTTTTTAATTTACAAAATAACTTTCAAAATACTTTCCATTGGCATTTATACATTTTTCCATCCTTTGAAACCATTTAGAAAAGTCTCAATTCAAGCTTTTTTTGGGAATGTCACTTAGATCATTGTTGTAAGCTTAATAGCCTCTTCATAGGATGAAAAATGCTGCCCACAAATTTTTTCCTTCGTCTTCAGGAACTGGAAGAAGTCACATTGGATCAGGTCAGGTGAATAGGGTAACACTCACACTTTTTTCTTGTCCAAAAAGTCCATTGTTCTGTCAGCTCTATGCGCTGAGGCATTGTCATGATGCAGAAGAAGGTGCCCACTCTTTGAATTTGGGTGCTGTGGCCTTCATATGGCGATAACTTTCGGCAGACATTCAGTCACATAACTCAACATTGACTGTGTGATGTGTGTCCAAGATAATAGCCTAGAGATGAAATGACCCATCTTGGTGAAGAAAGTGGCCACCATCTTCTTTCCAGAGCTCCTAATTGTTCAAACTTTTGTGCATGGTTCCTCACCTGGAAAGCTCCATACTGAAGATTGTCTTCTTGTTTCAGGATCATAATTGTATACCCATGTTTCGTCACCAGTGATGATATTGTAGCTATCATTGGACTATTCTTCATCAAATTTCTCAAACATAAAATGACACCAGTTACTCTTGTGTCTTTTTGGGCTTCTGTCAGGGAATGTGAGATCCAATGGGCACATATCTTGGTGAGGCCTAAATGGTTGTGAATGATGGTCTGCGCCACAATCAATCCAATATGTAGGATCTCTTTAATGAGACAAAATATGAGATGAAGGATCTTCTTCCATAATTTTCTTCACAGTGTCATGTTTTCTTGGGTCACTGCTGTTACTGGGCGACCAGGATGAGATTCATCTTCAAGAGACTCCCTACCACTTGAAAATTTACAAAACCAATTTCCAACAGTGGCTCTACAAGGGGCAGACTCACAAAAAAACACATACCAGAAAAGAATAGCATTTTTCTGCACTTAAATTGTCCACCGCTGTGGTCTTGAGATAGCATGCTGCCTTATCACACAGCGGGCCCGGGTTCGATCCCCAGTTGGGGCAGTTTTTCTGGGGGAGGTTTTTATTGGGGTTTTTCCTCACCTGTAAGACATGTCAAGAAAACTTTAAGGCCCAAACGGTCCCCTAAATCATATGGCTATCATCATCCTTATCATTATCATCATTATAATCATCCTTCACCAGTGTAGAAAGCAACAGGAGGCTACCACACCTACAATTCCCTAGTAAAGCTGCAAGCATAGCATGAAAATGCTGTGATTGCAGTGAAGGACCTGCCTTCAGGCAGAATTACTATGGATGGAAATTCTTTTTGTAGTCATGGATAATTGCCCGAAAATCGCAATGGGATAGATCTATATTACACTATGCCTGACTCAGCACTGCCTGCATCATTATTCAGATTTCACAATGTGGTGTGAAATCCTGTGGTGGGGAAACTGCCACATACATGCTCCAAGGTTGAAAAAAATCACTATTTCCAACAAAAATAATTTGATTATCATCAGATTTTCAGTTTAAGAGCTGCTAAAATCTTTTGGCATAGCCCTCATACATTTTTATTTGTATTTAAGTTATTAATTATGTGTTTTATTTTTTTATAGCTGAATTTATAATTGCACTGGCAGATAAGAATGACACGTTAGAAACCTTTAAGAAAGTTCTCATTGAAAATGGAGCAGAATTTTCTGTAAGTAAATTTATTTGTATGGGATTGTTCGGTATTAACTAATTTTATGGCATATGAACCCATAGGTTTAATGCTGCTTACATTAAGTTCCTTCACTGGTGCCTATCAAGTTCCATAAAATCCATCCATATATTATTCTTCCACCTGCGTCTAAGCCTTCCTAATGTTCTTCTTTCCAAGGTTTTTTCCTATTAACATTTTGAAAGCATTTCTACTATTTCCCATTCGAGCTATATGACCTGTCCACCTCAATATCTCCTAGACTTAATAACTCTGACAATAATAAGTTTGCTCTGTTTAATTCTCACCTCATATCATTGTTTCTGTTAGACATATGTTTCAAGGAATATTAGCCTTATCTTCAGTAGACTGAGCCTGAACTATTGAAGATGAGGCTAACATGCCTTGACACATATGTCTAACAGAAACAACGATATGAGGTAAGAATTAAACAACCAAACTCATTATTAAATAAGACCTCTTAAATATTGAGTGGAGAACATATTTTTAATAACTCACCTCATACAATTTCAAATTTATTTGATTTAAAACCATTGGTTTCGAATGAATTTTTCGTTCATCTTCAGTTTATTTTCATGACTCCAACAAGATGAATAAAAAATTAATTCGAAACCAATGGTTTAAAATCAAATAAATTTGAAATTGTATGAGGTGAGTTATTAAAAATACGTTCTCCACTCAATATTAATGATATAACCTCATAATGTTTACTTCCCAACATTAATTTTAATACAAAACCTCATAATATTAAATTAATGTAGGGAAGTAAACATTATGAGGTATAATCATTAAAATTCATCGGAGAACCTCATAATGTTACTTCCTATTGTATTATCAAACCCTGACAATATTAGGACAGTAATATAAATTATAGAGTTCCTGATTCAATTCCCCATCGAAACAATGATGGATTCTTTCCAATTTTAATTCCTCCTTATTTCATATTAAAAGAATGAGCGTATGATGTGTAAAGAGAGAAGTGTAGGTTGAGTGTATGTTTAACTGGAAAAATACATTAATATGATGTATTTTCTATTTATGGCAGACCACTTTACATAGATGATATATAATTGTATACAGAGAAGAATGTAGAAAGAAGTATACATTTAAGGTTAAAATTCATCGGAGAACATTTTGTTTAAACAACTCACCTCATAGGATTCATGCTTCTATGATACCGCGGTTTCAAACACAGTCGTGTTCATCCTCAGCCATAACTCCGACTGAGGATGAACACGACTGTGTTTGAAATCGCGGTATCATGGAAGCATGAATGCTATGAGGTGAGTTGTTTAAACAAAATGTTCTCCGATGAATTTTAATGATTATACCTCATAATGTTTACTTCCAACATTAATTTAATATATATATTTAAGGGTTTGTGTGTAGCAGTCTATGTTGCATGAGGATTGATGATGATGACAAGAAAGGTGAAAGTGAAATCTAGTGGCAGCTTATATAAAATAAAAAAGGTCAATATACTTGATTTTCTCAACTTGGAGTCGCTACTTACTGTAACTACCCAAATTCCTCACAATGTTGGGTGGCACCAATCCCATACTGGCTGAAATTTCATGAGATAATTTCTTCCCCCATGGAGACTCAAACCAGCACAAATCCCTTACTCTGTGTCAAGGCATCTTGCCTTAACGATTTGGCTACAGCGTAGGACAGCTTATACCCTATTTCTATCCTAAAGCACCAAGGGAACTGCGAGGCTTAACATCCCCATCTGACAGACAAATCACTATTAACAATACTACATCCCTTCTTAACATATAAGGGTGAAGATTTGTACAGCTGAGGTTTGATCTGTGCTGGGATACTTACCGTATTTGCTCGCGTAATTTGCGCACTTTTTAATATACTTTGGCCACTGAAAATTGGGGAGCGTAAAATATGTGGATTTTTAAAATCAGAGGTCCTGTTCTGAGTTATCTCAATTATGGTAGGTAAGTATAATAATTAAGAATACAGTAATTTTGTCATCTCTTATAATTTTATAGCATAACACTGTACTTAATCTTGAATTATACAAATAATAATCATGCAATAATATCACTTATTTTAGGAATTCTCACTATGAGGTATATTCATTAAGGTAGAATATACCTCATAGTGAGAATTCCTAAAATAAGTAATTATAAGACATATCAAGTCTAAATAGGAAACACGAAAATCCAATATGGCGGACATAACCTCAAATTCAAAATATAACGAACATTTATTTGGCCTCAAAAAAGATATTAAAAAATTCTAGAACAATATGAGGTGAGTGATAAACATATTCTACCTTAATGCAATAATATATCTATAAACAATGATAAAATTATTATACAAATGAAGCAATTCAAATACCGTAATAATTATTTAGTGCGTCTTTATGTTTCCTCCAATAACGACGTTGGATTCGAGAACTCTGAATTCTCTTTCTGCTGCACGATTGCTGAAATCTTCCATGAAACTTATCACTTTCAATTTATATGATGCTGTGTAATTGTTTTTTTTTTTCCACATCTTGAAATACCGTATAAATGCAAGTGCACATTAGAAGTGTTGAAAGTCAACTGAAATACTGATATTTACTTTTTTAAAACTTGTCTCTACCAAGGGCAAGCATTGTTAAAGTAGCGGGACTTTGGGTTTCTTTGTGAAGCAAGTAGTTCAGTTGCTGGTAAATGACCTATGTTGGAATGTAAGAATTGGCAATGAAATTCAGGGAAGGAAAATCCTTACTACACTGAAAAGTAAAGGTACCTAAAATGTGCGTGCAAAATACATGGAGCAAAAAAAAAAGTTAAAAATAATCCCTTAAAAATTAAGGTGCACAATATATGCAGGGGTGCAAATTACACGAGCAAATACGATATCTTTTTTAGTTTCTCTATACCAATTTATACTTCCATTACATATCTGGTTTCACTTTCCGTAAAATTATCTCAATGTACATTTAGTTATATATTAAAGTATCATTTCCAACTTTTAGATTGCTGTTTGTATCTGTGCCAGTTGTATTATCATCTTTCTTTATTATAAATGCCCTAGATTTGTACATTTTCTGGAATTCATTAATACTCTTATGCATCAAATGGTAAAGAGAAAAATTTATGCCTGAACCGGGAATCGAACCCCGAACCTTCAGCTTTCCGTGCTGATGCTCTTAACCATTGAGCTTATCCAGGCTTCCTTCCCATCCAAGCAAATATACTTATTTCAATCATAGTAACAGCTTTAGTTTCTTAATATTAATTTAACTCTTATGCATGACTTGAATGTTTTTCTTTTTCTTGTTATCTTCATGTTAGTTTATTTTAGCTTTCAGGAAATCATATTTCTTGCTTTTAAATTTTCAATATTCATAAAATGTTTACTTTTTAACCAATACAAAATTTGGTTGCTTCTTCTTATTTCCTAATGCAAGGAATTACTGATTAAACTGCAACATGTTTCTCTTTCATTCTAAATAACCTAATGTTTATTTTGGTAATGTTCCCTATCCAAGCATCAACACTAGAATTTTCTAAACTATCCAAAAATATAAATCTATTTAAGATATCAAACTTATATTTTTCTCTACACCCTAACCACACAACTCTCTGTTGTACTGGCATTTGTTAGTAATCAAAATTACTTCATTTAGTCTTGGCTGTCTGGAGAAGTCTCTGGATTGATTAATTTATGCATGTATGTATGTATGTATTTATTACTACTAATACCCAGTATGTGCTGCTATACCTAAATAAATTAAATGTGTTTTTATGTTTAGTTGAATAAGTAAATAATAATAATTATAAATTTATATTGTAATTATTTTTAGGTATCCCTTATCCCGATCTTCTTGGCATCAATGAGCTGAAAGACAAAAATGGTTATTATGAGTTATCTGTAAAAGATACTCATATGCTGTAATGAACTTTTTTGTAGTTTTTTTTAGATATTCAATTCTGTGTACACTAATTTGGAGTATTTTTTTATGGTTTAGGCAGCATAAGCTATTTAAGCATCCAAAAAGTGACTTTTTTAATGCACCGATGCTCTTTTTTTTTTTAGCTGTGGCCCTATAATATGTAGAATAATATGACCCAGAAAAATTCTCTAAATGATAGAAAAAGACCCCATTCAAATTGGTCAAGCAGTTTTTGAGTCCATAAGGACAAACAGATTCACACTCATTTTCATATATAAAGATTGTACCAATATGTGCTCCATTGTCTTTTAAAAGATCAGATGAAAATATTTAATTTTAGGAATGATATTTTGAGGTTATTTTAATTATATTATTTTCAGTCTGATCATCTTACCTCAATATTAATGTTGATTTGTTCTTGGACATGTTTCAAAACAATTCTGTTTTATCGTCAGCTTGTTCAGACTGGTTTGATTTATGTTGCATTATGTTGTACACCCTGGATGTCTATGTCAGCTCCATCTTGTGGTTGGCCAAAGAACCTCCAAACAGAGTTATGAATTTTGAAATATGACCTTGTTTGGAGGTTCTTTGGCCAACCACAAGATAGAGCTGACATCGACATCCAGGGCGTGCAACATAATGCAACATAAATCAAACCAGTCTGGACAAGCTGATGATAAAACAGAATTGTTTTGAAACATGTCCAAGAACAAATCAACGTTAATATTGAGGTAAAATGATCAGACTGAAAATAATATAATCAGATGAAAAAGTTAATTAATAAAGAATTATATTTATTGAAGTGCTTTAAAGAGTTGATAAACAAAAAAAGTTGATGGTTGTATCACCCCTGAGAGACACCTTTTATCTGACATTTAAGTTGTACCTACCTGACAAGGTCAAACCTGCCAATACCTAGGTAAACTACAATATCAATAGTGGAATGCAGGCTTTCACGGCCGGTAATCATGGTAGTAAAAGATTCTGGGCTATGTGGCCGTGGTCTATAACTGGCATTTCTTCCAGACGTTTCTCCCTCAACTGCGGAGGGCATCTTCAGTGGCGAGCGCTAGAAGCTGTTGTTTCCCTGTCGTAGACTCGACTGCGAATTCACTGAAGATGCCCTCCGCAGTTGAGGGAGAAACGTCTGGAAGAAATGCCAGTTATAGACCACGGCCACATAGCCCGGAATCTTTTACTACTACAATATCAATAGTTTTCTACTTCTAAGTGGAACCAGTCTGTACCTCTTTCTATAATGAGGATATGAATTGAGATCATATCTGTCCATAATTTGTTCTGTTTTAAATCTTCCTCCTAAATTTGGAGGTTAAGACAGCTGATGATATTACCAATTGGTAACATTAAATACCAAACCAACCAATTAGAAAGAAGTTTAAGAACTGCTTAATAAATCAAATTATTTTTGCTTTTGTTTTAGGATTCATTTATTGCTAATTTGCTACGTATTATTCATCACATGAAACCTAAAAAAAATAAGGAAGTATTGTCTCAACCACAAAGTGAAAAAGACAGATTAGCAGAGAGGTTTCCTGGTCTTGCTATACCAAATGATGCAACTTGCCAAGTACAAGATGAAAAATCAGGAGAGAGAAAGAGAAAGAAAAAGAAAGACAAAGAAAAGAAGAAAAAGAAAATGACTGCTGAAGATGATATCGTAAATGATGCAATGGCTGAATTAGAAGCATTAGCTCCATCAAATATAAGGTATTAAAATGTTGAACTATTACAGGAAATATCACTATGAAGTTTAATTTAAAATTTAAAATAAAATTCTTTCTACCTCACCTCATATCCTGTCTTCTAATTAGACTGGTTTCGTAACCTTAGTGGTTACATCTTTGGTAGTTACACAACCAATGTTCTGTCGTCTAGGAGAACTGCTTCTTACTCCAGAGTAAGACAGAATATCCGGTTGTGTAACTAATTTCAATAATTTAATTTTAACTTTACAGAGGTCTTTATAATATGTTTTGTACACTCTCATTTTTATATTCAGTTTCCCAAATAATTGAAAATTCAAACTATAACTTGTCTAATTTTAATTATATTATTTTTGGTCTAGACATCTTACCTCAATATTAATGTTGATTTGTTCTTGAACATGTTTCAAAACAATTCTGTTTTATCTTCAGCTTTCCCAGACTGGTTTTATTTATAACATTTATGGGAAAGCTGAAGATAAAACAGAATTGTTTTGAAACATGTTCAAGAACAAATCAACATTAATATTGAGGTAAGATGTCTAGACCAAAAATACTATAATTAAAATAACCTCAAAATATAACTTCCTAAAATTAAATATTGTCTAATTTTGTTTAGTTGTTTCTTGACTCACCTCATACTTCTTAACTCCCTTGCATATCTAGATTTCGCCACTGTTTTGTGACATTCTCAATGCTTTTCACGTTCACAACTGACGTCCAATGGTCTCCTCTCCTGCAGACTGACCTCCATGCCATCTGATGGCTGACCGATGAACTTCCATCAGATGGCACAGAGGTCAGTCTGCAGGAGAGGAGACCATTGGATGTCAGTTGTGAACATGAACAGCATTGAGAATGTCACAGAACAGTGACGAAATCTAGATATGCAAGGGAGTTAAGAAGTATGAGGTGAGTCAAGAAACAACTAAACAAAATCAAAATAAACCTCATAGTGTTATTTCCTACCTACATAACTTTATAACTTGTCTAATTTGTTCAGATTATTGATATTTGATTCTATATTTGTCTAATTAATTTTTTCAGTTTGAAAATAAAGCGGGATTCAGGTTCTTCAAGTGACAGTGAGTTTGAAGATGAGTTGCCTCCAGGTGCAGAGCGACCATTGAAGAAAAGTCCAAAGAGAGGGATAAAACGAAGCCAAACTGAAGACAAAGAATGTGAAGTGGAAGTGAAAAGAGAGAAGAGAAGCAGTAGTCAGGAGAGACAACAGAAACGAAGTAAAAGCAGGGACAGAACTAGAAGGAGTAGAAGTAAAGGTCGGGAAAAACGGAGGAGAAGTGAGAGTAGGGATAGGAGAAGCCGAAGTAGGAATAGAGATAGGAGAAGTCAGAGTAGGGATAGACTCAGAGGTAGGAGAAGCAGGAGTAAAGACAGGGGCAGACGGAGAAGTCGAGACAGAGGTAGACGAGACAACAGGAGAAACAGAAGTGGCAGCAGGGATAAACACAACCGACAGAGAGATCATAGCGATGACAGGAAGAGGAGACGATCCAGAAGTAGAGAAAAAAAGATTGTAGACACTGTAGCAGAACAGTTAGCTGCTACTGAACCGGAAATTGGGAAGGTATGTTATTTTTTAATAAAACTTTTATGATGGGAATTAACATATGAAGTAATTAATAATTTATGTAGGTGAATCATAAATAACTCTTTACATCTCACCTCATAAAACTCTGTAATTTTCACAGGACTAGTTTTAAAAGCTTCTATCCTCAGCCAAATATCCAACTACTGAGCTTTGAAGTTCCTGGCGAGCTAGATTCAATATCTAATATCAAAGTTCATTAAATCATCACCAGATGGGAGTTTAAAAGTTGTTGATAACAGCGGAAGTTCAACAGTCGGAGATTTGGCTGAGGATAGAAGCAATGACTTTTGAAACTGGTCTTGTGAAAATCATAGAGTTTGATGAGGTCTTCTATATTAAGTTTTGTATTAATAAATAAGCCTGTTGCATCTTACCTGTATAGACTCACCTTATTTATTAAGCAGGAGCTCATAATGTTACATCCTATTGTAATTTTTTGCTTCATATTGTTATCAGTTAAAGGATCTGTAAATAGACATGAAATATTTAAATTAATATTGGGAAGTAAACATTATGAGGTTATAAGTGAGTGGAGAACATATTTTTAATGACTCACCTCATAATTTTAAATTTATTTGATACCGACGGTTTCAGACAATATCTTGTCCCTCTTCATGGAAGCCATGACTGAAGAGGGACAAGATATTGTCTGAAACTGTTGGTATCAAAGAAATTTGAAATGATATGAGGTGAGTCGTTAAAAGTATGTTCTCCACTCACTATTAAAGACATGAAATAATACAAACTTTTATAAGCTTACAAGATCTCAAATCAAAAGTACCAAATTTTGTTGACAAATTTATTTGTTAAGGATCCTATGTATCAAAAATTATCTGTGAGTTCTATATACAGGTACTGAGATGAAGACCATATTTTGCACAGCTCTTGGACAACCATGAATGCTGTCTGTTTTTATCTCCCGGACTCATTCCTTATATAGCAAGGGTGCCCAAGCATAATGTTTAAATTTCAAGAAATTGGGTCTCAATTTTGGTTACTTATAGTAAAACTTGCAACTAATTTCATGTCTCTTGGCTTAAAACATAATGGAGATGCTGTCTTAAAAATTTCAAAGTAGTTTTCAGTTTATTGATGGTTACCTTATGTTCCTGAATTATTGTTTTATAAATTAATTGCACTGTCTGTTTCAGATTTATTCAGGTAAAGTGGCAAATATTGTACCATTTGGCTGCTTTGTGCAGTTGGAAGGTCTTCGTAGACGATGGGAGGGTTTGGTACATATTTCACAGCTGAGACGTGAAGGTCGTGTTACAAATGTTTCTGATGTGGTTGCAAGAGGTCATAAAGTAAAGGTAAGAAACATTTTTTATTAAAAATTATAAAAATATTTATTAAATTAAATTAAATATTTTGGAATATATATATAGATTAATTAATTTTGAAGTTACCGGTGAGCAAGATTTTACCTTAAATTCATCCAACCCATACCAGATGGCAGATGGAATATTGGTGTAGACACCTCAATTTCAAAATTTATTATTTTGTTATTAATAACTAAAAGAAACCTCATAGTGTTATTTCCTACATATATTAAATTATTATTTTGTCTTTATATTTTTGGTGTAAAATCTGATTCATTTATTGATTGTTAAATAAAATCTCATAGTGTTACTTAAAAATATCAATCTAAACACTAACCTATTTGTATACCAGTATTATTTATGTGAATATTTGCTAAGGTTGATAAAAACATGCTTTTAAGATGAGAAACTCTACTACATGATGTCACAAAGATAAATCACATGTTAATTAGTTGAAAAATTTTGCATTACTTATTCTAAGTAATAGGCCAGCTATTTATATAATCATCATAAATGGCACAGCCCTTTGTGGGTCTAAGCCTTCTTAAGAAGCTCATGTCAAACCTTTCTGTCTTTCACTTGCTTCTTCCAGTTTTTATTCCCAGAGTCTTGATATCTTTAATTATGCCATCCTCCCATTTTCACTTAGACCCTCCCACTTTCCTAGTTACCAAAGATAGTGCACCATCAAATTTTTTGGTATTTCTGGTATCATTCATATTTATATAATCATTGTTGTTTAATTTTTTATAGGTAAAAGTGCTGTCATTTACTGGGCAGAAAGTTTCACTTTCAATGAAGGATGTTGATCAAGATACAGGTGAAGATCTGAATCCTACAAGTAATAACTTATTTCTAGGAAAAGACAGGTTTGTGCACTGTTATTTCATTAATCCAAATACATTCTTTCAATATAACTTTAATTTTTGCATGTTCCTATACAGAAAATGTGTTGCCACAGTGAAAAAACATTACCAATATATGAAATTTTGGTTTACTTTAAGATAAATTAAAATGTTTCATACCTCTCCTCATAACCAGTCTTCTAAGTATATCGTGATTTCAAAGCCTTGGCAGCTTCATCCTCAGTACTATCTTGACAACTGATGTTATGTCGATCGGAAGAACTACTTCTGATGAACATAACATCAGTCAATTAAGTTATGTAGATAGGAAATAACACTATGAGGTTTTTTAATATTGTTTATTTTTTCTTTCTTTCACTCACCACATACTTCATAACTCCTCGCAAACCCAGGGTTTCGTCACATCATTTGTGACGTTCTCAATGCTGTGTCATGTTCACAACTGATGTCCAACGGCCTTCTATCCTGCAGACTGACCATCAGATGGCACGGAGGTCAGTCTGCAGGATAGAAGGCCGTTGGACGTCAGTGTGAATATGACACAGCATTGAGAATGTCACAAATGATGTGATGAAACCCTGGGTTTGCGAGGAGTTATGAAGTATGAGGTGAGTGAAAGAAAGAAAAAATAAACAATAACATCAGTCGTCAAGATAGTACTGAAGATGAAGCTGTCAAGGCTTTGAAATCACGATATACTTAGAAGACTGGTATGAGGAGAGGTGTGAAACATTTAAATTTATCGTAAATTAAACCTCATAGTGATTTATTCCTATAAAAGTTCATTACTTTAAGATAATGAATATATATGTAGAAATTAATAATTCAAATGAATGTGAAATTATCCACTTACAATCTTATCTTCATAATATATCGCTACCATATTTTCTCAAATACTGTGAATCCTCAAATAAATTATGCTTTGTAAAAAATTAAAATATAAAAATGTAACATTTGTTATTCAATCTTCATACAAATAAAAATATTACATTAATATTGATTACCAAATGAGGGTGGCACTGGTGCTGGTGCAGTATGCCCACTTTTTACACGCTTTATATTAGCTTGACCTGTATCTATCTATCTATGTAACTGAATTTTTCAACACTTTTTCACCCACTTAAAATAATTGGATCGACTTGAAATTTTGTATACTTGTAAAGGACCCGTGACAATACAATAATTTCATATTTATTTTCTAAAATCCTGGCCAGAATCATCAGAAAACCAAAAAAAGTGTCTTTGTATTTATGTAACGGAATCTTTGAACACGATTTTCACCCACTTAGAGACATTGGATCGACTTGAAACTTTGTATACTTGTAAAGAACCCATGACAATACAATAATTTCATATTCATTTTCTAAAATCCTGGCCAGAATCATCAGAAAATCAAAAAAAGTGTCTTTGTATTTATGTAACGGAATCTTTGAACACAATTTTAACCCACTTAGTGACATTGGATCGACTTGAAACTTTGTATACTTGTAAAGGACCCGTGATACTACAATAATTTCATATTTTATTTCTAAATTCCTGGCCAGAATCATCAAAAAATCAAAAAAATTAAAACTGGTATAATAGGTTACGGACTTGTCGACTTTTTAGTCAATCGTTGTAAGAGCTCAGTTGGTAGAGCGGTGAACTGGTCGTATACAATTTCAGTAATCCATAGGTCGCTGGTTCGAATCCGGGTGGGGAGGATTTTTTTTAGAAGAGTAATACTTTTAGCTCATACTACAATAGTATGGAATTTAAAGATATTTACATTCTTATATTCTATAAAATATTAAAACTAAAAAATAAAAAATAAATAATAGTTTTAAAAAACTAAAACAGCATGCTTTATTAGAAAACCAAACTCAAAAATGAAAAATAATTTTAATTTCCAACACGCTTGGGATAAATTTAAAGTGGTTAACAAAAAAATCATCTCCAACACATATAGAATAAAACTAGAATTATCAACAAAAATAAAATAATTTTACCATCAAAAGCGTGGGGTGCTTTTTATGATTTTTACATGTTCTTCTTTGAGACTTTACTTTTACCAATATCTGCTTATTATCAAATATATTAATTGATATAGAGCATGTGTTGGAGTTGATTTTTTTGTTGACCACTTTAAATTTATCCCAAGCGTGTTGGAAATTAAAATTATTTTTCATTTTTGAGTTCGGTTTTCTAATAAAGCGTGCTGTTTTAGTTTTTTAAAACTATTATTTATTTCCTTTTATTGTAAATTAAACACAAATTCAACAACTTTGATGGCGAAATTCTAGCAATTTTCTTAAGTTTACAAAATCTTTTATATCACATCCAAGAATTTACAAACGTTATAATTCTGTGTGACTCCAAAGCAGCCATTCTTGTTATAACACGAGACACAACACCCAAAAGCATCAAAATTATCAAATGTCACAAGATGATAAAAACAGTTATCCCGTCTACATAAAAAAAGTTGTACTTCAGTGGATTCCGGCCCATTATGGAGTGACAGGCAATGAGATAGCTGATTTTCTAGCCAAGAAGGGTAGCAAAATTGTTTCGAACCCAACTTCTACTCCACTTTCCTTTCACTCTATCAAAAGAATTATCTCAAATAAATATTTCAATAAACTTGGAGAAGGATACACCACCAAAACATCTGGAAAGGAGTGGGAAAATCTACAAGCTTATGACATTACTACATTACTAAGAAAATCTGTAGTAGCAATATTCAGACTGCTAACAGGACATGACAGCCTGAATAAACACCTACACAGATACACAGACTTGGCATAACAGATTCACCTAAATGCCCTTTTTGAAATTTAAATGAAGATATGGAAAGAAACCATCTCCTCTGTTGTCCAGCTTTTGTAGAAGAGACCAGCCTTTCTGCTAAATATTGGAGTGCAAGAGAGCGAATGATTTCATTATCAAGTGCTCGACATTAGATACCAACCAACCAACCATATTGATTGCTTGTATCTTCTGCATCTTTAACAATTAACCTTTTTTTATATAGGAATTATCACTGTGAGGTTCAATTCAATATTAAATTAAAAGATTCTTACCTCTCCTCACATTATTCTGTTAAGTAGATCGCGATTTCAGGCCTATAGCAGGCCCATCTTCAGTACACTGTTGTTGACCGGTGTTTGTCGCTCGGAAGAACCACTTCTTCTTCCCTCTGTTGGTGGACCGATGAACCTCTTGATAAGGTCAAAATTTGCGGGAACTTCGAAGTTCATAAGTCAACACCGGTCAACAACAGTGTACTGAAGATGGGCCTGCTATAGGCCTGAAATCGCGATCTACTTAACAGAATAATGTGAGGAGAGGTAAGAATCTTTTAATTTAATATCTTTAACAATATTGATTATTCATTGTGAAATAACTTAACATTAAATTATTTTTAGTCTTACCTCAATATTAATGTTGATTTGTTCTTGAACATGTTTTGATTATATCATAATTGTCATCAGCATCTTGCCCAGACTATTAGTTGCCTAGAGTGCAAAAGGTCCTGGGTTCAAGCCCGAGTCTGAGCATATAATTTTTCTCTTCAAATATGATCAATGTATGTTCTCGGAGTAAAGGTGGGTGTCACCAAGAAGTGACTCATATGTTGTGCCGATTATCTAGAAAGGTAGGAACCTTAACCTCCTACGACTCCAATGTGCTCCTAATTCCTGTAGTAGAACAACTCTACCTTAAATAAAAATGTACTCAAACCTCATAGGCATATGAAGTAGCATTCAAATAATCTGCACACGCTGATTTTTGAAGATATTTTGAAAAAAAAAATTACCCAGTAAAATTTGAGTAAATATGGTAGATCTTTAAATTATAATTTATTATATATAATATATTAATTTATTATTTAACATAAAATTGATAGGAAATGGCGTAAACTAGTTGAGAAGGCCAAGACATTCCACTGGAAGTCGTAGAGCCTGACAAAGAGAAGAAATTATAGGAATTCACTATTGATTTGATTCCTAACACTCCACCTCATATTAGCTTCCTTTCTTGGACCGGTTTCGAAAGAATCGGCTAACAACAGATTGTTGTTTATAGTTAAATATGGGAAATAACATTATGAGGTTCTTAATTCAATGAATGAATGAGTCATTTCTTATCTTACCTCATAGTTTATGTATTCTTAAACACGGGAACTGCAGTTTTCAAGAGGAACATCCCTCCCATTTTCATAATGTCGGTTGAAAATGTGAAGGATGTTCCTCTTGAAAACTGCAGTTCTTGTGTTTAAGAAAACAAACTATGAGGTAAGATAAGAAATGACTCATTCATTCATTGAGATTGTTGTTTATTGGGAACTCAACGCCATAGAGAAAGGATGTATAGAGCTGCCAATTGATGTCTCATTAGTTGGTTGTTGGCTGAGGATGTAGGTGATACCTTTGAAACCGGTCCAAGAAAGAGAGATAATATGAAATGAGGTGTAAGGAACAGGTTCAATTTTTTTGATATAATTTATTAACCTACAACCAATTGTATTAATGTAGATACGAGAAAATTTATTTCTAAAGAAATACAATTTTTATGTATTCATAAAGCACTGTTATACAATTATTTCAATAGAACTCCCACAAATTACATTTTATATCAAACATTGTTCAGCTCAATTTCACTTGTATGTATACTAGAACATCATATTTAGTGAGATGAGAATAATTTTTATCAATTTATTTTCAGAGATGAGGAACAAGCTCATCGCAATCCTGATCGACCAACCTCTTTGCTAGAGTTACAAGGTTCTCTTGCAGAAGAAGATGAAACTCATAGTCGCAAACGTGTTCATAGAATATCTTCTCCTGAAAAATGGGAAATCAAACAGGTAAGATATTCACATTTGTATTGTAAAGATCATAGCTACTTTCAATTATATATATATATATATATATATATGTCTACCACTGTGTTCTTGAGGTAGCGTGCGACCAGGTTTGATTCCCGGTTGGGACAGGCTCCTGGGTGAGGTATTTTTGGGGTTTTTCCTCACCAGTAAGGCAAATGTCAGGAAGCTTAGGGCCCAACGGTCTCCGAAAATCATCCGGCCATCATCGTCATTATCATCATCATCCTTCACCAGTGTGGAAAGCAACGGGAAGCTACCACACCTATAATTCCCTAGTAAAGCTGCAAAGCATAGCATGAAAGTGCTATGATTGCAGTGAATACCTGCCCTTGGGCAGAATTACTTTGGAATGGAATATATATATTATATATATATATATATATATATATATATATATATAAACATTTCTGATATTCTCTCCTGGCATGCCATAACTGAGATTGGGGTGCCTGGAAGGCAGGGTTACTCTGCCCTGATGATATGATGGATGATGATGATGGTGGTGGTGCACCAGGAGAGTCCCTATTGCTAAACTTAATCTAAGACAAATATGGATTTGATACTGCAAATCAGATTAAAATATGTACAAATATATATAAAGGTAATCCAGAATGCCTACAGCAAAAAAAATGTGATTGTGAGCAAAGTTAAAATTTCATAGATAGCCCAGGCTGAAGAAGGAAGTTCTACATATTAAGATACATACATATTATATCAGCTCTTTAAGGAAAAGTCCTGCGCCATAGCGCAGAGTTAAGGGACGTGCTAGTTCAGGGTCTCCATGGGGGAAGAAATTTTCTTATGAAATTTTGGCCAGTATGGGACCAATGCCCACCCAGCATTGTGAGGATTTTGAGTAGCTACGAGTATAATAAGTAGTGGCTTTAGGTTGAGAAAAGCAGCTATAATGGCTTGAGGACCCAACATACTGACCAAATGTCACTCCTACACTGGTTGAATGATCTCCTACATTTGTGATTAACACATGTGAATGTGAGGCCAGCAGGTTGATGGTAGGCGAAGGGCCTTCTAGGCCTCTCATGCTGTGGAGTTTCTTTAAGGAAAAATTAATCTAATTAAGATCTTGTAATTAATAGAATTTTTAATGACTCACCTCATATTTGTAGATTTCTTGAAGATCAGTTTTTCGTATCATTATCAATTTCTTCTAACTGTTGAATCGGATGTTGATTATCGTGTAGGTTGATTCCTGTTCCTTATGTTGGCTGACCAATGAACTTTCAAATCAAATCTCTTTCCCTGAGAATTTAAAAATTCATGATTTTCTTTTTATTTTTGTGGATGTGAATTTTTTCCCAAATTGTAAGTTTTCCTTAGGTTTATCTAACTGTTTCAGTAATTTGGCCTTTTTTTCGATTCTGTGTTTTTCTGACCATGCATGTGGAGATATTGTAGATTTTTCTATTTCCCCATTTTTAACATATCAATGGTGTTCTTTCAATCTTGTATAGAAGTTCCTTTTTATTTTTCCTATGTATATTTTTTCACAATCTTTGCAATCAGTTTGATAAATCGCTGATTTGTTAAATTGATATTGAGAAGCTAAAGCTATTACTATGATAGAAATAAGTAAATCAATGAACACAATTAAATTATTGTAAATCAATGGTAAAGAGAAAATTGTTTGCCTGAACCGGGAATCGAACCCCGAACAGAGTAAGGTAAAGGAAGGATTTCTGCTTGGATGGGAATGAAGCCTGGATTAGCTCAGTGGTCTGAGCATTAGCACGGAAAGCTAAAGGTTCGGGGTTCGATTCCCGGTTCAGGCAAAAATTTTTCTCTTTACCATTGATTTCCTTGATTTGTTGCCTTTATTTTTTCATTTTGGTTGGTTTTAATTAATATATTCAGGCTATAATAATTTTTCATTGCTAATTTAATGTTAAATTTGCTGAATTTTATTTTAAACTTATTGTATGCCAAAGGATGATATGTAAATTTCTTGAATTTTTTTACTAATTTCTTTCTCTGTCTGAAGAGTACTTTCATTTATCAATTTTTGTTCCTTGAATCTATTAATTTTTTTATTAATCATCTTTTCTTCAAAACCATTCTCTTTTGCTATCTTTAATGTGTGTGTGTGTTTTTTTTTCTGTATTAAAATTTTCTCTGCTCATGGGGATGTTCACAATAAAATCTTGTACTTTGGATTAGCAATAAGAACATATTAAGTTAGAGTTTAGTTTTTCTGCTAGCTCTTTTTTCCTCTATAGAGCCGAGTTTTTAATATGAGTCTTCAATAGTCAACATTCTCTTTCCATTTTTTCAATATCCTTTGTGATTTGTGTCATCCATTTGCCTCTACATCTTTTTTCTGAAATATTATGTATCTTGCAATTAGAAATTGTACAAATAGTTTTAAAAATATTTTTATTTACTATAGATGCTGTCTGCTGCATGTATTGACAAGTCAGAGTTGCCAGATTTTGATGATGAAACTGGATTGCTTCCAAAAGAAGAGGATGAAGAAGAAGATATTGAGATTGAAATGGTGGAAGATGAACCTCCTTTTCTACAAGGACATGGACGAATGTTACATGACTTGAGTCCTGTCAGGATAGTAAAGAATCCTGATGGTTCTTTAGCACAGGTAAATGATTTTCTTTACATAAAAAAATATAATAGAGCAGAATTTAAATTTTATAAACATTCAAAGTTAAAATTGGGAAACACATTATGAGGTTCTTAATTAATAAATTAATGAGTCATTTTAACATCTTACCTCATATGAAAAACATGAAATATGAGGTAAGATGTTAAAATGACTCATTAATTTATTTATAAACATTACTTATTCAAAAAATCTCAAATATCTAAATTCAGTGCTTTCTGTTTGAATACGGATTTTAAATTTTAATTCAACTATATTTTTTAAAGTAAGTACAGTATATATTTTTTCTCTCTCTAACATATACTAAAGACCGGTTGTATGTACATCATAATAAATTGGGATAAATAACGAAATAAAAGTTGAATAAAAGTTTTATTGCCATAAAAGTTTGCATTAACTTTTAATAACTGTAAGATGTGAACAAGTTGTAAATAAAACTTCTGCATAAGAAAACTTCATGATGTAAAAATTCCCAAATTTATTATATTAATAAAGTCTCTGTAATTTTTATTATTCTACATAAAATGAGTGAATTGATTGTAAAACATGTTTAATCCAATGAAATTTAATTCTTACAGGCAGCAATGATGCAAAGTGCACTTGCCAAAGAGCGCAGAGAGCTGAAGATGCTACAACGAGAACAGGAGATGGATTCTATACCCACTGGACTCAATAAAAATTGGATTGATCCATTACCTGAAGGTGAGATCACAGGTCTATTTCTTAGAAGCACTAATAATAGTACCACATAATATTTGAGTTTGTATTTTTTAACATTCTTACCTCATATGTTTATTTTGTTGGACGATCGTTTCAAAGCTATTGCTCCATCTTCAGCTTGTCCCAAACTGGTTTTTTCTTCTCTTCAAGTTGTCGGCCCTGGATCTGGTTACCAAGTTCTTTGGAACACAGATCTAGGGCCGACAACTTGAAGAAAAGAAAAAACCAATTTGGGACAAGCTGAAGATGGAGCAATAGCTTTGAAATGATTTCACCATAATTTCACCATTTGAAACGATTGTCCAACAAAATAAACATATGAGGTAAGAATGTTAAAAAATACAAACTCGAATATTAAATTAAACCTCATAATGAAACTTCCTAATGATTAAAAAAAAAGTACCACATGAAACAAAACAAATAAAAAATCAATTCATTCCAAGAAACCATGCACTATAAGGAGTATTTTAACATTAGTTGTAAAGGGATCAATAGTACCAATCTTGAAAATTTTACTTATGATATTATGTACAGATGCCTAGATTAAATTCTATACATTTCGGCAGTACATAATTCAATTACAAAATTTAGGGTGTGGCTTATTTATACACGCAGCCAATACATGAGTGAATACAGTAACACTATGAGGTAATAATAGATTATATCAATTCGTCAGAAATAACTTTATACATCTTTCATAAAACTTATTTCTGACTCACTGATATAAATTAAAAAAAGGATAATATAAAGTTTGCATAAATTGATTATTTCAGGTATTATCACCTGTTGGCATATAAAAACAAGACAAAATACAGTTCTTCTTCTTCATTTCATGGGCTAGGCAAATTACCTCTTCTGCCTCACAGTTGTTCTGTCCATCTTTTCACTGGCCTTCGTACATTCCTTGAACCTTTTGGCTTGTAGTTAAACGCTGATTTTGGTAATCTTGTTACATTCATTCTTTTTACATTTCTAAACCATTTATCTCTACAAAATACTGTTATAAATCATACTAATCAATAATCACTGTATTAAGTTTGTAATATTTTAGTATGTAAAAGCCCATTTCTAATTATAATGGATAATCTACGAGTATTATTAATTTAAATTGCATTTCATTCTTCCTAAGTGTTCCAGATAGTTGAATTTTCATTGTTTGTAAATAACAGTTTGTGTTTTTAATATTGTTTATTTTTTATTTCGCTCACCTCATATGAAGTATGAGGTGAGTGAAATAAAAAATAAACAATATTAAAAAACCTCATAGTGTTATTTCCTATCTACATAACTTAATTGTGTTTTTAAATTTAGAACATTGATAAAATGTTTGGTTTACCTTCTAACTTGCTCTCTTCTCATATTATTGAGATTGTACTAAATAAAATTACTATGAGAACTAACACTACAAAGTAAATTACAAATTTATATAAATGAATATAACTATATATTGTTAATTAACAGGAGTTAGAATTCGTAGTTAAATATAGGAAAAAAGAAGTTAGAATATTCACGACTCGCTTCATATTTGTATTATGGGACGATCTACAAAGAGGGTTGAGTCGTGAATATTCTAACTTCTGTTAATTAAAATAAACCTCTTAGGGTCGTATGTTAGAACATTACTCTCTACTCAAATTACTTCCAATCACTAGTGAGCTGATTCACCGCGAGCAATTGCTGAGAACGAATTAACGGCTGACTTATCGGTAATGCATGAGAGTCGACGTTTTCGTAATATTGGCAACAAATTACCCAGAATTCTCAGCGATAAAACCACTTCCGTTATTTTCGTCTGCTATAGAGGAATGCATTTATGCTTGCATCCCGCAAATAATACCGTATACAAACATGTCTGCAACACGCAATATTACGCCGATTCTCCTGTTCTTCCAGTTGAATTCTTTGGTAGACTCTATCAAATTCCTCTTCTCCGTGTATACCGAAAACATGATCGAAGTCTTCAAGGTCCGACATCTTGGATAAATGTTGGATAAAGCAGCAAAGTACATCGATTACCATCGGTTCCGTCGGCTCCCTTCGGGATTTTAATTTGAGTTGCTCATTTAAGCTACCTCCGCAGGTAGCTTACAAATTTAACCAATTATTATCGCATGAACAGATTTCTGAGTAAGCAAAATCGTATTAGCATACAACTTGCTCAGCAGAGAAGGCATTTTACTGTCTAATGCGTCCAAACATGCGACCCTTAGTGTCACTTCCTTTAATTTATTAAATCTCATATAATTAAATTAATAAATCAATATATTGTTATTATTGTAATTAAATTTTTGTGTGTGTGTATTTGTGTATTATTACTTCAACTTGATGCTTGTATTTGATTTCATAGCTGATGGACGGACATTGGCTGCCAACATGAGGGGTATTGGTCTCACTAATCAAGATCTTCCAGAATGGAAAAAACATGTAATTGGAGGAAAGAAAAGCTCATTTGGTCGGAAAACTGACATGACTCTCTTGGAACAAAGGCAAAGCTTGCCAATTTATAAACTCAAAGATGAACTTACTAAGGTAAGTGATCTTAATTATCTAAATTTAAAAAACATAACTCTTTAATTTATCATCTTCATCATTTTACAACTGCTACTGTGTCTACCACCACCACCAATAATCTTTCTACTCCTGTAAGTCATCTAACAAGTCAGCCTCTCCAAAATGTTTTTATCTTCTTTCATTATCAGTTGAATACAGTTCTTTCCTAAATCGGATTTTTCACTTTGAGTAATTATCATGCATTAAAATCTTGATAATGTGTTTTCTTGAATACTCCATGTCATTGAATAAACTGTGCCCAAAATTTTCAGATATAATAAGATACACAAAAGGAACCAATGAACTTATGTGTGGCTGAATTTGATAAATTGGTAATGGGTAAAAGTTTAAAAAATTTTAGGGGCTTGATTAACAAAAGATTAAGCATAATGAGATGGATTAATTACTCATTAATTAATTATGTGAAATAAAATTATGAGATGGACTAATTATCAGAAATACATTGTGATAAATTCCGCTTGATAGATACATGCAAAACCTTTAAAGAAAAATTTTCAGATATAATAAGATACACAAAAGAAAATAATGAATTAAACTAATGTGTGGCTGAATTTGATAAATGGTAATGGGTAAAAGTTTAAAAAACTGAATGTACTGGTTGTGATAAGATATATATATAGAGAGAGAGAGAGAGGAAACAAAAAGAAACCTGAAATTTAGAACCAAGGAACACACAAGACATATTAAAAATGGGGAAATAGAAAAATCTGCAGTTGCTGCTCATGTTTGGACCGAAAAACACAATCTAAATTTGAACACTAAATTATTAAAACAATTAGAAAATACAAAGGAACTCACCATTTGGGAAAAAAAATTACATTCAGAAGAACAAAAATAGAGTTATGAATTTCGAAATTGTGCTGAACATGACCTTGTATGGAGGTTCTTCGGCCAGCCAGAAGCGGGAGCTGATATCGACATCCAGGGTTCACAACATAATGTTTTATTTTAGGAAGTAATATTTTTGAGGTTCTTTTAATTATATTACTTAGAGTCCCGTTGGGGTCAGGATTTTTAAACTGACCCAAACCCTCTGGCGGCACTATGGCCCTGGGGTCGACTCAGCCTCTAACGGAAATGAGTACCAGATGCTTGTCCGGGTGTAAAGGCGGCCGTCACGCAGGGCTGGCAACCCGGCTCACATAAAGTGCCGATTGTCTAGAAAAAGTGGGAGCCTTAACCTCCTACTACCCCAAGGGCCTCCGGGCCTGTTGTGGGATCACTTTACTTTTTACTTAGAGTCTGTTTATAATATAATTCACAACATAAAACTCATCAGTCTGGCCAAAGCTGAGGATGTTAACTTTTTTATTAGTTAACTGAAGATTACCCAGACTGAATTTGTTTATCGGAGCCAATGTTATATTACATTTTTTGAAAATCCTTTGAAATTTCTGAATTTCTGAATGGTAATTTTATTATTAATTTAACACTTATCATTGAAGGATAAATTATATTTGAAGAGAAAAATTTTCGCCTAGACCCAATAAATGTCTTCTCAACTAAGAAGCCGCCATTTGCAAGATAGAAGCTATAGGTTTCAAGCATTTGGCGCGAGGGAATTACAACGTACATAAGAGAAAAAATTGCATCTAGATTGTAACTCGCCTCGGTAGCTCAGTTGGTAGAGCACTTGGCCCGGAAAGCCAAGGGTCCCGGGTTCGAGTCCCGGTCTAAGCGAAAAAAAAAATTTCTTTTCAAATATAAATATTCTGAATGGTAACTAAATTTCTTGAATTTTTCATCTTTCTTGGAATTATATTGCAAAGTGGTGTATTCATGTAACCTTTTTTGTTGTTTAAATTTCTTTAATTTCTTCTTTATTACGTCTTCATAAAAATTATTTATGTTAGCTATGTGTACAATATGTTTCACTTGAAATGATTCGGCGTGTAATAGTGCAGGCAAGAGCTTTAGAGACACCAAGACTAGAATTTACCCACCTGTATTCAGCAACAGCAGTCAACATTTAAATATGATGGAAGAGCATGGAATGACGTCCACTAAGCCCTGTGAGGACAATTGAGAAGTTAATTTAATATGAGAAGTAGCATTTTTTATTTAAGAAAACTGAAGTTAAGATTGAAAGATCATTTTACATTTGATGTTTTATTATTAATTTCATACATCTCAATGATGGATAAATCATATTAGAAGAGGAAAATTATTAGCATTTGGTGGGTGGGAATTGCGTGCTGCCTTGTCATGCAGCAGGCCCGGGTTCGATCCCCGGTCGGGGCAGTTTTTCTGGGTGAGGTTTTTATCGGGGTTTTTCCTCACCTATAAGACAAATGTCAGGAAAACTTTAAGGCCCAAACGGTCCCCGAAATCATATGGCCAACATCATCATCATCCTTATCATTATCATCATCATCCTTCACCGGTGTGGAAAGCAACGGGAAGCTACCACACCTACAATTCCCTAGTAAAGCTGCAAAGCATAGCATGAAAATGCTATGATTGCAGTGAAAGACCTGCCCTTGGGCAGAATTACTATGGATGGATAGAGAAAGATTTGCGTTTAGATCGGTACTTGCTCAGGTAGCTCAGATGGTAGAGCACTTGGTCTAGAGAACAAAGGGTCCCGGGTTCAAGTCCCGGTCTGAGCGTATAATTTTTCTCTTCTAATATGATTTATCCATCATTGAGATGTATGAAATTAATAATAAAACATCGAAAATAGCCATACTGGCATTTATAATGTAATGTATAATTCCCAAATATGTCTTCTTAATAAAGAAGCCGCCATTTGCAAAGATAGAAGCAAAGGCTTCATAGCATTTGGTGGGCGGGAATTACAAAAAAGTAAAGTGATCCCACAACAGACCCGGAGGCCCTTGGGGTAGTAGGAGGTTAAGGCTCCCATTTTTTCTAGACAATCGGCACTTTATGTCAGCTGGGTTGTCAGCCCTGCGTGACGGCCGCCTTTACCCCAGAACAAGCGTCTGGTACTCATTTCCGTTAGAGGCTGAGTCGACCCCTGGCCATAGTGCCACCAGAGGGTTTGGGCCAGTTTAAAAATCCTGACCCCAACGGGACTTGAACCCTGGCTTGTAGCTCAGTGCCTTAACCACTACATTACGGCGTGCCCCCTGGAAATTACAAAGTATATAGAGAAAAATTTGCGTTTAGATCGGTACTTGCTCAGGTAGCTCAGATGGTAGAGCACTTGGTCTAGAGAACCAAGGGTCCCGGTTTCAAGTTCCGGTCTGAGCATATAATTTTTCTCTTCTAATATGATTTATACATTTTACATTTACTACACAACACCCTCCACTGTCATATGACAGATTTTAACAATAACTGCTTTAGTTACTCTAGGACCTTTAGATTTTTAATTAATAAAATGAGTTATATTATAGTAATCAAATGGTGAAGAGAAAAATTTATGCCTGAACCAGGAATCGAACCCCAAACCTTCAGCTTTCTGTGCTGATGCTCTTAACTATTGAGCTAATTCAGGTTTCCTTCCCATCCAAGCATAAATCTTTCCTTCATCTTACTGTCTTGGTCCCACATTAAAATGCAATGAATCATCATTCACAAATACACAATGAATGGCTTTTACATTAAGAAGACATGAAGGGACTCCACATAGCTAAAATATTATTTATTAAATTAATATTCCAATTGAGGGTATTTCCACTTTTCAGCGGTTGCTCTTTTACCAGCTGGCTGCTGGCCCTTCACATCCACATGTGTCAATCACAGAGGTAGATGATCAACAGCCAGTGTAGGGGTGACATGTGGTTAGCATGTCGAGTCCCCCAGCCGTTGTAGCTGGTTCCTCAACCTGGAGCCGCTACTTATTGTAGCTACCCAATTGCCTCACGATGCTGGGTGGGCACCGGTCCCATACTGGCCGAAATACCATGAGAAAATTTCTTCCCCCATGGAGACTCGAACCAGTGCAAGTCCCGTAGCTCTGCGCCAAGGCTTCCTACCTTAACCGCTCGGCTACAGTGCGGGACTTAGTTAAATTAATATTAAGAAGCTAAAGCTGTTACTAATGACTGAAATAAGTATATTAAAGCACACAACTAAATTATTGTAATAAAATTATATTATACCATATATTTAGTGTTTTTCAAGCATGGGAACTGCAATTTTCAAGTAGTATGCATCCCATCCTAATCCAACATCATGACTACCGAATTTTCATCTATATCTTCATCTACAAAGTTGCCATCTAGTGTTGATTTGATGAGCCTTGTGATCAAGTCCCGCTCGTTGGGAATTTCAAAATTCATGGATATAAATTTGTTATTCTGAATATTCTTTTCCCAAACTGTCAATTCTAAAGTTTTTCCAGTTTTTTTAAAAGTTTAGTCTCTTTTTGAATTTTACGACTCTCCAGCAAATTGTGAGCTGCGATAGCTGATTTTTCCAATTTCACCATTTTTCTTCTTCTTCTTCTTCCAAGTATTAGGCCAAGGCCTGTTATGATCCTATAGAAAATTTTCCCTCCAGCGTTTGAGGGAAATTCTCGTATAAGACTTGAAAGCATAATAATAGTCCCTTCGATTGGTTGCTGGCCAAAGGAAGGCAAGACCAGTGATGGGGCTGCCATCTTATAGCCTCTGGCCAGGCTTTTCTGGAGAAGAAAAGAAAATAAAGGAAAGAAGAAATGGAAGAAAGGTAAGACTCCCTAGCCCTCGGATGCCCTAATAGCATTGGGGTCGAAAAAACAAGAGTTAACCAAGAGAGGTTAGATAGTAAAGTTAAAAGAGTGCAAAACACAAGTAATTGGAAGAAATGTTTTGCACAGCTTGGGCACCTTGTGGTCGCCATCCACATATCCCCTAGATGAGGACCCCTGAGGGGTTAAACTTCTAAAGTATATTTTGTGCGAGTGTCTAAATTCCTTTTTGGTTTTCCTATGATACTTTATTGCAGTCTTTACAACTAATTTGATAAATTACATTTTTTTTTTTTTTTTTTTTTTTACTATCTGGGGTAACAAGAAAACACGAAGTATGAGGTAAGATACAACTCATTTTATTAATTGAAGAACCTCATAATGTTATTTCCCATAATTAATTTATGAAGCTTTAGATCTGCTGTATCAAGAATTTATTTTATTATTGTTGCTGATTTTGTTGAGTTGAATGTATCTTCATTATGTGATGATTGTGATATTTTGCAGGCTGTGACTGATAATCAGATTCTTATTGTGATTGGTGAGACAGGCTCAGGGAAAACTACACAGATTACTCAATACTTGGCTGAAGCAGGATTCACAAGTCGTGGGAAAATAGGATGCACACAGCCAAGGAGAGTTGCTGCTATGTCTGTAGCAAAGAGAGTGGCTGAGGAATTTGGTTGTAGACTTGGTCAAGAAGTTGGTTATACAATTCGTTTTGAGGATTGTACAAGTCCTGAAACTGTTATAAAGTAAGTATATTGAGGGCCGCACGCAAATACATTAGTCTCTACTCAAATTACTTTCAATCACTGCTGAACCGACTTTCCATGAGCAAGTGCAAAGATCGAATTAGCTACCCACTATCTGGTCATGCATGAAAGTCGTCGTTTTCATAATATTGGCAAGAAATTACCCAGAATTCTTCTTCTTCTTCCTTCCAAGTATTAGGCCAAGGCCTGTTACGATCCTATAGAAAATTTTCCCTTCAGCGTTTCATAGGACGGCCCAGTGATCTTCGTCCTCTTGGTATATAATTATAAACAGCTTTGGGGATCCGATTTGAACTCATTCATTCAAGATGGTGTTTCCAATTTAGTTGGTACTGTTTAATATATTCCAAAATTGACGTCTTCAATACCCAGAATTCTCAGCGATAAAACCACTTCCATTATTTTCGTCTGCTAAAGGAATGCATTTACGCTTGCGTCCCGCAAATAATGCCGTATACAACGACGTTTGCATTGCACAATATTATGCAGATTCTCATGTTCTTCCAGTTGAATTCTGTGGTAGACTCTATCAAATTCCTCTTCTCCGTGTATACCGAAAACATGATTGGAGTCTTCAAGGTCCGACATATTGGATAAAGCAGCAAGGTACGCGGCAAGGTTTCAAACTACATCGGTTCCCATCGGGTTGCTCACGATTCGTTTCTCTGCTAAGTCACCTCGCCAGGTAGCTTAGGAATTTCAACAATTATTATCGCATGAACAGATTTTTGAGTACGCAAAAACGTATTTGGATGTAACTTTCGCAGCAGAGTACAGGCAGAGAACGACTTTTATGGTCTAATGCATTCATAAATTCGTGCCTTATATTTGAAGAGAAAAATGTTCGCCCAGACCGAGACTTGAACCCGGGACCTTTGGTTTTCTAGGCCAATGCTCTCCATCTGAGCTATCGGGGCGAGTTCCGATCTAGATGCAATTTCTTCTCTTATATATGTTGTAATTCCCAGCACCAAATGCTATGAAGCCTTTATTAAGTTATGTAGATAGGAAATAACACTATGAGGTTTTTTAATATTGTTTATTTTTTATTTCACTCACCTCATACTTTATAACTCCTCGCAAACTATGCTATGATGCCTTTGCTTCTATCTTTGCAAATGGCAGCCTCTTAGTTAAGAAGACATTTATCGGGAATTTAAATACTACTTTACAAAGCCAGTAGGGCTTCAATTAATATTTTTATAAGCAAAGGCTTCATAGCGTTTGGTGTTGGGAATTACACTGTATACAAGAGAAGAATTTGTGTCTAGATCGAAACTTGCCCTGATAGCTCAGATGGAGAGCATTTGGCCTAGAAAGCCAAAGGTCCTGGGTTCGAGTCTTGGTCTGGGTGAAAATTTTTCTCTTCAAATATAATTTATCCTTCAATGAGAAGTGTTAAATTAATAATAAAAACATCAATTGAAGCCCTACTGGCTTTATAAAGTAATATTTAAATTCCCGATAAATGTCTTCTTAACTAAGAAGCCGCCATTTGCAAAGATAGAAGCAAAGGCTTCACAGCATTTGGTCTGGGCAAAAATTTTTCTCTTCAAATTTAAATGTCTATATATTTTTAAAAAAAGTGTTGGTGACATAGAACCCTTTACTGGTTGCAAAACTGAGACCCCATTCTTATATATGGATTTTTCAAGGCATAAAAATCCTGAGTGTGGGCTCCTTTGGAGGTAAAATAAGGCCATGAGCCCCATTTCATAGATTTATGGCATGTAAAAGAACTTCTAGTCAGAAAAAGAGACTTACCTATAAGCAAAATATATTTGCCCTTCCATGCTCACTTTTGAATTGGGATATCAATGAATGTAATAGCCTTAGCTGTTAAAGAGCATCATTAAATAAAATAATAGCATAGAATTTTGCAATAGGAGTTGCATTTTCATCGTACTTCTAGATTATCTGCTATTACCATCGCACGCCACTGTATTTAAGTCTTATTAATTGATCATGGAATGTTTGAAGGCACCTATTTTGAATTAAAAATCTTAATGCCTTAGTGTATGATATATTAATATGTCTGATTTTTATGATTTGTACAAAATATTTTTTTTTTTTTTTTTAGGTACATGACAGATGGTATGTTATTGAGAGAATGCCTGGTGGATTTAGATCTTAAATATTATTCCGTTATTATGTTGGATGAAGCTCATGAAAGAACCATTCATACAGATGTTTTGTTTGGTAAGTTAAAATTAATTTTAATAAATAAAAATGATTGAATGTCTAGTTAGACACTGTCAAAACTGTTGTTTAGAATATATCGTGCAAAATTTCTCAATTAGTGTGCAAGTTTTTGTATTCATGATATCATATGAAGAGGTTTACTTCCTTCACAGCATGAATTTTACTACAGTTACAATTATTCATATAAATGATAAAAACACAACAGATCTGAATAGCCATCTGAAAGATATAATTTATAAAATGTGACTTAACTAACTAACTAAATCACTGGCACTAACCAATGGTTCTTGGCAGTGTGGACATAAACTCTCCATACATCTCATCCTGAGCTAATGTTTTCCAATCATCTCCTGTATAATATTTGAAGAGAAAAATTTTCGCCTAGACCGGGACTCGAACCCGGGACCCTTGGCTTTCCGGGCCAAGTGCTCTACCAACTGAGCTACCGAGGCGAGTTACGATCTAGACGCAAATTTTTCTCTTATGTACATTGTAATTCCCTCGCGCCAAATGCTTGAAACCATAGCTTCTATCTTTGCAAATGGCGGCTTCTTAGTTAAGAAGACATTTATTGGGAATTTAACACTACTTTATAGCCAGTAGGGCTTCTATTGACGATTTTATTATTAATTTAACACTTCTCATTGAAGGATAAATTATATTTGAAGAGAAAAATTTTCGCCTAGACCGGGACTCGAACCCGGGACCCTTGGCTTTCCGGGCCAAGTGCTCTACCAACTGAGCTACCGAGGCGAGTTACGATCTAGACGCAATTTTTCTCTTATGTACGTTGTAATTCCCTCGCGCCAAATGCTTGAAACCATAGCTTCTATCTTTGCAAATGGCGGCTTCTTAGTTAAGAAGACATTTATTGGGAATTTAACACTACTTTATAGCCAGTAGGGCTTCTATTGACGATTTTATTATTAATTTAACACTTCTCATTGAAGGATAAATTATATTTGAAGAGAAAAATTTTCGCCTAGACCGGGACTCGAACCCGGGACCCTTGGCTTTCCGGGCCAAGTGCTCTACCAACTGAGCTACCGAGGCGAGTTACGATCTAGATGCAAATTTTTCTCTTATGTACGTTGTAATTCCCTCGCGCCAAATGCTTGAAACCATAGCTTCTATCTTTGCAAATGGCGGCTTCTTAGTTAAGAAGACATTTATTGGGAATTTAACACTACTTTATAGCCAGTAGGGCTTCTATTGACGATTTTATTATTATTTAACACTTCTCATTGAAGGATAAATTATATTTGAAGAGAAAAATTTTCGCCTAGACCGGGACTCGAACCCGGGACCCTTGGCTTTCCGGGCCAAGTGCTCTACCAACTGAGCTACCGAGGCGAGTTACGATCTAGACGCAAATTTTTCTCTTATGTACGTTGTAATTCCCTCGCGCCAAATGCTTGAAACCATAGCTTCTATCTTTGCAAATGGCAGCTTCTTAGTTAAGAAGACATTTATTGGGAATTTGGTTTCAAGCATTTGGCGCGAGGGAATTACAACGTACATAAGAGAAAAATTTGCGTCTAGATCGTAACTCGCCTTGGTAGCTCAGTTGGTAGAGCACTTGGCCCGGAAAGCCAAGGGTCCCGGGTTCGAGTCCCGGTCTAGGCGAAAATTTTTCTCTTCAAATATAATTTATCCTTCAATGAGAAGTGTTAAATTAATAATAAAATCGTCAATAGAAGCCCTACTGGCTATAAAGTAGTGTTAAATTCCCAATAAATGTCTTCTTAACTAAGAAGCCGCCATTTGCAAAGATAGAAGCTATGGTTTCAAGCATTTGGCGCGAGGGAATTACAACGTACATAAGAGAAAAATTTGCGTCTAGATCGTAACTCGCCTCGGTAGCTCAGTTGGTAGAGCACTTGGCCCGGAAAGCCAAGGGTCCCGGGTTCGAGTCCCGGTCTAGGCGAAAATTTTTCTCTTCAAATATAATTTATCCTTCAATGAGAAGTGTTAAATTAATAATAAAATCGTCAATAGAAGCCCTACTGGCTATAAAGTAGTGTTAAATTCCCAATAAATGTCTTCTTAACTAAGAAGCCGCCATTTGCAAAGATAGAAGCTATGGTTTCAAGCATTTGGCGCGAGGGAATTACAACGTACATAAGAGAAAAATTTGCATCTAGATCGTAACTCGCCTCGGTAGCTCAGTTGGTAGAGCACTTGGCCCGGAAAGCCAAGGGTCCCGGGTTCGAGTCCCGGTCTAGGCGAAAATTTTTCTCTTCAAATATAATTTATCCTTCAATGAGAAGTGTTAAATTAATAATAAAATCGTCAATAGAAGCCCTACTGGCTATAAAGTAGTGTTAAATTCCCAATAAATGTCTTCTTAACTAAGAAGCCGCCATTTGCAAAGATAGAAGCTATGGTTTCAAGCATTTGGCGCGAGGGAATTACAACGTACATAAGAGAAAAATTTGCATCTAGATCGTAACTCGCCTCGGTAGCTCAGTTGGTAGAGCACTTGGCCCGGAAAGCCAAGGGTCCCGGGTTCGAGTCCCGGTCTAGGCGAAAATTTTTCTCTTCAAATATAATTTATCCTTCAATGAGAAGTGTTAAATCAATAATAAAATCGTCAATAGAAGCCCTACTGGCTATAAAGTAGTGTTAAATTCCCAATAAATGTCTTCTTAACTAAGAAGCCGCCATTTGCAAAGATAGAAGCTATGGTTTCAAGCATTTGGCGCGAGGGAATTACAACGTACATAAGAGAAAAATTTGCATCTAGATCGTAACTCGCCTCGGTAGCTCAGTTGGTAGAGCACTTGGCCCGGAAAGCCAAGGGTCCCGGGTTCGAGTCCCGGTCTAGGCGAAAATTTTTCTCTTCAAATATAATTTATCCTTCAATGAGAAGTGTTAAATTAATAATAAAATCGTCAATAGAAGCCCTACTGGCTATAAAGTAGTGTTAAATTCCCAATAAATGTCTTCTTAACTAAGAAGCCGCCATTTGCAAAGATAGAAGCTATGGTTTCAAGCATTTGGCGCGAGGGAATTACAACGTACATAAGAGAAAAATTTGCGTCTCTAGATCGTAACTCGCCTCGGTAGCTCAGTTGGTAGAGCACTTGGCCCGGAAAGCCAAGGGTCCCGGGTTCGAGTCCCGGTCTAGGCGAAAATTTTTCTCTTCAAATATAATTTATCCTTCAATGAGAAGTGTTAAATTAATAATAAAATCGTCAATAGAAGCCCTACTGGCTATAAAGTAGTGTTAAATTCCCAATAAATGTCTTCTTAACTAAGAAGCCGCCATTTGCAAAGATAGAAGCTATGGTTTCAAGCATTTGGCGCGAGGGAATTACAACGTACATAAGAGAAAAATTTGCGTCTAGATCGTAACTCGCCTCGGTAGCTCAGTTGGTAGAGCACTTGGCCCGGAAAGCCAAGGGTCCCGGGTTCGAGTCCCGGTCTAGGCGAAAATTTTTCTCTTCAAATATAATTTATCCTTCAATGAGAAGTGTTAAATTAATAATAAAATCGTCAATAGAAGCCCTACTGGCTATAAAGTAGTGTTAAATTCCCAATAAATGTCTTCTTAACTAAGAAGCCGCCATTTGCAAAGATAGAAGCTATGGTTTCAAGCATTTGGCGCGAGGGAATTACAACGTACATAAGAGAAAAATTTGCGTCTAGATCGTAACTCGCCTCGGTAGCTCAGTTGGTAGAGCACTTGGCCCGGAAAGCCAAGGGTCCCGGGTTCGAGTCCCGGTCTAGGCGAAAATTTTTCTCTTCAAATATAATTTATCCTTCAATGAGAAGTGTTAAATTAATAATAAAATCGTCAATAGAAGCCCTACTGGCTATAAAGTAGTGTTAAATTCCCAATAAATGTCTTCTTAACTAAGAAGCCGCCATTTGCAAAGATAGAAGCTATGGTTTCAAGCATTTGGCGCGAGGGAATTACAACGTACATAAGAGAAAAATTTGCGTCTAGATCGTAACTCGCCTCGGTAGCTCAGTTGGTAGAGCACTTGGCCCGGAAAGCCAAGGGTCCCGGGTTCGAGTCCCGGTCTAGGCGAAAATTTTTCTCTTCAAATATAATTTATCCTTCAATGAGAAGTGTTAAATTAATAATAAAATCGTCAATAGAAGCCCTACTGGCTATAAAGTAGTGTTAAATTCCCAATAAATGTCTTCTTAACTAAGAAGCCGCCATTTGCAAAGATAGAAGCTATGGTTTCAAGCATTTGGCGCGAGGGAATTACAACGTACATAAGAGAAAAATTTGCGTCTAGATCGTAACTCGCCTCGGTAGCTCAGTTGGTAGAGCACTTGGCCCGGAAAGCCAAGGGTCCCGGGTTCGAGTCCCGGTCTAGGCGAAAATTTTTCTCTTCAAATATAATTTATCCTTCAATGAGAAGTGTTAAATTAATAATAAAATCGTCAATAGAAGCCCTACTGGCTATAAAGTAGTGTTAAATTCCCAATAAATGTCTTCTTAACTAAGAAGCCGCCATTTGCAAAGATAGAAGCTATGGTTTCAAGCATTTGGCGCGAGGGAATTACAACGTACATAAGAGAAAAATTTGCGTCTAGATCGTAACTCGCCTCGGTAGCTCAGTTGGTAGAGCACTTGGCCCGGAAAGCCAAGGGTCCCGGGTTCGAGTCCCGGTCTAGGCGAAAATTTTTCTCTTCAAATATAATTTATCCTTCAATGAGAAGTGTTAAATTAATAATAAAATCGTCAATAGAAGCCCTACTGGCTATAAAGTAGTGTTAAATTCCCAATAAATGTCTTCTTAACTAAGAAGCCGCCATTTGCAAAGATAGAAGCTATAGGATTCAATCATTTGGCGCGAGGGAATTACCACGCACATAAGAGAAAAATTTGCATCTAGATCGTAACTCGCCTCGGTAGCTCAGTTGGTAGAGCACTTGGCCCGCAAAGCCAAAGGTGCCGGGTTCGAGTCCCGGTCTAGGCAAACATTTTTCTCTTCAAATATAATTTATCCTTCAATGAGAAGTGTTAAATTAATAATAAAATCATCAATAGAAGCCCTACTGGCTATAAAGTAGTGTTAAATTCCCAATAAATGTCTTCTTAACTAAGAAGCCGCCATTTGCAAAGATAGAAGCTATGGTTTCAAGCATTTGGCGCGAGGGAATTACAACGTACATAAGAGAAAAATTTGCGTCTAGATCGTAACTCGCCTCGGTAGCTCAGTTGGTAGAGCACTTGGCCCGGAAAGCCAAGGGTCCCGGGTTCGAGTCCCGGTCTAGGCGAAAATTTTTATCTTCAAATATAATTTATCCTTCAATGAGAAGTGTTAAATTAATAATAAAATCGTCAATCTCCTGTATAACCTACTTCCCTCAAATCATAGTTTATGTTATCCTCCTATCTCAGTCTTTGTTTACCAACTGGGCTTTTTCCCTCTAGTTTTTCTACAAGAAGCTTCAATGCACCTCTTTCATTCCCCATTTGTGCCACATGTCCTGCATATTGCAGTCTATGATACTTAACTGTTCTTATTATATCTAGCTTCCTATAAAGACCAAGTAGTCTTCTCCATTCACCTGTCTGTTTATCTTTCTTAGTACAAACATTTTCCTAAGAATTTTATTCTCAACAAATACTCGTAATCTCCTTTCATCCCTTAAAGTAAGAGTCCATGTTTTGCATCCATATAATATAACTGATAGAATAACAGTTTTGTATATTGTATGTTTCTTCACTCACCTCATACTTCTTAACTCCTACGCATACTCGAGTTTCGTCACTTCATTTGTGACATTCTCAATGCTGTATTACGTTCACAACTGATGTCCAACGTAATACAGCATTGAGAATGTCACAAATGAAGTGACGAAACTCGAGTATGCGTGGGAATTAAGAAGTATGAGGTGAGTGAAGAAACGAACAATATTAAAATAAACCTCATAGTGTTAATTAAATTAATGTTTTTATTACCTCACCTCATATCCTTTTTCTTCTATACTGCAGTTTCGGAGCTTATCTCCATCGTCAGTAGCCTCTAGTCGACCGGTGTTATGTCGTTTCTTGGCGGTTTCCTTCTTACTTCTATCGGTGGACTGATGAACCTCTGGATCAGGTCAAAATTTGCAGGAGTTTCAAAATTCATGAGTTTGTCTTTTTTGTTTTTTTGGATATGGATTTTTTCCAGACTGTGAGTTCCTTTAGTTTATCTGTTTGTTTGATTAGGCTAGCTTCTGTATCAATTAAATGTTTTTCAGACCAAGCATGGGCTGCTACTGCTGACTTGTCCACTTCACCCTTTTTTACATTTCTAAGGCGTTCCTTCAATCTAGTTTTTAAATTTCTTTTTGTTTTTCCTATATAGATTTTGTCGCAATCTTGACATTTGATCTGATATATTCCTGATTTATATTCTTCTCCAATTTTTTCATTTTTGTTGGTTTTAATTATCTTGTTTAGGCTGTATTCATTCTTTGGGGCCAATCGAATGTTAAACTTATTGAAAATTTTCTGGAACTTGTGTGTTTTTACAGGATGGTAAGTGAATTTTTTGAATCTTATGTTCTCTTCTGTTTGTTTATTAAGTATGCTTTCATCAATTAGTTTTTGCCTTTTAAACTTATTTATTTTCTTGTGTACCATGTTCTCTTCATAACCATTTTCTATTGCTACTTTAATTATGTATTCTTTTTCTTTTTCATATTTTTCACGGTTCAGGGGTACATTCACCATTGTTTAATTTGTTTGTGCATCTCATTCCTATTTGTGATTATTGTTTCTAGGTATTGAATTCAGCCATTTCTTCAAAATTTCCCTCATTTGCCATTAGCTGTCAATTTTCATTATAATGTATTTCTATGTGTGACTATGTATTTACTTTTGTTGATGTTTACTTCCAAACTTAATTTCTTAGTGTCATGTAGATCTTCTCCTAAACTGTGATGAGGTGTAAAAATTCTTTCAATTAAGAGGGAAAAGTTATATAGTATCCTGCTGGAGTTGGGAATTCCTAAAAAGTTATACTTATACGAATGTGTCTAAATGGTTCAAAGAGGGTGCATGTAGACAAACAGTTTTTAGATAAACAATTTTATTATTAATTTAACACTTCTCATTGAAACAGTTTTTAGATAAACAATTTTATTATTAATTTAACACTTCTCATTGAAAGATAAATTATATTTGAAGAGAAAAATTTTCGCCTAGACCGAGACGTTCTAATTCCCTCGTGCCAAATGCTTGAAAAAGGGTCTCGGGTCCGAGTCTCGGTCTAGGTGAAAATTTTTCTCTTCAAATATAGTTTTTAGATACTTTTGAAATTCACAATGGGTTTAAGCAAGGAGACACACTGTCTTCTCTACTATTCAGATTTGTACTAGAGCATGCCTTCAAATCTTTAGAGGATGAAAAAGGCCTACAACGATGGTACCGGTTTTGTTTTTCCTATAAATACTTTGTTGCAGTCTTTGCAACTAATTTGATAAATTCCAGATTTTTTACTATCTGGGGTATTAACTTTTTTATTTATTAGAATACTATAGTGCACATGTCCAGTTACATCCAATATGGGAATCAAGCTTAATCTCTAGAATTACAAAATTAAAAATATTTAATAGTAACGTTAGATCTGTGTTATTATACGCACGCTGGTATGTAAAACCAGAGATCTGGGGTTCAAGGCCCATTTCAAATGTTAATTTTTCTTTTCAAAATAATGTTATACAGTAATGGAAAGTGATAATATTTAAATATAACATCAAAAATATTAAGCTTTAATTCTGAAATTTAGTGTGAAATTCTCATTAAAATACTTCTTGAATAGAAGTCATCCGTTGGCTATTTGTAATGCCATCTATCTGCCTTTGAACAATTAGAGAATTGTATTAATAGTGAGTGTAGAACATATTTTTAATAACTCACCTCATAAAATTTAAAATTTCTTTGACTTTGATACCGCCGGTTTCAGACGACTTCTCATCCCTCTTCAGTCATGACTCCCACTGTTGAAATTTCAACATGACTGGACGAGAATTCGTCTGAAACCAGCGGTATCAAAGTCAAAGAAATTTGAAATTTTATGAGGTGAGTTATTAAAAATATGTTCTCCACTCACTATTAATGATATAACCTCATAATGTTTACTTCCCAATATTAATTTAAATAGTAATTCTACCTGAAGACAGGTCCTTCACTACAATCATAGCATTTTCATGCTATGCTTTGCAGCTTTACTAGGGAATTGTAGGTGTGGTAGCTTCCCATTGCTTTCCACACCAGTGAAGGATGATGACGATATAATGATAAGGATGATGATAATGGCCATATGATTTCGGGGACTGTTTGGGCCTTAAAGTTTTCCTGACATTTGTCTTACAGGTGAGGAAAAACCCTGATAAAAACCTCACCCAGAAAAACTGCCCCGACCGGGGATCGAACCTGGGCCTGCTGCATGACAAGGCAGCACGCTACCTCGAGACCACAGTGGTGGACTAATTTAAATATAGAGAATTATATATTCTCTTTCTATTCCCTTTCATCCCATTGCAGGGACATGGGTGTTTTCCTAGCGGGAAGTTTAACTACCTACTTATTTCCCTACAGTTGTCAGTGAGGAACTTGTGGCTAATATATTGCCTTGAGATGATGTCTAGTAAGGTACTAAGATGTTACTCGGATGGAAAAATATCTGTTAAATTGTGGACAGAGGCTTTTTATTCAGGTTTGTGGTTATTTTATGAGCCTGAAAATCTTTAGTCTCGGGACCCACGATTTGAAGTCCCTCGACTTGTCCCTTGGATTCTTCCATCTTAAAAATCCATCAGCCCCGGCTGGGTTTGAACCTGTGGCCCTCAGGACTAGAGGCAAGGATCATAACCACTAGATCACTGTGATCAATGAGGTGTAAATAACAGTTTATTTTTTAAAATTAATAGTTGTTGGTGAGAGTCCCTATACTTTTGATTATGTAGTGTAAAAAGCATTGTGCTATATTTTGTTATGTTTATTTTTCCAGGTCTATTAAAGCAAGCAGTAAAGAAGAGACCAGAACTTAAACTTATTGTTACATCAGCAACATTAGATGCTGTAAAATTCTCACAGTATTTTTTTGAAGCTCCCATCTTCACAATTCCAGGAAGGACATTCCCGGTTGAAGTTCTGTATACTAAGGAACCAGAAACTGATTATCTGGATGCTTCTCTTATCACAGTTATGCAGATACATTTACGAGAACCTCCAGGTAAATTGCTCATCCTCTTATTCAAAATCACAAACAAATACATAATTTTTCTGTACAATGTTTTAAAATTAAATAAAATTTTGAAGTCTGATATATTCTTTTGTATTTAGAACTCTGAAGGTATAAGTTGATTGATATGAAATTATATTTGTCATCGAATGGTATCAGCTGTTTATTTACTTTGGTTGCATCTGTTGGAAAGATAGAGGATCTTTGCATCACATCCCATATGTGCATTGATGACTTGTTAGTAAGAAAATTTCCTTTATTATAAAAAAAAAAGATTGTCAATTTGTTATGATGTAAAGTAAAGTATTTCAGTTATTCAGAGAACATAAATTTTTAAACCAATTTGATTTGAGGTAAGATGTTTCCCAGTCTCAAAAAAACTTGATTAAAAAGAACCTCAAAATATTCTTCTTCTTCTTCTTCCTTCCAAGTATTAGGCCAAGGCCTGTTACGATCCTATAGAAAATTTTCCCTTCAGCGTTTTCCGGGAAATTCTCGTATAAGACTTGAAAGCATAATAATAGTCCCTTCGATTGGTTGCTGGCCAAAGGAAGGCAAGACCAGTGATGGGGCTGTCATCTTATAGCCTCTGGTCAGGCTTTTCTGGAGAAGAAAAGAAAATAAAGAAAAGAAGAAATGGAAGAAAGGAAAGACTCCCTAACCCTCGGATGCCCTAATAGCGTTCGGGGTCGAAAAAACAAGAGTTAACCAAGAGACCTCTTACTTCCTAAAATAAACCAATACATTTTTAATTTCAGTGTTATCAACTCATGGGCTTGTGTTCAGCTTTTCTGACTACAGATCATGAGGTCCCAGGTTCAATTCCTGGTCAGAGGTTAAGTTTAAAGGATTTCCTGGTGCTTCATTATCATTTATCATCCATCATATTATCATGGTAATGTAACTCTGCCTTCAAGGTGCCGAACTTACAAATGGATTACAATTCTGCTAATGTCAGGGGAGAAAGCCAGAAATGTCATAAAAGACAACCTGGGGGCATTGGAAAAAAAAAAAAACTTCCCTTAAATAAAATTGTGAGGCATTTGAATACACTAAATGTGTTCTTGACAGAGTGAGTTGGCTAAGACAGTCTGATGACAGCAATAGAAACACACAGCCAACTGGATGCACCTAAATATCCTTGATACAATATGACCGTAGATGATAATTGTATTGTAAGCCTATGTTTTCCCTTTACAGAGATTTAGGCGCTCTCCCCCTACAGGGAAGAATTTGAACCATACTAATTTAGTTACACTTGTTTTCGTATAATGTCATTTTGAGTGGTACGTGGTCAGCGTTCCGCCTCATACTGACACCGTAGATGATAAAGCATTTATAAATAAGAATGAAATAATAAGTTATTTATGCAGAGTTTCCATGTTTGCAAGTGATTTGAGTATTTGCAGTTTGAAACCCAGCTGGGATTAATGTGTTTTTCAGGGTATAAAAATCATATTTAATTAATGTTGGGAAGTAAACATTATGAGGTATAATCATTAAAATTCATCGGAGAACATATTGTTTAAACAACTCACCTCATAGGATTCATGCTTCCATGATATCGCGATTTCAAACATAGTCATGTTCATCGTCAGCCATAACTCCGACTGACGAAATTCTTCGGCCATCAACTATTCTATTGTCGCCATCTTCAGTGCTGCCATCTATGGTTGAATTTATGAACTTTGAAATCAACGAAATTACATTGATTTCGAAGTTCATAAATTCAACCATAGATGGCAGCACTGAAGATGGCGACAATAGAATCAATGTAATTTTGTTGATTTCGAAGTTCATAAATTCAACCATAGATGGCAGCACTGAAGATGGCGACAATAGAATAGTTGACGGCCGAAGAATTTCGTCAGTCGGAGTTATGGCTGACGATGAACATGACTATGTTTGAAATCGCGATATCATGGAAGCATGAATCCTATGAGGTGAGTTGTTTAAACAAAATGTTCTCCGATGAATTTTAATGTAAAAATCATGCCTATGGATTCTTTTGGAAGGGAACTGAACCAGAATGTCCCATGTTTTATATTTAAGGCATGTAAAAGAACCTTAAGCCCTTTCATGCTAAGATTAGTATTCTGATACTAATGACCTTGTTACAAAGTGTTATTAAATAAAATAACATGACAGTAATTAAAAAAAAGAAGTAAATGATAAAAATCATTAAAGAATGAGTTGGAGAAAATGCTTTAACATCTCATTTCACAAAGTTGCATGTCTTCATGATACGGTTTCAAAAGTCAATTTAATCGTGAATTCTTCTTACCTCATACATCTATGTTATTTAACACAGAATTGCGGTATCAAGGGTCATCACTCCCATCCTTAGCTGTTATCATGACTGTCGATTCTTCATCATGCCGGTCATTTTCTAAACTGTCATCTAGTGTTGATTTGTTTGCCCAGAATCTCAAAATTCATGGATCTAGATGGCAGTTTATAGAAAATGAAATGACTGGCATGATGAAGAATCAACAGTCGTGACAACAACTGAGGATGGGAGTGATGATTCTCGATACCGTGGTTCTGTGTTTAATAATATAGATGTATGAGATAAGAAGAATTCACAATTCAATTTATTTTTATTAAGAAAACCTCATAATGTAAAATTCCCAACATTAATATATGAAAAAAAAAATGTTCATGGTCCAATACATTCCTATTCTTTATACTGCATCAATTCAGTACGATACATTTTTTACTTTAATAGTAATGAGTATCATTAAAAATTGTATTAACTGAATATTTTTGTAATTTTTTAGGAGACATTTTACTCTTTCTGACGGGTCAGGAAGAAATTGACACAGCCTGTGAAATTCTTTATGAGCGAATGAAGTCATTAGGTCCAGATGTTCCTGAACTTATCATCCTTCCAGTGTATTCAGCTCTTCCGAGTGAAATGCAGACAAGGATATTCGAACCAGCACCTCCTGGTTCACGTAAGGTATGTAACATACTGTATGAAACTAATATTTATCTCTATAAGTTATGTTCCGAGGCTTGGTTTGAGACTTGAAAGCGAATGTAAAAAATTCTTCACCATATACAAAACTACCAGAACAACTGGAAAGCCCATCTTCAACGAATGCCGTCTCATAGAATTCCAAGCCATGCTTTGTTACTGCCCCCAAGGCAAAAGATCACTGGGACGTCCAAGCGCTGGATGGAAAATTCCTCTTTGAAACTGTAATAGGCCACACGGCCTAATACTTGCATAAATGATAAGTTATATTAAGAATCAAATGAATCGTGAATTCTTCTTACCTCATATCTATTTTGTTTTAAACACAGCACCGCAGTATTGGAGAAACATCATCTGCATTGTCAGCTGTTTTCATGACTGTCACGATGGAGATGATGCTTTTCCGATACTGTGGTGCTGTGTTTAAAAAACATAGATATATGAGGTAAGAAGAATTCACGATTCATTTGATTCTTATTAAGAAAACCTCATAATGTTAAAATTCCCAAATTTATTGTATTAAAATAAGTTATACTATTCACTCATTCCTAGATTTTAAAGATAGCAGCAAATTTAGCTACCAACTAGGGCTATATTATATTTGAAGAGAAAAATTTTTGCCTAGACCGAGACTCGAACCCGGGACCTTTGGCTTGCCGGGCCAAATGCTCTACCAACTGAGCTACCGAGGCGAGTTATGATATAGACACAAATTTTTCTCTTATATACGTTGTAATTCCCTATCACCAAATGCTTTTGAAACCATTGTTTCTATCTTTGCAAATGGCGGCTTCTTAGTTAAGAAGACATTTATTGGGAATTTAACATTACTTTACAAAGCTAGTAAGGCTTCTAATGATGTTTTTATTATTAATTTAACATTTCTCAATGAAAGATAAATTATATTTGAAGAGAACAATTTTTGCCTAGACCGAGACTCGAACCCGGGACCTTTGGCTTGCCGGGCCAAATGCTCTACCAACTGAGCTACTGAGGCGAGTTACGATCGTAACTCGCCTTGGTAGCTCAGTTGGTATCGTAACTCGCCTTGGTAGCTCAGTTGGTATCGTAACTCGCCTCGGTAGCTCAGTTGGTAGAGCATTTGGCCCGGCAAGCCAAAGGTCCCGGGTTCGAGTCTCGGTCTAGGCAAAATTTTTCTCTTCAAATATAATTTATCTTTCATTGAGAAATATTAAATTAATAATAAAAACATCATTAGGGCTTTATTGTTGCTATTATTAGTTTTTAAACATCTTAATGATGGAAAAATTATATTTGAAAAGAAAAATATAATAGGGCTATATTCCATCTTTTCACATAATCATATCTCTAAAAACATGTACTAAACACATTACTTACCTTATGGCCTTATCTTATGTTTTTCTTTCTCATATAATCTGTTTGTATGAGTTTCACTTCCATTTTCACTGTTTGCTGTAATTTTATTCAGAACACAGTTAAGGCAGAGACACATGGCTTATATGATGTATTCCCTCAATCTCAGTTTGTTTATAGTTAAATATGGGAAATAACATTATGAGGTTCTTAATTCAATGAATGTATGAGTCACTTGATATCTTACCTCATAATTTATGTTTTCTTAAATGCTGGAACTGCAGTTTTCAAGAGGACATCCCTCTCATTTTCATTCGATATGTCATAATATCAGTTGAAAATGAGAGGGATGTCCTCTTGAAAACTGCAGTTCCAGTGTTTAAGAAAACATAAACCATGAGGTAAGATATCAAGTGACACATTCATTCATTCATTCATTCATTCATTCATTCATTGAACTGAGTTTGTTTTCTTAACTGGATTTAACTAATTAAGTATTTTAGGAATTAACTCTATGGGGTATTATTTATTTAAGTAAAATTTTTATCATCTCACCTCTTCTTCTTCTTTTTTTTTCATAGACTAATTTCAAAACCTCCTTCGGTTCCAGCATCGGTATTTTCATGACCATTGTTTATGTCATCTTGAAGAGCTGTTTCTTGCTCCCTCTATTGGTAGACTTGAAGAACCTCAAAATTAAATCTTTACCTCAGGAATTAAAAAAAAAACAAAATGGAGAAATTAATGAATTTCAAAATTCCTGGGGAAAATGATTTGATGTCAAGGTTCTTCAATCTACCAACAGAGGGAGCAAGAGATAGCCCTTCTAGATGGCATAACAACAGTCGTGAAAATACCGGTGATGGAATCTAGGAAGTTTTGAAACTAGTCTAAGAAGAAGAAGAATGAGGTGAGATGATAAAATTTTACGTAAATAAATGGATTTAACAACTTATATCACTTGTCATTGCAAAGTTGAGTGAACCCTGGCCTGAAACCTATGCACAAATACAAATTTTATGGCATTGCCAGGAATCAAACATAAGGCCCCCTGGATACTAGTCAGATACATTACATCATAGAGATGGTCTTATTAAAAGTAAATATTGTGTAAAACCAAGTGTCAGCTATTACATGGGTGAATTGTTCTTTAAAATTCATCGGAGAACATATTGTTTAAACAACTCACCTCATAGGATTCATGCTTCCATGATATCGCGATTTCAAACATAGTCATGTTCATCGTCAGCCATAACTCCGACTGATGAAATTCTTCGGCCGTCAACTATTCTATTGTCGCCATCTTCAGTGCTGCCATCTATGGTTGAATTTATGAACTTCGAAATCAATGTAATTTCGTTAGGGATATCAAAATTCATTGATCTATTTTTGTTTTTCTGAATGTATATTTTTTCCCAAACTGTCAATTCCAAAGGTTTCTCTACTTGTTTTAAAAGTTTAGCTTCTCTTCCAATTTTATGATGTTCTAACAAACTATGTGCAGCAATTGCAGATTTTTCAATTTCACAATTTTTAATATTTCTGAAATGTTCTTTTGTCCGAATTTCCAAATTCCTTTTTGTTTTTCCTATATAAACTTTATTGCAATCTTCACAATTTAATTGTTCTTTCTTTTTTTTTTGTTCAATTTATTGAATGACTCATACTATTTAAATTTCACTTGGTAATTTGTTTATAATATTTGTTTTAAAATTACAGGTTGTTATAGCTACAAATATTGCAGAAACTTCTCTAACTATAGATGGAATTTATTATGTTGTGGATCCAGGCTTTGTGAAACAGAAGGTTTACAACTCAAAAACAGGGATGGACTCACTTGTAGTCACACCAATCTCGCAGGTAATTTATCATACATTTTTTTTAATTTAAGTGTTTCCAGAATGCCTCATATTTAAACATTTCCTCAGCTGACGATTTTTATTATTAATTTAACACTTCTCATAGAAGGATAAATTATATTTGAATTTGCGTCTAGATCGTAACTCGCCTCGGTAGCTCAGTAGCTCAGTTGGTAGAGCACTTGGCCCGGAAAGCCAAGGGTCCTGGGTTCGAGTCCCGGTCTAGGCGAAAATTTTTCTCTTCAAATATAATTTATCCTTCTATGAGAAGTGTTAAATTAATGATAAAAATCGTCAATAGAAGCCCTACTGGCTATAAAGTAGTGTTAAATTCCCAATAAATGTCTTCTTAACTAAGAAGCCGCCATTTGCAAAGATAGAAGCTATGGTTTCAAGCATTTGGCACGAGGGAATTACAACGTACATAAGAGAAAAATTTGCGTCTAGATCGTAACTCGCCTCGGTAGCTCAGTTGGTATAGCACTTGGCCCGGAAAGCCAAGGGTCCCGGGTTCGAGTCCCGGTCTAGGCGAAAATTTTTCTCTTCAAATATAATTTCCTCAGACCTAAAACCTCACATCTCCAGCTGGAAGGAATAGCGTGATTTTGTCTGCTCTAATCTCAGACCCAGGAACTCACATCTCCGGTGTAACACTTTTTAGAAACTAATTTCAAAATATAATAGGTTTTGACTTAAAAATCATCCAGTTAGAATCAGTTATTAGGTTTTTTCTTTCTCAATTTTTTTTTCAATTAAAGAGTTATGAAATTTTGATTATTGGCCGACGATATACCTCAGACATTTACACTTTATAACTCAATGCAGTGTTGACAACATTCACACATTGTAAGTCAGGATAATGCATAGTAAAATAGACAGAAATTGAAGTAATCTTAAGATATAAATGAAAATTCTTTATTGTTTTATTTTAGGAAGTAATATTTGAGGTTCTTTTAATTAGATTATTTTGAGTCTGTTTATCTTACCTCAATATTAATGTTGATTTGTTCTTGAACATGTTTCGATTAGCTTCTAATCATCCTCAGCATCTTGGCCAAGATGATTAGAAGCTAATTGAAACATGTTCAAGTACAAATGAACATTAATATTGAGGTAAGATAAACAGACTCAAAATAATATAATCAAAATTCTTTATACCTCACCTCATATCCAGTCTTCTAAATATACTGATTTCAAAATCCAAATACGTTTTTGCGTACTCAAAAATCTGTTCATGTGATAATAATTGTTGAAATTCCTAAGCTACCTGCCGAGGTAACTTAGGGAGAGAAACGAATTGTGAGAATCCCGATGGTAACTGATGTACTTTGAAACATTGCTGCTTTATCCGAGATGTCGGACCTTGAAGACTTCGATCTTGTTTTTGGTATACGCGGAGAAGAGGAATTTGATAGAGTCTACCAAAGAATTCAACTGGAAGAACAGGAGAATCGGCGTAATATTGCACGACGCAGACGTCGTTGTATACGGTATTATTTGCGGGATGCAAGCGTAAATGCGTGCCTCTAGCAGACGAAAATAACGGAAGTGGTTTTATCGCTGAGAATTCTGGGTAGTTTCTTGCCAATATTACGAAAACGACGACTTTCATGCATGACCAGTTAGTGGATAGCTAATTCGATCTTTGCACGGTGAATCAGCTCACCAGTGATTGGAAGTAATTTGAGTAGAGAGTAATGAATTTGCATGCGGCCATAAGAGGTAAGAATGAACAGACAAAATGTTTTAATTATTAAACAAACCTCTTAATGTTACTTCCTATTGTACTTAAAAAATAAAAAAGATGTTATGTCATTCAGGAAAACTGCTTCTTACTCCCTCTGTTGGTAGACTGATGAACCTATGAATTAAATCAAATTCTCCAGGAACTTACAAAGGGGAATTTTATTTAATTTGGAGGTTCATCAGTGCACCAACAGAGGGAGTAAGAAGCAGTTCTCCTGAACGACATAACACCGATTGAGATATTACTGAGATGAAACCACCTAGGTTTTGAAAGTGGTATAATTAGAAGACTGGATATGAGGTGAGGTATAAAGAATTTTAATTTAAATCTTAAATTAAACCTATTTCTATAAAAGTTCAATTAAAGTAATCTTATTTGAAGAGACAAATTATACGGGGTTCCGGTTTCAAGTCCCGGTCTGAGCGTATAATTTTTCTCTTCAAATATGATTTATCCATCATTGAGATGTATGAAATTGATAATAAAAACATTTAAAGTAATCTTGCTGCAAACATTTTATAGCTGAATCAGATTGGGAACCATGCATTGACCTTCAAGCAAATTTTTCATTCAGGAAGACTATAACATTATTTAAATGTGTTTTAGGCTCAGGCAAAACAGAGAGCTGGTCGCGCAGGTCGTACAGGTCCTGGGAAGTGCTACCGTTTGTACACCGAGCGAGCGTACAGAGATGAGATGTTACCTACACCAGTACCTGAAATACAGCGTACAAATCTGGCAACAACTGTCTTACAGCTCAAAACAATGGGAATAAATGATTTACTACATTTTGATTTTATGGATGCTCCTCCTGTGGAGAGTCTTATCATGGCTCTCGAGCAACTGCATTCTCTCAGTGCACTTGATAACGAGGGACTTCTCACCAGACTTGGACGCAGGGTAGGTTTCATTTGTATATTTATGTTTTCATTTAAATATGGTGGTATATTCTAATTGAGTTTGTGTTTTCAACATTCTTACCTCATATGATTGTTTTGTTGGACATGTTTCAAGGCTGTTGCTCCATAGTCAGCATTGCACAAATTGATTTCTTCTTTTCTTCAAGTTGTTGGCCCAGGATCTGTGTTCCAAAGAACTTGGTAATGGAACATAGATCCAGGACTGACAACTTGAAGAAAAGAAGAAATCAGTTTGTGCAATGCTGACGATGGGGCAGCAGCCTTGAAACATATGTCCAACAAAACAATCATATAAGTAAGAATGTTAAAAATACAAACTCAATTATTAAATAAAACCTCATAATGTTACTTCCTAATGATTTTAAAATAGTATATTCTTCCTAGCCTTATCTTGTATTGTGGGATTGAATATTTATATCTTCCTCAATTCTAAGATCCACATGTGTCAATCACAGAGGTAGATGATCAACAGCCAGTGTAGGGGTGACATGTGGTCAGCATGTTGAGTCCCCCAGTCATTATAGCTGGTTTTCTCAACCTGGAGCCGCTACTTATTGTAGCTACCCAAATGCCTCACGATGCTGGGTGGGCACCGGTCCCATACTGGCCGAAATACCATGAGAAAATTTCTTCCCCTATGGAGACTCGACCCAGCGCAAGTTCCATAGCTCTGCGCCAAGGCTTCCTGCCTTAAACACTTGGCTATGGCACAGGACGTTTAGGGGCCTTCTTCCGACAAAAAATCTTAGTTTTAACATTTTTTTAAACAAATATATGACTATAAAAACAATAAAGTTTGCATAGTATAAGGAAAGTTCAGTTAGTTCTTAGTTTTAACATTTTTTTAAACAAATATATGACTATAAAAACAATAAAGTTTGCATAGTATAAGGAAAGTTCAGTTAGCACACAAAAATATAAAAGAATCTTGGGACGTGCAGTAAATATTAATAGAATACAAATATGAATCATTAACATTTAGAAAGAATTGATAATGATACGTAACATATCAAAATCTTGTTCTTCAAGTAATCTACAAATATGAGGTGAGTCGTGAATATTCTAACCCCTATCAATTAAAATGAACCTTGTAGTGTTATTATATTATTTTTGGTCTGGACATCTTACCTCAATATTAATGTTGATTTGTTCTTGGACATGTTTCAAAACAACATTAATATTGAGGTAAGATGTCCAGACCAAAAATAATATATTTAAAATAACCTCAAAATATAACTTCCTAAAATTAAATATTAATTACTTGTAGTGTTATATTTAATTATGTTTAATTATATTTAATTAATGTTGGGAAGTAAACATTATGAGGTATAATCATTAAAATTCATCGGAGAACATATTGTTTAAACAACTCACCTCATAGGATTCATGCTTCCAGCCATAACTGTTATGTTTGAAATCGCGATATCATGGAAGCATGAATCCTATGAGGTGAGTTGTTTAAACAATATGTTCTCCGATGAATTTTAATGTTTAATTATGTTGGGAAGTAAACATTATGAGGTATAAGTTGTAGTGTTACTTCCTTTAAATATTAAATGAATCGTTAACTTTATACCTAAGCTCATATAATGTTATCCTCTCACCTAAACATGTTTTAGAGATCATCACCACCACCATTCTTAACTAAATTCTGAGTCAGAATTTAGTTGAGAATAGGGATGATGACCTCCAAAACATGTCCAAGTTAGAAAATAATATTTTATGAGGTGAGGTGTAAAATTTCCAGTTCATATTGTATTCTGTAGGAAGTTTCTTGAAAGCAGGCCAACAGCCTTGAAGAGACTGTAGCATTTAGTAATAATGTGATAATTTGTTAATTTCAGATGGCTGAATTTCCTTTGGAGCCAAACTTGTCAAAGATGCTGATTATGTCTGTCCATCTCAACTGCTCTGATGAAGTACTAACCATTGTCTCTATGCTTTCTGTACAGAATGTATTTTATAGGTAAGCTTTCTTAGTCATATAATAGAAAAAAATTGTATTCCAGGTCAAGGTTCAAATCTAATTCTGGCAGATCTTTAAATTTTTTAAATATAAAGCCTCCTCACATTTATCAGGATTTAATTCCTTTATACCAAGTCATATATTGCATACTGAACGCTATTTACTTACTAGGGCTGCACACTGAAAAATAGAGTGTATAGTGTATTTATTTTTAAATAAATTAATACACATGAATAAAATTATCCAAGAATGGAGAGAAATATGTCATGGTTACTTACAAATAAACAGAAATTTAAAACCAGATTCACTTAATTTTGCAGTTGACCTTGACTTAATATCCATCCATCCATCCATAGTAATTCTGCCCAGGGCAGGTCCTTCACTGCAATCATAGCATTTTCATGCTATGCTTGCAGCTTTACTAGGGAATTGTAGGTGTGGTAGAGCTTCCCGTTGCTTTCCACACTGGTGAAAGATGATGATGATGATGATAATGATAAGGATGATGATGGTGATGATGGCCATATGATTTCGGGGACCATTTGGGCCTTAAAGTTTTCCTGACATTTGTTTTACAGGTGAGGAAAAATCCCGATAAAAACTGCCCAGAAAAACTGCCCCGACTGGGGATTGAACGCGGGCCTGCTGCGTGACAAGGCAGCACGCTACCTCGAGACTACAACGGTGGACTGACTTAATATAACCCACTGAAAATCATTTACAATATTCCATACATAATTTGGATATCATTGAGAAAAAAATAACAGAAATAAATACAGAAAAATCAGAGGTCTTCTGTAGGATGTACCCTGCCCCCAGTAAATAAATTTGAGAAAGAAAATTTCAGAAAGAGTGAATGATTTCACATATCTCAGCCATAATGATAATGTGGATATAGGAATTAAAATTGTAAAAAAAACTATGGAATAATTAACAAAGTAATGAAACCTTAAAATATATTTTTGAATTTTTTGATGTTATATTTTAAATTACCTTCCTTTGGCCAGCAACCAATCGAAGGAACTATTATTATGCTTTCAAGTCTTATATGAGAATTTCCCAAAGTAACGCTGGAGGGAAAATTTTCTATAGGATCGTAACAGGCCTTGGCCTAATACTTGGAAGGAAGAAGAAGAGAAGATATTTTAAATTAACATTTTCCAGAATTTTAGAAAGAAAAATATTTTTGATTGTTGGTCATTCCAATTTCACAGATGTTTCTGCCATCTAGCAGAAGTTTCTTTAAACATTCATTTGAGCCAATCATGGCCTGCCAATATTCCTTACACCCATTGGTTTACAATTTAATTATAATTTTGGGATGCAATGATCTTCCTGGTCCATGTGTTCCTTCTACTTTTTTCTATGTAGAAATATTATTTATTTTTTAAAATTATTAAAATTATAGTGGAAGGAAACACTATGAGGTATTTACATTAATGAATGAGTTGGAGAAAATGCTTTAACATCTCACCTCATAAAGTTCATGTCTTCACGATACCAGTTTCAAAAGTATAGTGTTACATCTTCAGTTGGTATTTGACTGAAGATGGAAGTAATACTATACTTTTGAAACCGGTATCGTGAAGACATGCAACTTTATGAGGTGAGATGTTAAAGCGTTTTCTCCAACTCATTCATAAATATTATTTATATTTATTTAAAAATACCAAGAACATTTCTTATATATATATATATATATATATATATATATATACATACATTTCTTTTCTTATCTCTAGTAATGTATTCTGCAACATCTCAATAAATCTCATTTCTCTAGATGTTGTTATTATTAATTTAACACTTCTCACTGAAGGATAAATTATATTTGAAGAGAAAAATGCTCAGACTGGAGTTTGAACCCAGGACTTTCGGCTTTCTAGGCCAATGCTCTACCACTAAGCTACCTGAGAAACTTCAATCTAAATGCAAATTTTCCTCATATACATTGTTAATTCCCGATCACCGAATGCTACGAACATATACTTTTTCTCTTCAAATATAAATACTTATTTCTCTAGTTTTTATTTTTCTTTCATTAATTTCAATTTATATCTTCCCTTCTGCCTTACAGCACTGGACCTAATTAATTTAATCAATTTTAATCCAACTTGCTGGTGATTAACCCTGTGCATATGTTAAACTATTGTTTCATGTTTCTCTTTCTAGGCCAATGCTCTACCACTAAGCTACCTGAGAAACTTCAATCTAAATGCAAATTTTCCTCATATACATTGTTAATTCCCGATCACGAATGCTACGAACATATACTTTTTCTCTTCAAATATAAATACTTATTTCTCTAGTTTTTATTTTTCTTTCATTAATTTCAATTTATATCTTCCCTTCTGCCTTACAGCACTGGACCTAATTAATTTAATCAATTTTAATCCAACTTGCTGGTGATTAACCCTGTGCATATGTTAAACTATTGTTTCATGTTTCTCTTTCTAGGCCAATGCTCTACCACTAAGCTACCTGAGAAACTTCAATCTAAATGCAAATTTTCCTCATATACATTGTTAATTCCCGATCACCGAATGCTACGAACATATACTTTTTCTCTTCAAATATAAATACTTATTTCTCTAGTTTTTATTTTTCTTTCATTAATTTCAATTTATATCTTCCCTTCTGCCTTACAGCACTGGACCTAATTATTTTAATCCAACTTGCTGGTGATTAACCCTGTGCATATGTTAAACTATTGTTTCATGGTTCTCACTAGCCTTAATAGTTACAGTACCAGTTATCGGATATGTGAAGTTTCCACTATAATCATCCTAGTGAGTTATCCACTGCCTTATTAAGAGGACATCATAGAGATTGGTTTTTGGAAAGCCTACTTTTACTTGATACCCAAAATTTTGCACCATATAGTATGGGAAGTGCTATTATCTTATAAAATTTTAATTTTGATTATTATATCTAGTATTATTTATGCATATTTTTATTATATTAATTTTATTCTCTTTGTTTCAGACCAAAAGACAAGCAAGCGCTTGCAGATCAGAAAAAAGCAAAATTCAACCAACCGGAAGGAGATCATCTTACACTTCTTTCTGTTTATAATTCATGGAAAAATAATAAATTTTCAAATGCTTGGTGCTATGAAAATTTTGTTCAGATACGAACATTGAAACGTGCTCAAGATGTGAGGAAACAATTACTTGGAATCATGGATAGGTAAATATTTTTATTAATTTGTAAAATAAATTAACACCTGAATTGGTATTTGAACCCTAACCTATAACTTTGTATTATATTAAATTAATGTTGGGAAGTAAACATTATGAGGAGAACATTTTGTTTAAAGAACTCACCTCATAGGATTCATGTTTCCATGATACAGCTGAAGATGAACACGACTGTGTTTGAAACCGCAGTATCATGGAAGCATGAATCCTATAAGGTGAGTTGTTTAAACAAAATGTTCTCCGATGAATTTTAAATCTATAACTTTGTATGTTAGTGTACTTACTGTTAACACCAATTCAGGTTTCTGGTGGAAGCATCAATCCTTTCCTCATATATTATTCGCATGTCTGAAGCAAATAGGAATCACTAGCAGTGCAATCATATAGCTAATTCAGGAAAACATTACGAGAATTTACATTAACTATTATGGCCTGTAAAGCTGTATATTTCGATGTTATAATTAAATTTTAACCCATTTGCCTCAGAAGACGAGATACACTCACTGGCTGTTAAATGGCCTTCAACTCAGAAGACGAGGTACACTCGCTTAACTCTGCCTGTTATATATTTGGAATAATTTGTACATCCCTTGCAGGGTAATCTTTTGTTAACATTTATGTATAGTAGAGGAATGTGTTTTGGCCTTCACCCTTATTGTGATCTCATGTACCATTATCTTTTGTTCGTTTTCAATGTGTGAAAGTAGATAATATAATTTATGGTGATTTAAATCTGGTTTCTGGGGAAATACATGGATCATTAAAACTTGAAGCAAATCGGTTAACACTTGCAATGATCACAAATAAAAATCAATGCCTGAACTGGAATTTGAACTCATCTCTAGCTTTGTACGCTAGCTTGCTAACCATTACATCAATTCAGGCTTCTGGTGCAAGCACCAGTTTTCCTTTCCTCGTATACTATTTTCTCGTATACTATTTTCTCGTTTGAAGTAGTTGGCCATTGTTAGCAGTGCGATCGAATGGCTTCTAATTCAAGAAGTCGTCATGAGAATTTACGTAACTATTATGATCAGTAAAGCTTCATATTTTGATGTTATAATTAAATTTCTCAGATCGGGCATTCATTTTTCTTTACAAACTAGTAATTTGTCCATCATTGTGAGTGTTAAAATTTAATTATAACATCAAAATATATTTTAATTTTTTTATAAGGCCACTTTAACATCTAAGATGATATCATACCTATACCCCAGCCACTGATTCTCCAACCTTGACATTTTCACGATAGTGTTGCCAATATGGATATTCAGTGGGAGGGGCCACTTTATGTATGTGGTTAGTGGACATACAGCTGACAACATTTCAGCAATTTCAAACCATGCTAGCGCGCTATAGCTGTGTCAAGAGCAATGATTGGTTGTGGCAGGAGTGCACTCCTACATCAACCATTTCCTTATTGGCAGTAGAGGGCGAGTTTCTCCCTTTACCCCTCGTATAACCTAAACTTCAGAGCCGGGAGTTCCAGTGACTGTAGTGTACATTTTTTTATTGTATTTATTGGACTGTGTATGTTGTCTATTGTGTAGTAATTTATTTTTGATCTAATTTTTAAATTGTGAAAAAAAGTTAAAAAAGTTTATAAATATTTTTATTTTAAATTTAATATTTCTCACTGAAGGACAAATTATATTTGAAGAGAAAAATATACACCTATACCAGTGTTTGAACCCAGGACCTTTAGATTCATATGCTAATGCTCTACCGTCTGAGCTATCCTAGGTCTCCAGTCCAAATGCAAATTTTTCTCATATACATTTCAGTTCCCGAGAGTGCCAAAGTATGAGCCATTGCTCAACTTACAAAAGGCGGCTTCTTATTTAAGAAAACTTTTAATGACTTTCCATTTGTTTTTCAGACATAAACTTGATGTTGTTTCCGCTGGAAAGAATACAGTAAGGATACAGAAGACAGTATGCTCAGGTTTTTTTAGAAATGCAGCCAAGAAAGATCCACAAGAGGGCTACAGGACTCTCGTCGATAGCCAAGTTGTATATATTCACCCTTCCAGCGCTCTCTTCAATAGGCAGCCTGAGTGGTATGTTTCCAATTTTTATTATATCATAGTTTTTTACTCTTATAAAAAATTCAACATGGATAATAGAATGAATATTTCTGTAACATTGCCATTATTTATCTCAGAAATAATTAAAGCAATGAAAAATTTCATTGTATCTTCCAGATATTGTCTGACCCAGTATCTTGAGTTCCAATACCTATCATGTTTAATAAATATTTCACTGTGGTGAGGAGAAATGGCGGTGTAATCAATTGCCTGAATTAAATTAATCGATATATCGGAAAAACGTTTAGATTACCTCGGCCAATGAATTTTTTAAGTTCTACAAAATCATAGTGCACATGCGCAAACGTTTAAACTTCCACCAGATGACAGACATATGTGTGAAGTCGGTAAAACCAACATTCGCAATAAATTACATGCATATTGTAATCAATGGTAAAGAGAAAAATTTTCTCTTGAACTGGGAATTGAACCCTGAACCTTCAACTTTACGTGCTGATGCTCTGACCACTGAGCTAATTCAGGCTACTTTCCAAGCTCATGGTTTGGGAAAAAATCCACATTCAAAAAAACAAGAAAGAAAAACTTTCGGATTTTGAAATTCCTGGGGAATTTGATTTGATTCGGAGTTCATCAGTCCAACAACAGATGGAGTAAGAAGCAATTCTTCTGGACGACAGAACATCGGTCATAAAATTACTGAAGATGAAACCACCTAGGTTTTGAAACCGGTTTAATTAGAAGACTGGATATGAGGTGAGGTGTAAAGAATTTTAATATAAATCTTAGAACCACATTTATCCAGAATAAAGAGAGCAGAGTTAATTAAAATTACAGTGGGAGGAAACACTATGAGGTATTTACATTAATAAATGAGTTGGAGAAAATGTTTTAACATCTCACCTCACAAAATTGCATGTCTTCACGATACCGGTTTCAAAAGTATAGTATTACTTCCATCTTCAGTCAAATTCCAATATTCCAAAGTTGGAAAGAAGTAATACTATACTTTTGAAACTGGTATCGTGAAGACATGCAATTTTGTGAGGTGAATGTTAAAACATTTTCTCCAACTCATTTATTAAAGAGCAGAGTTAGTTGTGTACAATTTTTGAATGGTTAATATAATGGAAACTAGTTTTGATTGGGGGGGGGGAGAAATGTTGTACATGATCTTTATGGGAAGCCAGATATAATAACATTTAAGTCTTATAGACTGTGAAGGGCAGGATATGTGACATGAATGGGGAAAAAATCAAATTAGAGGGGATAGATATACAAGAGGTTCAAGTGTTTTTCACTTCATGTGGGCAGTGAGAAGGACAGACTTCTTAAACCTAGCTTTACTGTGAAATGAAAACAAAAAGGAACTCTGTGATTTGTAAATTGTATATTTATTGCACTATTTTAGTTAAGGTGGAGTTTTAATGTAATTAATTCAGAGTAAAATCTCCAGCTGTTTCCCCTTATATTATTCCATGTAGAAAATTTGAATTGTTGCTAATTTTATTTATGCATTACAGGGTGATCTACCATGAACTTGTTCAGACAACAAAAGAATATATGAGAGAAGTGACTACAATTGATCCAAAATGGCTTGTGGAATTTGCTCCAGCATTTTTTAAATTCTCTGATCCAACAAAATTAAGTAAATTTAAGAAAAATCAACGTCTTGAGCCACTTTATAATAAGTATGAAGAACCAAATGCATGGAGAATATCTCGAGTTCGTCGGAGAAGAAATTAAAATTTTACTTATTTGTGTTCTTATGGAACAGTGTAATGGATTGAAATGTACATTTTTCAAATGTAAAATACAATTGAAGATCTCTCTTGAATAAGGATGTTACCAAGAATTTGTATGAATTCGTTTTAGATGGAACACCAATCTTAAAGCTGGTTCATTCAAATGGTAAATGATGCCATCTATTTAAACAGTATGCCAACTAAGATAAATTAAAATGTTTCCTACCTCTCCTCATAATTAATCTTCTAAGTAGATCGCAATTTCAGGATCTTGGCAACCCAAACCTCATAGTGATTTATTCCTATAAAAGTTCAAGTATGCCAACTACTTGCTGGGGAAGTTTGGGGAAGATTTAATGTAATAATTTGAGAATTTTAACATTGAGGTTTTCATAACAAGAATCAAATTAATAATGAATTCTTCTTACCTCAAATATGTATGTTTTTAACACAGCACCCCGTAGTATCGGAAAAAAACATATTTTCCATCCTCAGCTGTTTTCACGACTGTTAATTTTTTCTTTTGCCGGTAATTATCCAAACTGCCATCTGGCGTGCTTTTGAATAAGTAATTTTCTAAACTGCCATCTGGTGTACTTTTGAAGAACTGTGTAATCAAGCTTGGTTCGTCCAGAACCTCGAAGTTCATGGTTCCAGTATGGTTTACTTGAATGTATATCTTTTCCCAAACTGTTAATTCCAAAGGTTTTGAAACGTCTGTCTAAATCTTTGGAATTAACAGTTTGGGAAAATATATACATTAAAAAAAAAAACATATTAGAACCATGAACTTCGAGGTTCCGGATGAACCAAGCTTGACTACAAAGTTCTTCAAAAGTACACCAGATGGCAGTTTAGAAAATTGCTTCTTCAAAAGTACACTAGACGGTAGTTTGGATAATTACTGGCAAAGGAAAAAATTGACAGTTGTGAAAACAGCTGAGGATGGAAAAGATGTTTTTTCCAATACTACGGTGCTGTGTTAAAAAAACATATATATGAGATGAGAAGAATTCATGATTCATTTGATGCTTGTTGGGGAAGATTACCTAATGTAACAGTGAATGTTACATTAATTTTATAACACAAAATTCACTTCACACAAATTGATGATTACATCCTTCTTCCAGAGAGTTTTTAAATTATTTATATACAGGGTGTTTGGAAATTCTGATTACAAATTTATGGGTCTTGTAGAGGGGACTGAGCAAATAATGTTTTTGTGTAGGAACTGTCCAGAAATGTACTGTTTTCATAAGGCAGGTACAACAGTTTACATTAAACATTTAAATCTCTCTAGTCTGCCAGGGATGATTCAATAGTAATTTAATGATTTATGACTCAATCACATTTACACAATCCAACATTAATAGACTTTGTGACAGTGCTAAATGACAAGTGAAAAAATAAAGAAAACTTCACTTTGTCACTGTAAGAATAAGATGGAGCGAGTGTACAAGAACATGATTTGCAAATACAATACAGTAAAAGCTCCTTATTCACGGTTCCGTTATTTGCGTTTTCGTTATTCGCGGGTTGGTCCACCGCTGTGGTCTCGAGGTAGTGTGCTGCCTTGTCACGCAGCGGGCCCGGGTTCGATCCCCGCTCGGGACAAGTTTCCTGGGTGAGGTTTTTTTCGGCGTTTTTCCTCACCTGTAAGACAAATGTCAGGATACTTTAAGGCCCAAACTTCATCTGGCCATCATTATCATCAATATCATATTCACCTCATTAGATTAAGTCTAAATATAATAAATGCAATTAATTTAGTCATAAATCATTAAATTACTATCAGTTTATCCGCTACTGATGCGGGACATTTATACACTTATTGGGAATTTGTTGTACTTGCAGCATGAAAACTGTACTTTTCCAAACAAAGGTTTCTATTCAAAATGTTAACTACACAGTTCCCTCTACAAGCCCTAGAAGTTTGTAATGAGAATTTCCAAACCACCCTGTTTATATTCAATGTGAATAAAATATAACTACATATTTAATAAAAGCCTATGTCTGTGAAAAATTTTGTCTTAATGGACAGTATCCCAAATTAAATCCCAGGAAGTGGAGAGGTGATTTTTTTTTTCACTCATTTGTGTTCAGACTAATCCTGGATCCAGCCAGTCTAATATAAATTAAATACTAGGAACTTTCCTAGATGAAATTGTCTGGAACAAATGCCTAGCCATCCTATCATCTCCTATTGATTTAAGAATGTGTGTCCTTTTGCCAACATTTCCAAGTACCTTCACTTTTTGTGGGCTGTTAAATAGGTACTAGTAAAATTCATGGTAAGTTTCCGTTGAGGTATTAGTTCTTCACAGTAATATAATGTACGGTTAAAAACTATAAAATAGTTACCTTGTAGGTCCATCTCCTCAACTTAAGTTATTTTAAAACTGTAGGCCTTTCGGGACTAGCCCCATCATCAGCAGAATGCATTAGGTCCGTACTTGTTGAAGCACTGACTTGGTTGTGATAATTTTGTACAGAGGATTGTGTGGACTGGGCGTGTATTCATTGGGAATCAGGCTGTTGTTGATTTCTCTTAGTATTGTGATTTCCTCCAGTATATTTATCCTCATTGGAATGTTTTCTCTATGTATTATTGTTAGGGTGTTATCGATGTTATGCATATGGTGTCCAGCCTGAATTACATGTTTTGTGTAACTTGATTTTCCTCAATTATAAATGAAATCTCTGAAATGTTCCTTGAATGTTGAAGCTTCTGTTAGTTTTCCCAATGTAGAATTTATTGCAGTCTGTACATGTTAATTTGTAGATGTCTTTATTGTTGAATTCATCTATTTCTTTGATGTTGTTTATTAAATTGTTTAATTTATTATCAGTTCTGTAGGATATGTTTATATTCTAAAAAAGCTCAATAAGAATATAACTATATCCATTATATAATGTATTTCTGTGTGACCATATATTTAGTTTTATTGATATTTACTTCCAGTCCCAATTTGTTAGTCTTACTTAATAGTGTGCACATGTTGGCCTTTAGTATCTTTTTGCTATCGCCCAATAGTACTAAATCATCAGCATAAACTAACAGCTTATTAATACCATTGAGTTGTAGGCCTTCTTCATCCTCTAAAGATTTGATGGCATGCTCTAGTACAAAATTAAATAGTAGAGGAGATAGTGCATGTCTTTGCTTCAACCCATTGTGGATTTCGAAAGTATCTTAAAACTCTTTGCCTACACGCACCCGACTCTTTGTGCCATTTAGACATATTCGTATAAGTCTATCTAACTTTTTAGGAATTCTGAACTCCAACAGGATACTATATAACTTCTCCCTCCTAATTGAATCATATGCCTTTTTGAAATCTACGTATAGTTTATGTACAGTATCATTATATTCCCATTTCTTTTATAAAATCTGTCTTATACTAAAAATCTGATCTGTTGTAGACCTGTTTCTTCTAAATCCACATTGATGATCTCCCAGAATGTCATCAATGTAGGGAGTAAGTCTGCTTACTAATATATTTATTAGAATTTTGTACAATGTTGAAAGTAATGAGATGCCCATGATGTTGCCATCAGTTTTATCTCCTTTCTTACAAATTGGTATGATAATCTATTCTTTCCATTCATCTGGAAGAGCTTCTTTTTCCCAAATCATACTAAGCAACAGGTGTATCTTGTCCATCAATTTTTTTCCCCCTGATTTTATCAGTTCTGCTAGAATCTCATCTGAACCAGATGCTTTATACATCTTCAATTTTTCTATCACCATTAAACCTCTAATGCACTTGGTTCTGCGATTAGCATTTCTGCTGTCTGTAAGTTATCCTCTTCAATATTCTGTTCTGTATGTATATTTAATAGCTGGTTAAAGTAACTTTTCCATATATTTAATATACTCCTGAAATCTACAATCATATCCCCATTTTCATTCAGAATTATGTTTGTTCTAGCCTGAAACCTTTTCTTTTCTATCCTAATTCCGATATAATTCTCTAATGTTCCTATTTTTTGCATTCATTTCTGGATCATTAATCTTCTCTCTCAAATATTTCCTCTCTTTACTCTTTAGTAACCTGGTGGTTTCCTATCTAATACTACCCAATTGCTCTAAATTGACCTTATTTGGCTCGTGTAACCATTTTTGCTAGCTTTCTTTTCTTTCATTGTTGGCACATTCCTCATCAAACCATTTCTTGTTTTGCCTCTTTTTTAAATAACCAATGCTTTCTGATGCTGACAATTTAATAGTATATCTTATAGCCTCCCATTCTTTATTTACACTAATTTCTTCTTCGTTTGCCGTATTGGCATCTGGAGATTCGAGTACTTCAAATCTATTAGCAATTTCGATTTGGTATTCTTGCTGCATTTCATCATTTTTGAAGTTTTTTAATTCAAATTTTTCAGAATCATCTTTAGCGTTTGTTCCTCTCATAAGCAATAACTGGTCTGATTTTCACCCTGATCAGCTGATGATCCGAATTGCAGTCAGTCCCTCTAACTGATCTAACATAGATGATGCTACTGTGCCAGCGTTTGTCCACTAATGCATTATCTATCTGATTCCGAGTTTCGCCATCTGGAGACGTCCAGGTGTATTTATGAATATCCTTATGCTGAAATGTGCTCTTAACAATGAGATTCTTTGATATGGCAAAGGTGACTAATCTAACCCCATTGTCGTTACTATCTTACTGAAGACTGAATTTGCCTATTGTTGGTTTGAATATATCTTCCTGCCCCACTTTTGCTTAAAATCTCCTAAGACAATTTTCATATGATATTGTGAAAGGCTATCAAATATGCATTCTAATTCTTCGTAGAACTCATCCTTGATCTTGTCATCTTTATCTTCTGTGGGAGCATGCACATTTATGATTACAAAATCATGTTGTTTACCCTTTAGAATTATTTATGATATCCTATCACTGACAAACTTAATATCTCAGCAGACAAGATCCTCCTTTGGACTAATGGGAAAATAAATTAAGGTAATTTCTGTCCACCTTTCATTCAATATTCAAATATTTCTTCTTACTTAAATCTTCATTGTAGGAGGTTGGAGAGTTGAAAAGTCAGTGGAATATTGAGGTGAGATTTTATGATAAATTTGATAATCTCAAAACAGAGTTGGAGCGTGTGAGATCTGAGCTCAAGGAGACAAAAGATTTAAAGGAGCTAAGAGGAGTAAATGAATCTCTAAGGAGAGAATTGAACCATCTGCAGCAGGCAGTACATGTGCAGAGGTAACATTATGTTATTTGGAGTTCCTGAATTGGAGGAATCAGTATATAGTGACATAAATTTCAATTTGGATTAGTAACTAGATAGTTGTGAAATCTCACCTCATAAATTCCGTGATCTTCAAACACAGTACTGTACTTTCAAGAGGCATACCTCTCATCTTCAGCCATTTTTACGACATTGAATTTTGGTCTACATCATAACAATCAATAGTCATAGATTATGAATCTTGATGTCATGGCTGACAATGAAAGGGAAGCCTTTTGAAAACTGCAGTTCCCATGTTTGAAAAACATGAAGTAGGAGGTAAGATAAAATAAGAAATGACCTAGAATAAGAATGATTACAGCCTGAATAAATTAATTAAAATCAACAAAAATGAAAAGATTTATGAAGGCAACAAATCAGGGATTTACCAAATTGATTGTGGGGGGAAAAAAAACAATATATATATATATATATATATATATATACATAGGAAAAACAAAACAGGAACTTGAATACAAGATTGAAAGAACACCATAGAAAAGTTAAAAATGGGAATTAAAAAGTCTGCAAAAGCTGCACATGCATGGTCAGAAAAACACAGAATAGAAATTAAGGTCAAATTACTAAAACAGATAAATTGAAGGAACTCACAATTTGGGAGAAAATTTACATCCACAAGAATAAGGAGAAAACTGTGAATTTTTAAATTCCTGGGGAAAAAGAAAAAAAAAAGATTTGGAAGTTCATCGGTCAGCCAACAGAGGGAGTGGAAATCAACCTACAGGATCGACAACTGCAAATTCAATAGTTAACAAGCATTGACAGTATCCTATAGAGATGACGAAACCATGGTCTGCAAGAAAATTAAAAAAAAAAAATGAGGCGAGTCTAAATCCCTAAGTCATAATTAGTAGAACCTCATAATGTTATTTCCCATTATAAATTTATAAAAGTCATAAAGATGGCTGGAGATGAGAGCGATATCTCTTGAAACTGCAGTATTGTGCTTGAAGATCACAGAATTTTTGAGGTGAAATTATGGCATTTCAAGGTGTAGACACCTTGAAATTATGGCATTTCAAGGTGTAGATCCTGTCAGAAGTAAAAATTGTACTTGACAATACAATTTTGGAGAAGGTGAATAATTTTACATATCTAGGATGCAATATCTCATATGAAGAAGAAAGGGATGTAAATGCAAAAATATCAAAATTTTAAAGCATTTTAGGGTTAATAAATTCTATCTTCAAGCCACAGTTAGTCCAAAAACATTAAAGACTAAAAGTGTATAAAAACACTGGCTCTTTCAACTCTTTTGTATGGTAGCTAAGTATAGACATTGAAACAGAAAGATGTATAAAGACTTAGATCTGCTGAAATGAGATACCTTTGGAGGACTGCAGGATACACACTTACTAGATCACAAAAAAAATGAAGACATCTTAGAAGAATTACACATGGAACCTTTAGATAACAAAATTTCTGATTATAAATCAAGATGGATGCAACATGTTCATCGAATGGAAGATCACAGGATATCCAAACAGATGTTAAGATATCAACCTGCAGGAAGAAGAAGACCAGGACGCCCACTCAAAAGACTTCTGGATGGTGTTTCTCTTGAGGCCGAAACAGGTCAACAAATGGCCTAAATTTGTGAATGTAGTATGATGATGATGATGATGAGATTTCATGATTCACTATCTAGTTATTAACTTGAAAACCTCGTAATGTTTGTCCCATACTTTATTTATGAAATTCAATTGAGGTGTTGGCCACGGTGGACTATTGGTTATGCTCTTTGCCTGTGGTCCTGGGTTCAAACCTGGCTGCAGTCAATGTTTTTTTAGGATGGAAAATCCAAGGAGCAAGTCCTCTGGATGGACTTTAAGCCTTAGGTCCCAAGTCTGAAGATTTTCAGGCTCGTAAAAGATACATAAGCCTGAATGAAGAGGCCTCTAAGCGAAATTAACCAATCTCAAACATCCTAGTACCTTAGTTGCCTGCTAGATGTCTCATTGACTCGGTCTGTTGACTGCATGCCATTTATGACATCTATGGACAAATAAGGTAACTAAAAATTAACTTAGTCTAGTAACTCCTAACAAAGGAGAGGCTATGGCTCAATGTCAGGCTACGTCATTGTAGATAGATAGAATGGAACTGACTCAAGCCATCAGAATTGCACATTATCTTCAAGGAAAACCCCGACCTATTGTCAGATTTTACAAAAGGAAAAGCTGGGATGAATGGTGATAAAAGTTTCATTAGAAGGGGGGGGGGGGGGAGATGGTCGAGGGTAACAGTGCTACAAAAAATCAAGACATCATGGAATGATGGGTGCATGAATGCAGATGAGCAATTAATAGTGGTGAGAAGATACTTCTTTGGTATTAATAGCTCTAACAGAAACAGAATTCTATACACAATTTTAATATAATTGTACAATATGGAAATCAATACAAAGAAAACTAAAGTAATGACCTTTTGTGGGAAATACCCTGTACTTAGCAAAATTGTTTTGGATGATGAAATTTTAGAACGAGTAAATGAATTTAATTATTTGGGTTATAATTTTCATTTCAAGATGAAGCTGATATGGCAAAGTAAATCACAAAGTTCACAAAAACAGCAGGGATAATTAACAGTATTATGAAACCATCTTTAGTACAAAAGAACACAAGATTACGGCTTTATAGACCAGTATTAAAATATGGTAGTGAAGCATGGACAATTCAAAGAAGAAATGAATACCGAATAACAGCAAATAATATGTGATTTATGTACAGCAGGCTATACAAAGTGGGACCATAAAAGAAATGAGGAAATTACGGAAGTGTTGGATGTAGAACTCATTCTCCATCATATAAAAAACTACCAAAACAACTGGAAAGCTCATCTTCAATGAATGCCATCTCACAGAATTCCAAAAGCTATGATTCGTTATTGCCCCCGTAGGCAAAAAGATTGCTGAGACGTCCAAAAAGCACTGGATGGAAAATTCCTCTTTGAAACCATAACAGGCCATATGGCCTAATACTTGCATGGACGATGATAAGATACTTCTCAACCTGTCAAAAGATGTGGCCAAACAGAAAGATTTTCAATTTGTATGGACCCATGAAGGGAAATATTTATAAGGAAAAATATTAACTACACCTAGTGAGTAGAATTACCTATCTAAGGACGTAAGTAATTTGTAAAAATTTGTGAATAGTTTGTAACAACAAAATTTTTCAGGCTTAACAATGCTAATAATATCCATCCATCCATAGTAATTCTGCCCGAGGGCAGGTCTTTCATTGCAATTATAGCATTTTCATGCTATGCTTTGCAGCTTTACTAGGGAATTGTAGGTGTGGTAGCTTCCCACACCGGTGAATGATGATGGCCATATGATATCAGGGACTGTTTGGGCCTTAAAGTTTTCCTCACATTTGTCTTACAGGTGAGGAAAAATACTGATAAACCTCACTCAGAAAAACTGTCCCGACCGGGGATCGAACCCAGGCCCGCTGCGTGACAAGGCAGCATGCTACTCGAGACCACAGCGGTAATATGTTAGATGAAGTAGATCTCAACAGTAATCCAAATGCAACTGTTTTTGATGACATTACTAAATATGAGTATATTAATATTTTATCAAACTTAAAACTTCTTCATGTGACCATTTATTGTATTAATAAAATAATTTTGGAATTCTGTGTATTACACAAAGATTTCTAAAATTCTTTTGATATAGTGCTCACGGAAACATGGCTTGATCACGATTCCTGTTTGACATTAATGGCTATAAAAAATTGTTAAAACTGTTAAGTTTAATAAATGTGATGGTATAGTTTTTATTTCAAAAATAACATTTGAATATCTTTAAATAATGTTGATATATGTCACTCCAATTTTATACATCTTGATTTCCTATTAAATTATATCCTAGTTGTTCTACATACGATATATAGTTTTCCAAATCTTCGTAAGGTTCTTCTATTCTTAAAAAAGAAGTCAATAACCACATTATTGTAGATGATGTTAACATTTAAATCTTATAAAATAAATTAGATAATTGTTGCCACACATATATATATGGACATTATGTACAAATATGGGCAATAGGAATCAAATGAATCATGAATATTCTTCTTACCTCATTCATCTGTTTTTTTTACACACAGAACTGCAGTATTGGGAAATATATTATTCGCATCTTCAGGATCTTGATAAAACAAAATAATATGGGTATTTAAAAATACCTGAATTCTACCACAGGGCCAACATCCAAATGTAACTCGTCTTGATCATATTTTTAAAAAGATTAATATATCTAAATTGTAAACCTGGAGTGTACAGTAGCACTAACACAGGTCATTATGTGATAATCAATACAAAGAAAACTAAAGTGATGGCCTTTTGTGGGAAATACCCTATACCTAGCAAAATTGTTTTGGATGATGAAATTTTAGAATGAGTAAATTCATTTAATTATTTGGGTTATAATTTAACATTTCAAGATGAAGCTAATATATCAAAGAAAATCACAAATTTCACAAAAACAACGGGGACAATTAACAGTATAATGAAACCATCTTTAGTACAGAAGAACACAAGATTACGGCTTTATAAGGTTCTCACAAGACCAGTATTAAGATATGGTAGTGAAGCTTGGACAATAAGAAGAGATGAAAGCCAAATAACAGCAAATGAGATGCGATTTATGCGCCGAACAGCAGGCTACACACAGTGGGACCATAAAAGAAATGAGGAAATTATGGAAGAGTTGGATTGTAGAACCCATTCTTCACCATATACAAAACTACCAGAACAACTGGAAAGCCCATCTTCAATGAATGCCGTCTCATAGAATTCCAAAAGCCATACTTCGCTACTGCCCCCAAGGCAAAAGATCGCTGGTATGTCCAAAAAAGCATTGGATGGAAAATTCCTCTTTGAGACCGTAACAGGCCACATGGCCTAAATACTTGCATGGATGATGATTATATGATTTTTGAGCCCGTATAAAACATAACGCAGAGATCTTGAATCCTCGTGGAATTACAAGCAAATTATCAATTCTAAAGATCTAATATCCTAACTTAATAACATAAATTGGGATTCGGTTTTGAACTATACACATGTGGAAATAAGTTTTGATTTTTTTTATAAAATAATTATGTAACGTCATTTCCAAATCTACCATTAATGCCCCTTCTACCATTTCCAGCAAACATAACAAAATTAAATTTTGGATTATAATAGGCATGTTACTTCCTATTGTAAAAATAAATATCCTCAACTCGTGTCCAACTCAAGGTTGAGCCAAAAATGAGATGAGATGAACCCCCTATATTTATAGAGACCTGTGAACAACAAGGGTGCCGGCCGACCACTCCTGATGCACTGTCACTGGGCAGATGAATGAAATGAAACAAAATGGATGATATGGGTATGGAGAAATGGTGGAATGAAATTTGTGGCAGGGGAAAACAGGAGAAACCCTGAGAAAAAATGCCTCAGCTCTGTTTCGTCCAACATGAAACTCATATGGAGTGACCGAGACTCAATCTTGGGACCCCCAGTAGTGAGAAATGAGCATCTAACTGCTTGTGCCATGGAGCCGTCATTTCATATTGTATTTTTAAATAGGCATTGTTAAATCAATAAGAACTAGAGATAAAATTACATGGCAAGTAAAACATGAACCCTCTGAATATATAATTATTTAGGAAATATAAGATATAACATGCATCATAAGATGTTTGTAAATCAAATATTACTCTGAAAAATTTAACAATAATGGAAATAACTCCAAAAGATTTTGCCATACTGTCAATGAGGCCACTGATACAATTTCAACTAAAAAAGCACCTATTAATGGCATCATAAATCAAAAAGGTTTAAAAATTCACAGTAAGATGCTATTATCAATAAGCATTTTGCTCAAATAGGAAACAAACTTGTTCCAAACATAAATATTTATTTTTTGTCATTACAATGTTAAAAATAAGGAAATCTTATCTTCAATTTTTTAATGAAATATTTTAAACTTATCACTTTCAATACTGGATCATATTATTTAAAAAAAAAATGCTTGAACCCTGGACCTCTTATTTTCTGTACGAGTGTGCTGTCCATTACACCATTCAAACAAAGATACAAACGTTAATATTTCTTTCTATATAACAAATCTCAATTCGTCCAAAGGCAGATAGATGGCGCTACCAATAGCCAGCTTCTATTAAAGAAGTATTATTAATGAGATGTTTACACTACTTTTTAAGCAGTAAGCTTAATATTTTTGATGAAATATTTTAAATTTAACACTTTCCTATACTGTGTACCGAAATCAAGATTTCGATACAGAGATTACGTCATACTGCGCATCCTATATGTCATCGCGTTTCCATTTCATGTGCGATCTTTGTGAACAGTGTCAAATGCTCCCCTACCTACCCCTTCCTAGTAACGCCGTGGGCCATTGCGCATTCTCCCCTCTCCTTGTGAACTCTCATAAATAGCTGTGTTTTCAACATCGCATCATCATCTGTTTATCTACAGTACGAGTCTGGTCGATATAGCTCAGAAGAGCTAGTTTGGTTTATTAGTCCTTCAGGCCAGGGTGGGGCCGCAAGGACTGTGTACCCCGACCCTAGGCTGGACTAGTGTGAGTGTCATGTTGTACATATGTTTATATTATTTCTGTATAGATGATCAATGATAGTATTATTTTCTTTGTTAAATTAATTATTTATTAATTTATTTTTAATGTTATATCTTTTTTTGACTCGCATTAAAACTTTAGTTGTCTAAAAGCAATGTCCAAACATTTATGAATATATTTCCTTGCATCTAATTTTATTCAACAATATTTTTTAATATATTACATAATTAGAGTCATAATTCAAATCTAGGTATGAAATAGTTGATAAATTTTGCTTGCTTGGAACCTTCTTTTTGTCATGCTTCAGTTTCTTTTACATGTCATAAATCTGCAACGCAAGACCCATTACTATACTTCCATTCTGCTCTGAAGGAAACTATACTCAGAATTTTATACAAATTCCCGTCTATTTCCCTAGTTGACAAATATCAGGAAAACTTTAAGGCCCAAACGGTCCCCGAAATCATATGGCCATAATCACCATCATCCTTCACCGGTGTGGAAAGCAACGTGAAGCTACCACACCTACACAATTCCCTAGTAAAGCTGCAAGCATAGCATGAAAATGCTATGATGCAGTGAAGGACCTGCCTTCGGGCAGAATTACTATGGATGGAGTATGGAAAATCAAGTAGAAGTTAATCTAAGTTGAGCCCATATGACTATGACAAGAATACTAGGTGCTGGCAGTGTTGCCACTACTTTTATCCAACCCTTTGTATTATAGGGTAATTAAAACTTACCTGTATTTTCATATAAAAGCTGTTAATTTGATTACATCAAAAAAAAAAAAAAAAAGGAAATGTCTGCAACATATTTGGATAATATGCTAAAAGCAATGTCCAAACATTTATGAATATATTTCCTTGCATCTAATTTTATTCAACAATATTTTAATATATTAGATAATTAGAGTCATAATTCAAATCTAGGTATGAAATAGTTGAAAAATTTTGCTTGCTTGGAACCTTCTTTTTGTCATGCTTCGGTTTCTTTTACATGTCATAAATCTGCAACGCAAGCAAGACCCATTACTATACTTCCATTCTGCTCTGAAGGAAACTATACTCAGAATTTTATCTGTCAAGTCAGGTTTGAACCTGCATATGCAGGGTGTCCCAGCAACCGGGAAAATCTTGGGAATTTGTAAAGTGATGTACATCTATCTTCTACAAATCAAATGAGAAATTCTTATTCAAGATGTAAGAAAGCAAGCAGAGTTATATTGAAAAAAATAAATTGTCTGAAGAAGAAAAGCCAAAGTTGAAAAAAAAAGCTGAGATATTTATAAACGAATTGGAAGAAAAGGAAAAAGGCTTTACAAAATGAAGTAGGCAAAGAAATTGCTGTCATTGACTAAAAAATCAGATGATAAAATAATAAGATATAAATAAAGTAATTTTAAAGTGAGATTGTTTGCAATATTTTATAGTAACATAATTTATGTTCAAATAATAAACTTGGAAAAACTGCACTTAAACTAGCGTGAAATATTTTCAAAGCCAGTGATAACCAACAGTCGAACCACATATCGATTATCATCCTCGATTACTATCCACTGCTATGAAATTTAAATGACCAATATATAAAAAGAATCCCCAAATCTATGTTAAAAAAATGTATTAATATTAAAATTATGAAACGTTTATTAAAAATGGGTGTACACTTACTTATCACTCCCAATCAGCGATAGAAAATCATAGACTAAGTAATATACTCTGTGGAGAAAATAGCAGTTAGCATCACAATATTGTCTAACAGTGTCATAATATTGTGATTTTGCATATTTAAATAAATACTTCAAAATTGTCTAATAATGTTATAAAAATTGTTTGAAAAAGTTTAAAATATTAAATAATGTTAGTAGATACAGAAGAAGAGCTATAGTTTACAATATAACTGAAAAATCAAGCGCTAGTAAAAGTGCAGTTGAGCCATAAAATTTTTAATACATTATTTCGCTATTCTTATTTAAGACCTTACCATAAAAATTACTTATATTTTTATTACTTACACATATTAAAAAAAGAAGATTAGGCGGGGTGTATCACAATCAATTTTTACTTACGCATTTTAACACAACTTCAATACATTTATATAATTATTCTTTTTAGCACTGGAAAATTATTACTTAATCACATTTTAGTCGTAAATATTGAAAACAATGTGGGACTATTTCCTGTCCCGACCGCTCTAATAATACATCATGGAGGTCGTGACCATACTTATAACTGAGGTTACAACTATTATTCTATGAGTTATTGTATGAACCAGCGATATACTCTCTGATAATCAACGATAATCACGTTAATTATTACATCACTTTACGTCTGCTTTACATATTAAATTAATTTAGAGTACGTTAGAGTAATTGATTTAGGTTAGCTTTTAGTTTTCCTATACATGGAGTTAGGATAGTTTTTAGTTTCATATACATATATAACAGTTGTCCTATAACAGTTCTTCTATTACATTCCAAAATGGCCAACGGTTTAAAATGGAAATTACATATTTAAGCTAATTTATTTCATATAGCCTAATGTTTAAATACTTCAATTGTGCTTCTGTTCCAAAGATTCATTTCATTAATACCATTACATAATACGAATATTTGCATTAAAATTGTAATCAATAGCGCAATTAAAAATCGACTGTAATACACCCCAACGAAAAGATTTTATTAAACTAGCTTTACTAGAATTGGAAAAAGTTGGTTATTTGTCTCAGACAAATTTTTCTAAGTTCCACAGAATCGCAGTGCGCATGCGCGAGTTGCGGGAATTGCCGTAATGGTTAATATAGCCTATGGCTCTGCAGTCGGCATTACCAACTTTGGGAATAAATTTCCAAATGCAAAAAAAAAATGGACGTTAACTAACTTGCCATTTTCTAACTAAAGAAAACAATTTACATGCATATTATTTATTCCCAAATGCTTAAAAAAAATGGACGTAAACCAACTTCCCATTTCCTAACGTAACAAAGCAATTTACATGCACACTATTTAATGAACTATAAACTAATTTTACGTACACTAACACTAAATATGGTTCAAAATTATTTTCAAATGGTGGCAACGTTGGAACAACATGGGAAAGTAGCAAGCAAGTAATTTATCCATGATCATGTTTTACGTAAATGTATAAACATAAAATATTGTAAAGAAAGCTTGAAGATCATTGGAAAATGTTTAAAACAGTACAAAACGTGTTTACAAGTGTTTAGTGCATGAGTGGCATAACAGTGTAAGTGTAGAATTGTGAGAGACATAAAACCTACCACATCCCTAGAATTAACTCAATTTTGCACTAAGAAAAGTCAAGAATTATTCTTTGATGCCATAAAAAAAACTGGAAAATAGTCGGGAATTTCATATTCGTAATTTTCTGGACACACTTGATATCTCAGAAGCAAGCATGGTAACCACTATTCCATGACAACCCTCCTCAATATAAGGTTAGTTTTTAAGATTTACTTAAAAAATTAATAACTATTAAACACTTAAATTATGTAACAAGTTAACTATTAAAACATAATCTTAACATATATGAACATTGCTTCTATCAAATTATCTATGTTTGAATCAAATAAAATTGTAAGAGTAAATATGACCAATTTAACAAATTTTTATTTTATCACTACATTATACATACAAATAGTAAATTGTGTTTAAATTTTGAAGTTGTATATCCGTGATTTAGTGTGTTTTCTGTTAATCTGTTTATTGGAAGGTTGAGTTAATTTTCTTTGTGGAACGTGTAACAGAGCTTTATTCCAATCATTGCTCTGCCGAATATCCAACAAAATGCGGATCATTTGATTCAAAGTCAAACATTTTGAACCACCACTTCCCCACAATAAATATTCATCTAATGGTAGTTTAGCCATTCTCAGTCCTTCTCGCTTAGCTTTGGCAAGTGATAAAGATTCATTATTTACTTTGTCAACCATAGCTCCAATTATATACACAGCATCATGATCAAATTCTTTTATGACTTCTCTGCAATGTGGTGTTAGGTAAATTAAATTTTCTTTAGGAAAAATATCCAAATAACTCTTCTCTGTTAAGTTTAGAGGAAAATCAGGATCATACAAAGTAGGTATGTATTTAGCTAAAGTTTTCATTGCAATGCTTTCTTTGTTTACGTTACAAAAATGTAAATCAAAAGGATTATCATGAAGCCTGTTGTCAGAAAACAAAAGCATCAGCTGTTTACTACAATTTTGAGCTTCATGTTTATTCATGTAGGTGTCATATGCACAATCTAGTACAAGTTTCTGCCCAAACAGCATTGCTTGAAAAAGTCTGCTGTTATGAAATTTAGTGATTGTAGCATCATAAACGCGTAAAAACATGGAATTATTTCCTAGACCATACTGGATATGTCCATCTTCTTCCTTCTTTGGACATATATAACTTTCTTCTTTCTGCTTCTTTGATTCTTCTTTTTTCAATTTCTTGCTCTCCTTCCTTTTCTCAACTCCAAAAATGTATGCCAGATATTTTTTTCTCTTAGATCTAGTGGGTAGTTCGAGAAGTTCTTTCCACTGTTCCAAACGTATATGATCTGGAACTCTTACTCCACTTTGTCTGAATATTTCTGCTTCTAAAATTAGTATTTTTAACTTATTTTCTATTATAGGATCTCCATTAGTTATAGCAAGAAACTCTGAATCAGCCGTACTTTTACTTGTAGTTTGAAGCTCCTCTCGCACGTTCACCACGTGATTGTATCTGTTAACATTTAAACTACTAGTAGTTGAATTAATTGTACCTGAATAACACAGCTCTATCTGGTTGTTTGCACGATTACAGATGAGACCACTACTTCTTAAAGAAAATACTTTGTAGGCTCTTACATTACTGAAATGTACTTTAATAGGCGAAAATAAATGCCTCATCATTTTTAATTTGATGACTTGAAATACAAAATTTATAAGTTAATTTTTAACATATGGTACAAATATATTTATTTATGCTGTCGTATTATTACAGAATGATAACAATTACACGACACATTCTTGAGAAATAAAACTTGAAACAGCTGCTATAAACATTAACTATGAAGGTTAAGTACAGTATAACAAATTTTGAAGGTAATATTGGCTAAACTGGTTTGATTGAAAAAAAAGAACATCGATGCGTCTTCTCAACAGTGTCGCCAACGTAAATCTCCAGCGGCAAAAAATTACCCACTACACTGTTTACGGGGATCAAGCCAGTGATGATCAAATTGTTTATATGAATCAGCTAGTCTATGTTAATACAATGACCCAGCCCGATTGTTATATACATTTATTATACATAATGGAAAGAAGTATTTCGCAGTGTTCATTGATTACAAGAAAGCGTTCGACCTCATCAACAGAGATGTACTCATTCAAAAACTCAGGCGAATATAAGAAGACTCGAGCCCATTAACAACGATTGTGACAAGCATCCTGGATCACAACTATGTTCAACTGTACGACGAGGTCGCACTATCAAATAAAATAAAGCAAACAAATGGGGTACTGCAAGGGAACCCCATCAGCCCACTGCTCTTCAACATCATGACAGCTGATATTGTGGATATCACCAAAGATAGTGCGACATCGATCATAATGTACGCTGATGACATGGTATTGGGATCATCAAACAAAGATGAACTACAATGCACATTAAATAGACTCGAAAAATGGGCAAATGAAACCTGCCTGCAAATAAACCATCAGAAAACTAAACTGATGACCTTCAGAAAAGGAGGAAAACCTACTGAAAATGACAGGCTAATGCTCCTTGGTGAGCCACTAGACGTTGTATCGCAATTCACCTACCTAGGCATCACCCTACAAACAACCATTAAATCCTACAGAATACATGTGCAACAGAAGGTTTCAGCTGCAATAAGAGCGATATACAGCATCAAAAATCTCCACCAATTATCAACAGAAACAGCTATGACGCTCTTCAAGACAGTCATAACTCCCATAACAACATATGGAATTAACATAATATGGGACAAACTCACAAACAGAGACTTGACACAAATAGAAACAGTAAAAGCACGCTTCATGAAAAGAGTTCTGGAGTTGGAAAAACAGCACCTTCAAGAATGACATATGTATTAATGAAAGAAACCTTCTTCATTGAAGACATTAGACGGCAGCTATTCCTACCGAACACCTGCGCATATGAGACAACAATGCAAGGACTACAGGAGAAGAGGAATGACATCTGCAGCGAATTCTACACAACAGAGGCCTGTGTACGAGAGAGTGGACACGACCAAACTACGAGATGAGGCACATCCTAACACCGTATGCAATCCATGGCTTTCACCACAAGGTTTGCAGCACAAAGCGATTCCACGAGCCAAACCAAGAATGCATATGCGAACTGTGCAACAATCCATGTGAACGATATCACGTCGAAAAGTGTGCGGAAAGACAATTATCGTTTAACAAGTTTTGCTTAGACTAAATTTACTAACAATTTGCACATTTGTGCGCATTTACTTTCATTCATTCATTATACTTGAAAAAAAAACAATCAAACTCCGAGCCGCGACAGGCCTAGAAGGTCCTTGACCTACCAGCCGGCTGCTGACCTCATATCCACATGTATTAATCATAAAGATAGACGAATATTCAGTCGGTGTGTAGGGGTGATATGTGGTCAGCATGTGGGGTCCCCAGCCGTTATAGCTGGTTTTTTGAACCTGAAACCGCTACTTTTTGTAGCTACCCAAATGTCTCACGATGCTGAGTGGACACCGATCCCATACTGGCCGAAATTCCATGAGAAAAATTCTTCCTCCATGGAGTCCCGAACCACGCAAGTTCCGTAGCTCTGCGCCAAGGCATCTTGCCTTAACCACTCGGCTACGGCGCGGGACGAAAAAATAATTATATTGTCTTATTTACTGTAGGGTGCAGGCAATAATTTTAACTTTGATGATTATAATCATTCATATCATATAAATTCTATGAGTTCTAAACAAATCTATCGATTTTGCTAACCTGGGCTTAACCAACACTACATCTGGGCCTGTTATATCATCTACTTCCAAGAAAGATGAGCGACAGCAGGGGTAGAAAAAAGTCTCCCAGCAGCAGAGGAGGAGCCCAGCGCATGCGCAGAGTCACACCTCGCAGCAAAGTGACGTCGAGCACCGGGGTGGAAGACTGAATGTTCCGATGTGCCGATATCGCACTCCCATTGCTCTGCGAACAGCAGGCAGCATAGCATAACAGGTGGCAGTGCCAGTATCTTGAGGTTGAGGGCTCTACCTACCCTACTAACCCCACCCGTTCTCCTGTCGCCTCTAGCTAGCTTCGGTCCCAGGAACTTGTCAGGGCAAATAATCCTTATCTTTCTCACCAATAATTTATTACCCTATAAGCCCTCCATCGGCAAGATATTAGTTATACTGTTGTATTTAGTGGAACTATTGTCATGGCTTCATCTACAAGTTCGTAGAATCGTCCATTCCTTATCTCTTCTCTATAAAATATTGCACACATCATTACCTAACAATTTATCACACCGCTTCGTTAGACTCTGTGATACACATACATTAGGCACACGATCCCATCAGCAGATTGTCCTTTATATCCCTCCTCATCACACTATTTATTACTCAAAATAGTTTACAGTTTCTCTTGCTAGAACATGGAATTCTCTTTCACCCTATGTCAGATACCGCCAAACTTTACCATCTTTCAGAAACAAACTTCAATTTTTTTATTAACTAACTGATAAAAAATCTCACTAATAGTATTTTTTTAAAACTAAGTATATGTTCACACATAGAAATGCATATATAATGGAAATGGACAACTAATGACAAATGAGAGAAATTTTGAAGTGGGCTGAATTAAAATATCTAAGAACAATAATTACAAATAGGAATGAGATGCACAAAAATTAAAAAAAAAAGGCTCAATTCTGGAAATGCGTGCTATTATGCATTACAGGGACTCTTATCGTTCCAACACCTTAAAAAAAAACGTGAAACGGAAAATATATAAAACTGTTATTCTACCAGTTATATTATATGAATGTAAAACATGGACTACTGCTTTAAGGGAGGAAAGAAGATTACGAGTATTTGAGAATAAAGTTCTTAGAAAAAAAATTGGACCAAAAAATAAATAAACAGTCATGTGAATGGTGAGGACTACTTAATAGCGAGCTACATGGTATGTACAGGAAGTCGGATATAAAAAGAGCAATTAAGTCTCTTAGACTGCGATGGGCAGGACATACGAACGGGGAATGAAAGAGGATGCATGGAAGTTTCTTGTAGGAAAACCAGAAGGAAAACGCCCAGTTGGTAGACGAAGAATGAGGTGGGAGAATAACATTATCCATGATTTGAGGGAAGTAGATTATACGGGGGATGATGGGAAAATATTAGCTCAGGATAGGGATGTTTGAAGAGTTTATGTCCGCGCTGCCATGAACATACGGGTTCGATAGAGCCAGTGAGTTAGTTAGTTAAACGTATTTTTAACAATCATTAAATAATTTATTATTTGTTTATTCAATAAAAATAATATTAAGATTTGTAAGTATTTCTATCTAATGCCAGTTATTAGGTATATTACTTTCTCTGTGTGGTATATATTCGTATTACTTTTTTCTTTCTTTCTTTCATGTATAGTAGATTGGAGCTGTTCTTCCTTTGTGTATATATTCTTTCATTAGGTTTAATTTTAGTTATCTTTAACTTTATTGTAAATATACCCCATACGTCCCGCGACGTAGTCGAATGGTTAACCCATAAATTCGATATGATACATCAATTGTTTTAATTTATCCAATATTTTTTAACAAAACAGAAGAAAGCTTACGATACTAAATTACTGAAATGTGTGTGAAATTATACAATATACCTAATATTAAAAGTTACGCACGATTTCGTTTTCAATGCGGTCAGCCACATATAAATAACTGATAGAAAAAGTTACCGTTTTGCCAATTAAGGGTTAAGGTAGGATTAGTGTTGTGCACAACCAGTTCATTTCGAGAAGTAGTTCCTTCACTCGCACTCAGTTTTATGAACCATTGAATTCAACTAGTTCGTTCGCAAAATTTAGAGTAGCCCTTCATTCATTTTATTCGTCAAGGGGAAAAAAAAAAAACTTTTGAAACCTGGAGGGGAAGCAGAAAAATACGAGTCTGGGGTGACTTTGGCATTAACCAACACCACATGGTAGCCGTAGATTTTAAAGATAAACATAAATAATACCAACCAAATTAGTGAAATTCTGTTCAAATCTGAGTATGAACAATTCTAAAATGACTGCTACCATACTTTTGTTTATTTTGTAATTATTTATACCTCCTTTTTATTTTTTGTTATAACTGTATTATATGCATAAACAAAATCGTACTATTGGCAATTATTTGATGTTAATCTTTACAATCCCTAAACTAAAAATATAAAAAGGGTGAATACAGTAAAAGCTCCTTATTCGCAGGGGATATGTTCCGCAAATATGCCGCGAATACAGAAACCGCGAATATGGAATGGTAATTTATATGGGTGTATAGGGGATACGTTCCAAGGTTACAAAATATAATAAAAATTAGTAAATCTAGTAAATTATGTTGTTTTAAAACTTGTTAAAATTGAATTTTCATTAAATATTCTCGGAATTTCAGTAAATTAAATGTAAAGTGATTGTAATATTAGACTACACTAAATGTGTAACGTTGGCAATGCTGCATATGAGTGATGGCGTAAGCAAGGGGCGGGAGAGTGTCGTAATTGATGGATGAGTGTGTCGAATGAAGAGTTTGAAGTACCGGAGTGTTTAAAGCCAGTTCACTCTATCAAGGTAGTTCGTTCCTCTAAACCACTTCACTCTGGCCAGACAAGTTCGTTCGTTGATACCAGCTCGTTCTTCTCTTCTAAGGTACTTCACTCTGGCAAGGTGTTTCGTTTTTTACGACACTTCACTCTGGCCAGATAGTTCGTTCCTCTATGGCAGTTCACTCTGGCAAGGTAGTTCGTTCCTCTCAGGCACCTCACTTCACACCGGCCAGGCAGTACACTCGCTGCTGTACGATCGATGTGGATGGCGTAGGAAAGAGGTGGGGACATACAAGGTCGATGGACGGAGAGATGTAGAGTAATCAACGAATGAGGGAAAGTTGATTTGATGCGAGACATTCAGAGATTGAAATAAAAAGTGAACTCTGAACTGGCAGTTTCACTAAAAGTGAGTAACTTTTTGACACTTCACAGTAGTGAAGCGTTCTTTTTAAACGACTCACTCTCGAATTACCCATCGCTAGGTAGGATACCTTGACGCAGAGCTACAGTACTTGCGCTGGTTTAAGTCTCAATGGAGAAACATTTTCTCATGGAATTTCAGCCAGTATGGGACCGGTGCCCCCACCCAGCATAGTGAGGCATTTGCGTAGCTGCAATAAGTAGCGGCTCCAGGTTGAGAAAAACAGCTATAACGGCTGGGGGATTTGACATACTGACAACATGTCACTGCTACACTGGTTGGATGGTCGTCTACCTCTGTGGTGAACACATGTGGACGTGAAACCAGAAGCTAGATGGTAGGCCAAGGACCTTCTAGGTCTGCTGCGCCATTGAGTTTTATATACCCCATACGCCCCGCGTGGGGACACGGGTGCTCTCTAGCGGGAGTTTCTTAACAAGTTAATTTAGTAACGCTTATTTACTGTGTGGACATGTCAATGAGTAAGGTGTGGTTAGCACATCGCCTCAATGGGACATCAAATAGGCAACTAAGGTATTACTGGATAAATGAACGTCGGATAAATTTTGCACCAGAGGCCTTTATTACATTAGGTTTGAAAATTTACTATGGGTGTAATGAAGTTCTCATAACCAATATAATTAATGTAAGTACTGAGAATATGTTTGATTAAAAAATAATATTAATATTAATATGAATAATAATTGATAAGTTATTGGGTTGGAATAACTCTATTCTCATTTTACTCCAGTTTTAAGGAATTGCACGTGGTACATAGTTATTATATTCATTCCCTACTCAGGATTAATATTTTCATAACGACTAGTAACCAAGATTTTGCAGTTACGGGACAAGCCTGCAGGCAGGGATACTTACACAAACCCGTACGTTTGCCTGCGCGAGCTTTGTAGGTAATGTTTCAATTTGGATGAAACGAGTTCTACTCCACGCAGTTAACAGCTGCCAACGTGGAGTTAAAAACTACCAGTCTCGCGCATTCACTTGCAAGCTAACTCGTAACTAGGGCGAAACTGGGTTCAATACCAGCTCTCAAGATATATAAGCAGCTGTTGCTATAGTACCAGATCCCCTATTCCGAAGAGGCAAAGAACGTTCCCAGGTAAGGAGGATAGTAATTAAAGGAGTCGACCTTAGCGTGGAATCGTGGTGATCCACGAAAATCTGAATTCTCGGGTTAGATTACCTGAAAGTTATCAACATGACTTCTCTCAGGACCGGAGACCGGCTATCAATGTTGATGGCAATACAGGTGCATCGTCTGCGAAGCACAAAAAAATAAATAGGCTCTGCTTTTATAAAATTAAGTCGGAGGCTACCGCGGTATGACTTAAACTAATAGGACAACACATATGGAGCTAGAAAAAACAGGCTACGGACCCTCCGGCCGAACAAAACAAAACAAAGCAGTACGAGACGAGCCAGCTCCTCCCTTGAAAAAAAAATATATATTGATCTAAGTTATTCACTCAGCTGTAGCTATGAAACTTACTGACGCTTTTCCCAGCAAAACTGGGAGGAAGCAGAATAACTCAGAACAAGTACCGCGGAAAAACAGCTTTGAGAAAAACAAGTCTTCACAAACTGAATATTAGTGCTTGGAATCAAAACGAAACATACACGTGCAGACTTCCATTGTCAGTCCGAAAACGAGAAACAGGTGTTTTCAGACTGACCCGATACTTCAAGAAACCCCACCATGTCCGAAATATGAGCATCATTACATTAACTAACTAACTCACTTACTCACTGACACTATCGAACCCGTAGGTTCATGGCCGCACGGACATAAGCTCTCTATAAATCCCTATCATGAGCTAATATTTTCCAATCATCCCATGTATAATTTACTTCCTTCAAATCATAGTTAATGTTATTATCCACCTCATTCTTGGTCTACCAACTGGGCGATTTACCTCTGGCTTTCCTACAAGAAGCTCCCATGCATGTCTTTCATTCCCCATTCGTGCCACATGTCCCACCCATCGCAGCATACGAGAATTAACTGTTCTTATTATATCTGGCTTCCTATAGAGACCATGTATTCACCTGTTTGTTTATCTCTCTTTGGTCCAAGCATTTTCCTAAGAACTCTTCTTCTTCTTCCAACCAAGTCATAGGGCTATAGGCCTGTTACGATCTCACTGATGAATTTTGTATCCAGCGTTTTCTTGGACCGTCCAGAGATCTATTCCCTCGAAGCATGGCCTTGGGAACGTCAACAGAATTATCCCTCCAGTCCATCCGAGGCTTGTGAGAATTGAAAACACTCTGAGTGCTACCCGACGGGTTGCTAGCCCGAAGGGGTAAAGTGATGGGGGTTTCCATCCACTCTGCAAGTGATATTATGGTTATACCGCCAATACTCGGTCCCTAGAGCCTCATCTGTTATAAGCAGGTTGCACCACGGACAGTTTGAGGTTAGGTTTTGGATAAGAGAGGTTTTAGAATGCACTTCACTATCTCATGCAACCCTCCTAACTTTATTCTCAAATACTCGTAATCTCCTTTCCTCCCTTAAAGTAAGAGTCCATGTTTCGCATCCATATAATATAACTGGTAGAATAATAGTTTTATATATTTTCAGTTTAACGTGTTTTTGAAAGGAGTCTCTGCGATGCATAATAGCACGCATTTCCAGAATTGATCCTATGTTTAATTTCTTTGTGCATCTTATTCCTATTTGTGATTATTGTTCCTAGGTATTTGAATTCAGCCACTTCATCAAAATTTCCCTTATTTGTCATTAGCTGTCCATTTCCATTATATAATGTACTGCTACGTGTGACGATATATTTAGTTTTTATTGGTTAATATAACTGATAAATAATAGTTTTATTTATTTTCAGTTTAATTTTTTAAAGGAGTTGGGATGTCAAGAGTCTCTGTAATGCATAATAGCATGCATTTCCAGAATTGAGCCTATGTTTCATTTCTTTGTGCATCTCATTTATATTTGTGATTATTGTTCCTCGAAATGTGCCCCATTTGTCATTAGCTGTCCATTTCCATTATATAATGTATTTCTACATGTGAGCATGATTACATACTTTACGAAATTTCACATCACTTGGATAAACATTATCACGCCAATCCGAAATACATTCAGTTCACAATCCACTTCAGAAAAAAAAAAAGAACGAACAAGATATTATTGAATTTAAAATCTGAAGCCAAGCTCACTACAATCCCGTTTATCAAGTGGATGAAATTACATCGTGATTTCGCAGGCTGCGGTGGACTAGTGGCTATGCTCCTTGCCTCTGGTCCCGAGGGTCACGGATTCAAACCTTTCCGGAGTCGATGTTTTTTTTTTTTTGGATGGAAAAATCCAAGGATCAGTCCTCCGGGAGGGACTTTAAGCCGCGGGCCCCGAGTTAAAGATTATCAGGTTTCTAAAAGATCCTTAAGCCTGAATAAAAATACCTCTAAGCAAAATTTACCGACCTCATCATCCTAGTAATACTTTAGTTGCCTGCTAGATGTCTCATTGAGTTGGTATATGACGTGACATCTATCGGCAAATAAGGTAACTAAATTAACTTGGTCTAGTAAATCCTAACAGTCATGGCTCAACGTTGGGTTACGTCATTATAGATATATAGATAGATACACCATAGAGTCGCTGAAGCTGTTTTCTTTGTTCAAAAATTTTAATTAAACCATTATTAAATACAATCTATAGAAAAAACTAAGGTAATGGCATTCCAAGGGAAAAATCAATCAGATCCAAATAGTAATAGGAAACAAAATCATAGAACAGGTGAACCATCTCATTATCTAGGATGTGACATTTAATTTAATTATGATAATGATATAACTAATAAAATAGCAAAATTCCAGGGATATGTGGTATGATAAACCGATCACTAAATAACAAAACAGAGAGACCAATTTAATTTTACAAAACTTGGCAGTACCGTACTACTCTATGTTTCAGAAGCCTGGATACATAAGAAACAAGATCTAAGTAGGATAATGGCGGCAGAAATGAAATTTTTGAGATATGTTAAAGAGTGCACTAAGGAAGACAGAACCAAGAACACAGAAATAAGACAGGAACTTGAAATATTTGCAATAACTGATAAAATAGATACATATAGACAAAATTGAAGCAACACATAGACAGAATGAATGAAGACAGATATCCAAAACAAATAACAAAATACAAACCTAAAGGCACCCGAGATGTGGGCAGACCTAGAAAGAGATGGGCTGAAGTCGGAACGGGTCAACAGACCTAATCCATGAATGCAGATGATGATGCTGATTATTATTAAATACAAGCCATCCTGCCAAGGTTTTCCTTAGCGGTAACACAAATGTCGGAGTGGTCTCCTTGCTTCTACCAAATAAAGTAGGACCAAACATTTCATTTTTAAGTTTTAAAATTTAAAATATTTTTTCTTCCAAATTAGGCCTATCTAAATCCAAATTTCGAATAATCAGCTGATTATGCAGCCTAAAGCATTTCTGCAACCGATAAGCCCTTTTCCTCGGAAATGCTCGTGTTAATAGAAATTAATCTAAATTTAAATTAATCTGATCAGCCTCTAGGGCAACTTCCTTGAATAGAGCAAAGAGAAAATCTAAAACACAGAAGCCTAATTTTTCAGCCAACGCCCAACAGAGACAGTTTACGATATTTCGAAAAATTTAACATTTTTGGGGAAAAAACATAAAATATGGCTTGGAAAACTCAATTCGGAAATTTCGGAATTAGACAGCATTTTTTGCAATAGAAATCCCGGATACACCCTATAGATTGTATTTTTGCAGTTTTCAAGATTTCTAAAATGTTATTTTTTGGAAAAAATCCCAGACTATAGCCTTAGAAAAAAAACTCGATTTTCAAATTTTCGATTTAAACCGGATTTTTTGCATTGTAAATCGCGGACACACTCTCTAGATTGTATTTTTGGAGTTTTCAAGATTTCTAAAATTTTGTCATTTTTGGGAAAAATTCCAAGACTATGTAGCCTTGGACAAAACTAACTCGATTTTCAAAGTTTCGACATTTTTTCATTATATATTAGGGACACACCTTCTAGATAGTATTTTTGCAGTGTTCAAAATTTCTAAAATTTTGACATGTTTGGGAAAAATCAACTCTATTTTCAAATTTTCGACTTAGACCGGACTTTTTGCATTATAAATCGCGGATACACCATCCAGATTGTATTTTACAGTTTTCAAAATATGTAAAATTTTGTCATTTTTGAAAAAAAATCCAAAATTATAGCCTTGGAAAAAAAAACTCGATTTTCAAACTTTCGACTTAGACAGGATTTTTTGCATAATAAATCGCGAACACACCCTCTAGATTGAATTTTCGCAGTTTTCAAAATTTCTAAAATTTTGTAATTTTCGGGGAAAAAATCCGAGACTATAGCCTTTGGAAAAAAATTACTCGATTATCAAAGTTTCAACTTAGAGCGGATTTTTTGCATTATAAATCGCGGACACGCCCTCTAAATTGTGTTTTTGCAGTTTTTAAAATTTCTGAAATATTGTCATTTTTGGGGGAAAAATCCAAGACTATTGGAGCGGCTCTCAGTGGTAGGCAAGAGATCTCAGGGTTATGAACTTTTTCTATAAGCAAAAGAAACAACGTTCAATTTATACACTCAATTTTTTTCATGAATCCAAAAAAAAAACAAATTGTTTTTCACGAAAAGATACACTTTTGTTACTACAATTATCAAGTTTTATAAATGAGTGGAGTCGATGAAGTGATTAGAGGTCCACGTGCGTGGATAAAATATTTTCAAAGTCCAATCTTTAACGGACTATAACTTTAAATTTAACAATTTCTCGGACAAATCAAAAATTTAACTAGATCGGAGATCGCGGTCTGTAGAACTACGATGTTTTAACGCTGAATACAGAGTGACCGAGAATGAGCTTTAACTGAATCGGAGATCGCGGTTCTATATATCTACGATGTTTTAACACTGATCACAGAGTGGCCGAGAGTGAGAGTATTTTGATATATGTTTCTCGCTTATAAAGACGATAGCTCCTCCCACTTCTTTCGATTCCACTCGTTACAATTTGATTGTACATATGTTACAATAATATTATTTGCTAGTATGTGTTTCCTTAGAGGGGGTTTTTCTGGTTAATAACGTTAATTTCAGTTTCTAAGAACTGGGTTAATTGCTTCTTTGATATTTAATAGATAAATGTTTTTCAGTTTCTTCAGTTTTGTAAACTGTCAATATTAAGAGATTGTTATATTTTCTAAAGGTGGAATGAATGTCTTTTGTTGTCTACATTAGTCAGGTAGTAATTCTTTATATCTTTATTTCTTGGAATTGCTGGTTAGTAGCTGGTTGATTATAGTTTCTAAGAATTTGGGTCAATTGCTTTTGATATTTTTAATAGATAACTAATGTTATCTTTTCTTAAAGGGAATGAAATATTTCTTGTTATTTGTATAGACTGCTAAATGGAAATAGTTTTTATTATTTTGACAATACCCTTTTTGTGTTCCTAAATTATTTGTAACTTGTGTAGACAGGTAGAATTCTGACAATACCTCTTTATTCTATTATTTGTTATTTGTGTAGTCAGGTAGCATTTTAACAGTATTTTATTCTAGACAATGTAGATGGAATTTTGCCTGGATATATTTCTATTTTCCACATACTTCTTTTATAGCGATATTAGTAATATATTATATTTTTGGTTATTTATTAATTTATTTAATTTTAATAAAAATTTGATCTGATTTCCATAATCTTTGTTATTTTCTGATTTTTATGATCTATTATAAGACATGTTTATCTTTTGGTATACTTTTAATATATTTCGGAACATTTTAGTTTCAGATCCATGCATATTAGAGTTGTATCTTAGTTTATACGTCTCCTATCATATTATTCGCTACACATAGCCATGGAGAAAATAACTCGATTGTAAAAGTTTCGACTTAGACCGGAACTTTTGCATTTTAAATCGCGGACACACCCTCCAGATTGTGTTTTTGCAGTTTTCAAAATTTCTGAAATAATGTCATATTTGGGAACAAAAATCCAAGACATAGCCTTATAGTATAAAAATAACTCGATTTTAAAAGTTTTGACTTAGACCGGATTTTTTACACTATAAATCGCGAAAAAACCCTCGATATTGAATTTTTGCAGTATTGCCAAAAATACAGCCTAAGTCGACTATTTGAAAATCGAGCTTTCCCAAAAATGTCAAAATTTTAGAAATTTTGAAAACTGCAAAAATACAATCTAGAGGTGTGTCCGCGACTTATAATACAAACAATCTGGTCTAAGTCGAAACTTTGAAAATCGAGTTTATTTTTTTCCAAGGCTATACCTCGGATTTTTTTTTCTCCAAAAATGACAACATTTTAGAAATTTTGAAAACTGAAAAAATTTAATCTAGAGGGTGTGTCCGCGATTTATAATGCAAAAAATCCGGTTATGTCAAAAGTTTGAAAATCGAGTTATTTTTTTCCAAAAAATGACAAAAGTTTGAAAATCGAGTTATTTTTTTCCAAAAAATGACAAAAGTTTAGAAATTTTGAAAACTGTAAAATACAATCTAGAGGCTGAATCCGCGATTTATAATGCAAAAAATCCGGTCTAAGTCGAAAGTTTGAAAATCGAGTTATTTTATTTTCCAAGGCTATAATTTTTGGATTTTTTTCCCAAAACTGACAAAATTTTAGACATTTTGAAAACTGCAAAGTACAATCAGGAGGGTATATCCGCGATTTATAATGCAAGAAATCCGGTAGCTTCAAATTCTTCTAAAAATATTTTAATCAAATATACATATATTTTAATTAACCCTGATACACAAGGTCTAAGTCGAGAATTTGGAAATTTACTATTTTTTTTCCAAGGCTATAGTCTCGGATTTTTCCCCCAAAAATGACAAAATTTTAGAAATATTGAAAACTGCAAAAAAACAATCTAGAGAGTGTGTCCGCGATTTATAATGCAAAAATCCGGTGTTAGTCGAAAATTTGAAAATCGACTAATTTTTTTCCAAGGCTATATTCTTGGATTTTTTCATGAAAATGACAACATTTTAGAAATTTTCAAAGCTGCAAAAATACAATCTAAAGGGTGTGTCCAAGATTTGAAATGCAAAAAAATCCGGTCTAAATCGAAAATTTGAAAATCGACTTTTTCTTTTGTTTTTTTCCCATTTTTTCTACATTCTTGGATTTTTTCCCAAATCGGACACAATTTTAGAATTTTTCTTGCAGTTATCGATATTATTGTAAATTATGTCATTTTGTGGAAAAAATCCAAAAAAAAAAAAAAATTAACCGGATTTTTTGCATTATAAATCGCTGACTAGCCCTCTAGATTGTATTTTTGAAGTTTTGGATATTTTTGAAATTACGTAATTTTTGTGAAAAAATCCAAGCTAAAAAAACACGATTTACAAATTTTTGATTTTAACACGATTTTTTGCATTATATATCCCTGACTAGCCCTCTAGATTGTATTTCTGCAGTTTTCGATATGTTTGAAGTTATGTAATTTTTGTGAAAAAATCCAAGGTTATACCGTTGGAAAAAAATAACACGATTTTCAAATTTTTTATTTTTACCGGATTTTTTGCATTATAAATAGCTGACTAGCCCTCTAGATTGAATTTTGCAGTTTTCGATATTTTTGAAATTATGTATTTTTAGTGAAAAAATACAAGGTTATAGCCTTGGAAAAAAAATAACACGATTTTCAAATTTTTTATTTTAACCGAATTTTTTGCATTATAAATCGCTGACTAGCGTGCTATATTCTATTTTTGCTGTTTTCGATATTTTTGAAATTATGTAATTTTTGTGAAAAAATCCAATTTTTTTTTATTTTAACCGAATTTTTTTTCACTATAAATCACTGACTAGCCCTCTAGATTGTATTTTTGCATTTTTCGATATTTTTGAGATTATGTAATTTTTGTTAAAAATCCAATGTTATAGGCATAGAAAAAAATAACTCGATTTTCAAATTTTTTATTTTAACCGGATTTTTTGCATTATAAATCGCTGCCTAGCCCTCTAGATTGTATTTTTGCAGTTTTCGATATGTTTGAAATTATGTAATTTTTGTGAAAAAATCCAAGGTTATAGCGTTGGAAAAAAATAACACGATTTTCAAATTTTTTATTTTAACCGGATTTTTTGCATTATAAATAGCTGACTAGCCCTCTGGATTGAATTTTGCAGTTTTCGATATTTTTGAAATTATGTATTTTTTTTGTGAAAAATTCCAAGGTTATAGTCTTGGAAAAAAATAACTCGATTTTCAAATTTTTTATTTCAACCGGATTTTTGCATTATAAATCGCTGACTAGCCCTCTAGATTGTATTTTTGCAGTTTTTGATATTTTTGAAATTATGTAATTTTTGTGGAAAATCCAAGGTTATAGCCTTGGGAAAAAATAACACGATTTTCAAATTTTTGATTTTAACCGGATTTTTTGCATTATAAATCGCAGCAGCCCTCTAGATTGTATTTTTGCAGTTTTCGATATTTTTGAAAGTATGTAATTTTTGTGAAAAAGTCGAAGGTTAATTATAGCCTTGGAAAAAAATAATACGATTTTCAAATTTTTGATTTTAACCGGAGTTTTTTGCATTATAAATCGCTGACTAGCCTGCTATATTGTATTTTTTGATGGTTTTCGATATTTTTGAAATTATGTAATTTTTGTGAAAAAATCTAATTTTTTTTATTTTAACCGGATTTTTTGCATTATAAATCTCTGACTAGTCCTCTAGATTGTTATATTTGCAGTTTTGCGATATTTTTGAAATGATGTAATTTTTTTTGAAAAAATCCGAGGTTATAGCCTTGGAAAAAAATAACACGAGTTTCAAATTTTTCATTTTACCCGGATTTTTTGCATTATAAATCGCTGACTACCCCGCTATATTGCATTTATGCAGTTTTCGATATTTTTGAAATTATGTAATTTTTGTGAAAAAATTCAAAAATTTTTATTGTAACAGGATTTTTTGCATTATAAATCGCTGACTAGCCCTCTAGATTGTATTTTTGCAGTTTTGGATATTTTTGAAATTATGTAATTTTTGTGACAAAATAACACGATTTTCAAAAGTTTGATTTTAAGGGGTTTTTTGCATTAGAAATCGCCGACTAGCCCTATAGATTGTAATTTTGGCAGATTCCGATATTTTTGAAATTATTGTAGTATTTTTGTATAAAATCCAAGGTTATATAGCCTTGGAAAAAAATAACTCGATTTTCAAATTTTTGATTTTAACCGGATTTTTTGCATTATAAATCGCTGACTAGCCCTCTAGATTGTATTTTTGCAGTTTTCAATATTTTTGAAATTATGTAATTTTTGTGAAAAAATCCAATTTTCAATTTTTTTTATTTTAACCGGATTTTTTGCATTATAAATCGCTGACTACCCCGCTGTATTGTATTTTTGCAGTTTTCGATATTTTTGAAATTGTGTATTTTTTGTGAAAAAATCCAATTTTTTAAATTTTAACCGGATTTTTTGCGTTATAAATCGCTGTCTAGCCCTCTAGATTGTATTTTTGCAGTTTTGGATATTTTTGAAATTATGTAATATTTTTCAAAAATTGAAACAATTTTCAAAAATAGAAAAAATAACACGAATTTCAAATTTTCGATTTTAACCGGATTTTTTGCATTATAAATCACTGACTAGCCCTCTAGATTGTATTTTTGCAGTTTTCAATATTTTTGAAATTATGTAATTTTTGTGAAAGAATCCAAGGTTATAGCCTTTCGAAAAAATAACACGATTTTCAAATTTTTATATATTAACCGGATTTTTTGCATTATAAATCTCTGACGAGCCCGCTATATTGTATTTTTGCAGTTTTCGATATTTTTGAAATTGTGTAATTTTTGTGAAAAAATCCAATATTTTTATTTTAACCGGATTTTTTGCGTTATAATTCGCTGCATAGCCCTCTAGATTGTATTTTTCCAGTTTTGGATATTTTTGAAATGATGTAGTGTTTTGTTGAAAAAATCCAAGGTTATAGGCATAGTCATATATAACTCGATTTTCAAGTTTTTGATTTTAACCGGATCTTTTGCATATAATCGCTGACTATCCCTCTAGATTGTATTTTTGCAGTTTTGGATATTTATGAAATTATGTAATTTTGTGAAAGAATCGAAGAAAATAACACGATTTTCAAATTTTTGATTTTAAGCGGATTTTTTGCATTATAAATCGCTGACTAGCCCTCTAGATTGTTTTTTTGCAGTTTTCGATACTTTTGAAATTATGTAATTTTTATGAAAAATCCAAGGTTATAGCCTTAGAAAAAAATAACTCGATTTTCAAATTTTTGATTTTAACCGGATTTTTTGCATTATAAATCGCTGTCTAGCCCTCTAGATTTTAGACATTTTGGAGATTTCCGATATTTTCAATATTTTTTGCATTATAAATCGCTGACTAATCCTCTAGATTGTATATTTGCAGTTTTCGATATTTTATGAAATTAATGTAATTTTTGTGAAAAAATCCAAGGAAATCCTTGGAAGAAAATAACTCGATTTTCAGATTTTTTATTTTAACCGGATTTTTTCCATTATATATCGCTGGCTAGCACTCTAGATTGTATTTTTGCAGTTTTGGATATTTTTGAAATTCTGTCAATATTTTTGAAAAATTGAAAACATAACACGAATTTCAATTTTCGATTTTAACCGGATTTTTTGCATTATAAATCGCTGAATATCCCTCTTAGATTGTGTTTTTGCAGTTTTCGATATTTTTGAAATTATGTAATTTTTGTGAAAATATCTAAGGTTGCCTTGGACAAAAATAACACGATTTTTAAATTTTGATTTTTACCGGATTTTTTGCATTATAAATCCTTTAACTAGCCCTCTAAATTGTATTTTTACATTTTTCGATACTTTTGAAATTTGTAATTTTTGTGAAAAATCCAAACACGATTTACAAATTTTTGATTTTACCGGATTTTTTGCATTATAAATCGCTGACTAGCCCTCTAGATTTTTGATATTTTCGATATTTTTTGCATTATAAATCGCTGACTAATCCTCTAGATTGTATATTTGCAGTTTTCGATATTTTTGAAATTATGTAATTTTGTGAAAAAATAATACGATTTTCAAATTTTTTTATTTTAACCGGATTTTTTGCATTATAAATCGCTGACTAACCCGATATATTGTATTTTTGCAGTTTTCGATGTTATTGAAATTATGTAATTTTTGTGAAAAAATCCAAATTTTTTTTATTTTAACCGGATTTTTTGCATTTTAAATCGCTGACTAGCCCTCGATATTGTATTTTCGCAGTTTTCGATATTATTGAAATTATGTAATTTTCGTAAAAAAATGCAAGGTCTTGGGAAAAATTAACACGATTTTTAATTTTGATTTTAACCGGATTTCTTGCATTATAAATCGCTGACTAGCCCGCTGTATTGTATTTTTGCGGTTTTCGATATTTTCGAAAATATGTAATTTTTGTGAAAAATCCAAATAATTCGATTTCAAAATTTTTGATTTTAACCGGATTTTTTGCATTATAAATCGCTGACTAGCCCTCTAGATTTTCGATATTTTCGATATTTTTTGCATTATTAATCGCTGGACTAATCCTCTAGATTGTGTATATTTGCATTTTTCGATATTTTTGAATTAATCGTAATTTTTGTGAACAAAATCCAAGGTTACAGTCTTGAAAAAATAACATTTTAAAATGTTACCGATTTTACCCGGATTTTTTGCATTATAACATCTGCTGACTAGCCTCTACATTGTATTTTTGCCAGTTTTCGATATTTTTGAAATTAATATAATTTAGTGAAAAAATCCAAATGTTTTTTTTTTATAACCGGCTTTTTTTGAATTATAAATCGCTGTCTAGCCCTCTAGATTGTTATTTTGCAGTTTTGGATATTTTTGAAATTATTGTAATATTTTTCAAAAATTGAAAACAATTTCAAAAATAGAAAAAATAACACGAATTTTAAATTTTCGATTTTAACCGGATTTTTTGCATTATAAATCACTGACTAGCCCTCTAGATTGTATTTTTGCAGTTTTCAATATTTTTTGAAATTATGTAATTTTTGTGAAAGAATCCAAGGTTATAGCCTTTCGAAAAAATAACACGATTTTAATTTTTATATTTTAACCGGATTTTTTGCATTATAAATCTCTGACTAGCCCTCTATATTTGTATTTTTGCAGTTTTCGATATTTTTGAAATTGTGTAATTTTTGTGAAAAAATCCAATATTTTTATTTTAACCGCGATTTTTTTGCGTTTATAATTCGCTTGCATAGCCCTCTAGATTGTATTTTTTCCAGTTTTGGATATTTTTGAAATGATGTATTGTTTGTGAAAAAATCCAAGGTTATAGGCATAGTAATATATAACTCGATTTCAAGTTTTTTGATTTTAACCGGATCTTTTGCATTATAAATCGCTGCTGATCCCTCTAGATTGTATTTTTGCAGGTTTTGGATATTTATGAAATTATGTAACTTTTGTGAAAGAATCGACGGTTATAGAGCCTTGGAAGAAAATAACACACGATTTTCAAATTTTTGATTTTTTAAGCGGATTTTTTTGCATAATAAATCGCTGACTAGCCCTCTATGATTTTAGATATTTGGAGATTTCCGATATTTTCAATATTTTTGCATTATAAATCGCTGACTAATCCTCTAGATTGTATATTTGCAGTTTTCGATATTTATGAAATTAATGTAATTTTTGTGAAAAAATCCAAGGAAATCCTTGGAAGAAAATAACTCGATTTTCAGATTTTGATTTTAACCGAATTTTTTCCATTACATATCGCTGGCTAGCACTCTAGATTGTATTTTTGCCAGTTTTGGATATTTTTGAAATTATGTAATATTTTTGAAAAAATTGAAAAAATAACACGAATTTCAAATTTTCGTATTTTAAACCGGATTTTTTGCATTATAAATCGCTGAATATCCCTCTAGATTGTGTTTTTGCAGTTTTCGATATTTTTGATATTATGTAATTTTTGTGAAAAAATCTAAGGTTGCCTTGGACAAAAAATAACACGATTTTTAAATTTGTGATTGTTTTACCGGATTTTTTGCATTAATAAATCATTTCTAGCCCTCTAAATTGTATTTTTACATTTTTCGATACTTTTGAAATTATGTAATTTTTGTGAAAAATCCAAGGTTATAGTCTTGGCAAAAAATAACACGATTTTCAAATTTTTGATTTTAACCGGATTTTTTGCATTATAAATCGCTGACTAGCCCTCTATATTTTTGATATTTTCGATTTTTTTTGCTTATAAATCGCTGGCCTAGCCCTCTAGATTGTATTTTTGGAGATATTGAAATTATGTACTGTTTGTTGAAAAAATGCAAAGTTATAGGCATGGAACAAAATAACGAAAATCGATGTCAAAGTTGTGATTTTAACCAGATTTTTTCTTATAAATTGCTGATAGCCTTCAGATTGTAATTTTTGCAGTTTTCGAATTTTTGGAATTAGGTAATTTTTGTGAAAAAAATTTAAGGTTATGGTTTTGGCCAAAAATCACACGAATTTCAATTTTTTGATTGTTTTTAACCGGGATTTTTTGCATTATAAACGTGACAACCCTCTATAGTTTTGATATTTTCGATATTTCTTGCATTTATACATCGCTGACTAATCCTCTAGATTGGAGTATTTTGCAGTTTTTGCTGATTTTTGAAATTATGTAATTTGTGAAACAAGAATACGATTTTCAAATTTTTTTTATTTTAACGGATTTTTTTGCATTTAAAATCGCTCTGACTAACCCCGATATATGTCTTTTGCCAGTTTTCGATATTTTTGGAAATATGTTTAATTTTTGTGAAAAATCCAATTTTTTTTTTTTTTATTTAACAGGATTTTTTGCATTATAACTCGCCGACTAGCCCTCTAGATTGTATTTTTGCAGTTTTCTGTATTTTGAAATTATGTACTTTTTTGTGAATAAACCAAGCTTGTTCACGTGGAAAAAAATAAGATTTATTTTTTTTAACCGGATTTTTTGCATTTTAAATCGTTGACTAGCACTCGATATTGTATTTCGCAGTTTGCGATTTTATTGAAATTATTAATTTTCGTCTAAAAAATCCAAGTCTGGGTAGTTTAAAAAACAGATTTTTATTTTTGATTTTACCGGATTTCTTGCATATAAATCGTGACTATCCCGCTGTATTGTATTTTTGGGTTTTCGATATTTTTGAAAAATTGTTATTTTTGTAAAAATCCAAGAGGTTATATATAGCATTAGAAAAAATAACTCGATTTTCAAATTGTTTATTTAACCGGAGTTTTTGATATAATCGTGACTAGCCCTCTAGATTGTTATTGCAGTTTTCGATATTTTTGAATTACTGTAATTATTGTTTAAAAATCCAAGGTATATCTAGCCTTAAAAATAATACTCGATTTTCAAAATTTTTTATTTTAAAACCGGATTTTTTGCATTATAAATCGTGACTAAGCCCTCTAGATTGTATATTTTGCATTTCCGTATTTT